>VWZD01012773.1:41787-86956 GCA_013396695.1 Sakesphorus luctuosus | reverse complement strand
GCCGCGCCTCCCGCGGGGAGCGCTCGGCTCGGCCGGCCCGGTGCGGTCCCGGCGCGCTCCCGGTGCGGTCCAGGTGCGGTTCCCCCGCCCATTCTGCCCCTGGCCGGACTGCGGGACTCCGGGCTGAGGGGCGCAGACACGCGGCGCTGCCCAGCCTCTGCCCGTCGCCCCGCAGGACGGTGAAGGAAGCAAGCTCATCCCGGAGGATGATCGCTGAGGCCTTTCCCACGTCCTCCCTGCTAACATGGCAGTGAGGAGGGATCTCTGCAGATGGAGAAGGTGTGGTTAGGTCAGCGCCTTTCACAGCCCAAATTCCTCCTCACCTGATGGCATCAGCAACAGGCAGTGTCCTCCTTGCCCACTTCCCCAGCACCACGGTCTCTCCCCAGTCTGCACCTTCCATTTCCACTTTCTGAAATGCTCGCGATTTCTCCCTGGCCCTTTCTGCTTCCTTCACTCCAAAAGCCTCTTTAATCTGGCCAGCGTCCTTAAACCCATCTCTAGTTAAAGGCATATTGAATTTCACTGATCCCAAATAAGCCATTTTGATCTCAACCTTGGGCTTGGAATATTCAGGTTTTGTCAGCATTGCTGAGAAGTCAAGACAGCTGAACAGCCCTCATTAACAGCAGTACCAGGGAATAGGTAAGTTCATTAATTTTCACAATTTACAGTCAGCCTAAGGAAGGAAAAAACATTAAAGAAAAAAACTACTTCAGACAGATCATATTTTGCCTGACCCTCTGAAACAATAAGCAGGAAGTCTGCTCATACGAAGTCAGTCTAGAAATTAAAATTTATATAGGAAGGAAACTTAATGCAGGAAGGGGAAAAAATACACTGTCTGAATATATACAGCTATTGTATCTTTCCCCTTCTCTGTGGTATCAAAGATATTACTATGTATGATGAACATGACACTTCTGAAGTGTAGGAGATTATAGTCTTCTCCTCTCTGGGTGCCCGAGGCCAGTCTGCTCTGGTGCTACAATGCCTATCACTGGGTACAACACATTAGATCTCTGCTGAGGATGAAGTTTTATTGCAGCTAGAATTCTTTCTGTATTTCACTCCTCCTTCCACCTCCTCCATGTATTTCCAAACCTATCAGTTTTCATCTAGTCTTTTTGAATGACTCACTAAAGATACTTTTCCCAACGTATCAGCACTCTTGAAACCTAGGTTGTAAAAATACTGGGGAACCATAGGACTGGCAGAACTTATGTTAACCATAGGTGTTTCACCGTCTCTAAAAAGGAGATACGTATCAACTTCCAAGGCTAAATGCAAGGAAAGGGGAAACAAAAGCAAGTTCTAATGGGAAGACTGGTATATAAATACACAAGTCCTGTTTCAGATAAATGTTTTGTAAGTTAGTGGCTGCCCAGCCAACTGTTGTGTCCGCAGTCTCCTGTGGACAGATCCATCAGGACAGCTGTCCTCAGGAGTTTCACCAAACTACACCAAACAGCATTTGCATCTCATCCTGGCCTGAGATGATGTATTACTGACACAGCTGTGGGCAATCTCTTTTCCTTTGTTCAGAGAGAGTCTGGTTTCACTTTAATCCCTTTCCCTCTTCTCATCCACCCAAGCAATCTAAATCTGTTCCTCAGTAAACCTGATTTCTGCATTGAGTGATGTCTGATTTTCAGTGAAGATTTCAGGTGAGTCACAGTGACTCCTCTTACTTTATTTCCTCCTGTGTGATGCTTTAGCTTGTTTATCAGTTTATCTCGAGCTCAAAGTCACACCCCAGGTCCTAGCAAGTGCACATTTGACTTTCCTTTCATTAAGCTACAATATAATCTATATCAGTCTGCTCTGACTTCTGCCTCAGGGTGTGATTCCACAGGCAGGTGGGAAAGTCCTAGCACTTAACCCTGCCTGAAAAGCTGCTTTCCAGTTCTTGATGGATTTGTCTTCTGTTGCTTTAGTGAGGTGGCAGTTTACATAGGGATCTGGCAAGCATCCATGCTGCTGCAAAGTAACTGTCAGACATGCACAGGAGGAAAAAAGAACTGGAAAGAAGGACTGTACCCAAGTGTCCATTCATTCACTCCACCAAAATATTGGCCTGTCTTGTGGCTGTCTCACATGTCCTGATGCCACAAGCTCCCGCCTGTTTTGTAATTTGGAATCAATATCACTTAGCTGCTGGAAGCAATACCTGCCTTGGCACCTACAGCCATGCTTTGTCTGCCATTTTAACATAGTTTAATGAAAAGATAGACTCTTCATCATCCTTTGGTTTTTAATCACACCTTTATTTATTATGGCCTTGTTTACATAAATCTCCATATATAAAGCAAATTTCATTCTCATTAGAAGTTGAGAAGACTTTGTTAGACTATTATCTCAGCTTCCACCCAGTTGCTTGGCTCTTCCTTACGGTAGGTTCTATGCAATAGGGAGTTCATCATCAGTGAACAGTTTATAGTTTTTAACAAGCCAATAACTAACTTCCTAAAATGAATTAAAATATGTTTATCATACAGTAGCATAAGAAAAGTAACAATTTTACATTCTGAAGATATACATGGTTTCATGAGAATTATCACGTAGGAGAGAAGTGACAGGACTGAATCTCTGAATATGGGACTGAAACAGCATAAATCTGTCCCCCACAGTTTCTGTCCTTGCTCTTCCTGAGCAACAGTATTCCCACTGCTGCTACAAGGAGCTGGAGACAAATGGCAGAACATAAATGGGTTTGTTTTCTTTGAAATACCCTTTGACAAGCTCTGAGTGTTTTCTCTAGGCATTGTGGGTACTTTCTCAAACAGTGAGGCTGTAATTTCGTGTAGGAAATTGTGTACAAAATACCTGTGATAAGTGCTGATTTAAATGCTGGTCTGAAAGATCTTTGTAAATGTAAGTTTTCCTACGCGGTTGGAAGAGAAAGAGATTTGAGTATCTAGAGAGAGAAAGATGAATAAATCCTTAACATAGCTGGGTATCTCAAAGGAAAGAGCAGTAGAAAACAGCCACTTGCAACCTCCTAAATTATATCCATGATGGATGAAATTATGTGCCTCTCTGCTTATTGCAGAGTTGCAGACCTTTCCTTCAGCAGCCCCTGTTGTGAGAGGCATGCTGGGCAAAAGAGAAGGAAGGTTTGACCTGTTGTGGGCCGTAGGTCACTGCAATTAGCAACTTCTGTTTGCAGAGCAGAGCTTTAGTGCTGCCCAAACTAGGTCAAGGATGTTGCTCAAGGAAGTGCAACATAAAGCTCCCTTGACCTTTTTCTTCCCCCATTCCTTCACCTTTGACATAAGTGCAACAGAGAAACTGAGATGCACAATCAGCTCAATAAGCATGTGCTTCTAGGTGAGGACCACCTATTTCTGGAGTCGTATGCCAAGGTGAGTTAGAATCAGACAAGCATCCATGCCTCCAGTGGTGTCTTCCCTCTCAACCCGCAGCACTCAGACCAAGTGGTCACTCTTAAGTCTGAGCAGGGATGAGTGGGGAGGAAAATATAATTCCAGCAAAAGTACCTTGTGCCTGGTAGAGAGGCTGATAGCAGAGAGCAAAACAGTTATAGATCTAACCTAGTTTTTAACTCGTTCTAAACCCACTCTGAGGCCTCCATCATAAACCTGAAGACTGGCTTATACTGTAAATTGTTAACTGCTTCTTTGTGTTTTAAGAGACAGCTGTTCAGCAGAGTTTATCTTTTCTATAAGCCATTGATGCATATATTAAACCTATTTTACCACATTCCCTATATCTCTCTATAAAGACCTTATAAATTATAAATACTGAAACAGCATCTTCCTAAGAAACACTGCTTATAAAATACAGAGCTATTGTCACTGTTGTACCTGCTGAGTAAATTTATTCTTTTCATCAATTAATTATCAGGGATGCAAATTATGTCACAGTGCCCCTGTTATCTCCCTTAGCTACCACTTAAACCAGTTAAAATGAAAAAAAAACACACAACAATATAAATCATGCCAACTATTGCTCCACTTCCAAGTAAACATCAGCAACCACCAAAAATGTCCTCCTTCTGTTACTGTTCCCCAGAGATGTCATTGGCAACCATGTCTATCCTCCGATGAAAAGGCTTGGAAAAATGGATGTTCACCACCTTCTCTGATCCTTTTTAAAATCCTTGTGTAATATCTTGTGACCAGCTACTATCACAGAAAGACATGGCAAAACTTCCTACATGCTTCTTGCAAGACGTGTCGTCAGCTGTGGAAAATATACAGAGGCCTATGAAGTTCATGAGTAGGAGATGTTTACAAAAATAATATCTATATCAGATCTATAGAGGCAGGAATCATCCTTCAGGGACTTTGCTCCAATGTGCTTCTCTGCTGGCCTCCTTCCACTGGCAGTTTGGATTCCCCAGTAAAAGCTACTCCTGGCAGAGATCTCAGTAACGGCTTCATAGAAGTAATGGAGTAGATGCCGTAAGAGTTAATTCCACATAAAGCTGTATTAGCTACTGATAGGATTTTCATGTGGACGAAAAAGGAAATGAGATAGCAAAATGACTCATACAGTTGTTCAGAGTTCCTTTGGTGCAGAAGACAAACAGAAGGGCTTTTTATGAGGTTTAAAGAATGAAAAAAAAGCAGTGTCGATGTAGTTCAGATCCTGAAAGTGGTGCAGGTTATCTGACATAAGTGAAAGGCTGGGTCCTTTCAAGCTGAGAAAATATTTGAGGCTGTGTGAATCAGCTGAAGATTAGAAGGGACAACAGCTTGAAAGAGGTAGGATATATTTACATTGTATATTGTGATGTAAGCTCATGCTTACCTACACTCACATCCAAGCAAATATACTCTTATTCTGCCTGCACCCAGAGCTCAAAAACAAACTTTTAGGAGAGCGTATTAGTTCAGTGCTGAGATAGAACTAATCAATACACTCCCTCAACAGTGTATTTTTTAAAGAGAGATAATAGTGAGCACCAAAACATTATTTTCCTCTTCCCCTGCATGGTGAGTTCTCAAATTGGCCTATGCTGCTGAAGTAGAAACACAGCCTTTGGATATCCTGGCATCATCCACTGGAAACTGAACATTGACAGAGTGTCCCAAATAAAGGACAGTCTTACTCAGAGGAGTGAAATACTTCGATGTTAGCTAGATACCTTTAAACCACATTCATTTCAATGCAAATTGAGATTCTTAAAAAGTGTATTTCTGAAACAAACTTTAAGAATCTCTGCAGTGGAGAGGTGTCATCCCATAAGTGCAGGCCAGCAGTGGGCTACCTGTAATTAACAAGAGACAGGACTAAATGCATACTTTGCTGCAAGATCCCTGTTGTATGACCTTGCTTAAGTTGGTGATCTTTTATTAAAATGCCATCAGCTTTTTGTATAACACATGGGATTGATGTATTGGTACATAAATAAATGTTCAATACTCAGTGTTAACCATTCCTTTCTCACCTTATCTTGATACTTGCCTTTCATTAGTTTTTCTTAGGAATTTGTAGCTTCACAGTTGTTCAGAAAATTGCTGTTTTGTAGGTTTGTAGCAAGTGTAATATTCTCTCAGCATCTTCATCCATGTTTTGATTTTTATCCAGAGTCATGCAGAAGCGTCATGCTCGGTTCTGTATATATTAAGTAACATCTCATTTTCATACAGTTCACATTTCAAGACTTAACAGAAGACATAAAAAGGAATTTTCCATCTGGGACTGTGGTGGTGCAGCTTGCTCTGTTACCATCTCACTGATGCCTTTGTAGCACACTGACCTGCTGCATGTGATCATGCATCACCTTCCATTTGAGCATGGGGAACTATTGCTCTCTGGAACTGCAGCTCAGCATCCAAGAATTAGCAAGTCTAGGCTGCTTCATCTGTCACAAACTTCACCCACTCAGCAACACCATTCTGGCAAGCATCTTTCATAAATCTGTTCTGCATCCTTATATGTCCTTACCTTGTGTGTGACCCAGCTAAATGCCTGCTCACACAGAATGAGACTGAAGGTAGGCTGGGCCATGCTCTCAAATTCCAGTTTCTTCTGCCATGGCCTGGGGCTTTTCCAGGAGCAAGTGAAATGAGTTCAGATAAGGCACTCTTTTTACCACTCCCTCCCTGCCAGGAAGGGCTCAGCAGATCCTAAGGAATAAGGAAGAAAAAAGAAAGGAAATTCCAGGAGTGTAAAAAAAAGTCAATTTTTTGAGTCTCTGGCAGTCACACAGTGCCAAGGTTCCTCACCATCCAGTAGGTAGTGCCAAGAGGAGCAGTCTAAGGAGGTGGCTTTGGAGGGTCAAAAAGGCTACTTGATATGTATTAGAGATACAGATGCCACCAATTACATAAAAATGAGGTGTATATTAGGGTGCAGACATCTTTGATGCAGTCTGAGTCTTACTTTGCCTTTTTTAAGGCATTTACTTCATTCTCTGCCGAATGTCTCATTTCCCAACAGTGAAATATACAGCAGTGACTTCTGCTAAATGTCACTTGAATCTATACTAGTGGTGTTGCTCAAACTGCATTTTTAAAAATAATCTGCAAGCAGTTAATGTGCTTTTTAAATTCTCACTGTTATGTAAAAAGGCAAAATATTTTTAGCCTTACAAAATATCTGTTGTCATCTCCTCACTCTCTCCCTTTGATATACTGGAGATAGGGGACTAGAAGCTCAGAGAAACTGTGGATACTAACAGTTTTAAAAATACAGTGTTTTGGGGGTTTTTTCCTGCAGTGTGGAGTTTTACAGATCTTAATAAAAACATACAAAAATACCCAAAACCTTAAAAGCAAGTCTGAACAAAGAAAGTACTTCTTATTTTAAAAGCTCATGATTCTGTCCTCACTGCCAAATTCTTATGTCTGGAATAATGACAGTATAACGTATCCTGAAGCAAAACATCGACTTAAACTGTTCACTCACGCACTGACAGAATGGCCCTCATATTTTAAAAAATATCTCCAGAAATTACTCTCTAACAGAGAACACAGCTGTTGTGAGTAGGCTCTGGCAAATCAACATTGACTCAAACTATTTTTGGAATCAAGTCAGGCCTGCTGCTGTTTCTGGAAGATGTGAATACATCTACCTGCTCTGCTGTGCTGTGCTGCAGTCCATAAGGAATATGGTGGGATTCAGAATGCTTCCCTCTGTGCTTATTTGGAGGTGACCTTTCCATTCCCATCTGTTTACAAGTCTTCTGAGGTCTAATGTCTTTACCTGCTGACAACCATCTTAATAAGAACATTTGGACCTTGCTTCTTGTTGTGTTCTCTACTGAAATTTGAGGAACAGCATCTCAGAAGAGTCTGTCTTGCGGCATTTTCTTCTGTCTTGCAACACTTGACATCCTAATGGCACCTTCTGGCTAGGAGGCAACCCTTATCAGAAGCAGCCCAGAAAAGAAGAGCATCCTGTCCTCAAAACTGTTGGGATCATAGCTGATTCTTGAAAGAAATCCACCAATGCAGTTCAAGAGGTAGCTATTAGAAAGTCTTGGAATAATAATTAATAATGTTTATTGTTGCACCACACAGTCTGTGGAGGTACTATGTATCAATACTGAGCTAAGGCAAAGGCTCTTAGCTTTTATTCACTCTCACAAAAGGCTGCTCTTCCGTTCTATCTCCCCAAAATTGGGTTTAATCTGCAGTAGGTAAGAAAACATTTACCATAGTTTCATATTTACTACTTCTTCCTCAGTTTACTGTCAGCTGGGAGAAAGAGTTGAAATGATTGTAGATGAGGAGAGTTCTAGTCTCATGGTCCCTCAAGTCACATAAATAATTGCTATGTTTAGGAGAGTGGAATTCTTCAGGCACCAACTATGTAACTTGAAATTCCATTCCTTGCTTGGAGGTGCAGGGATTTGTAGAATAACAATTTTTGAGTCAAAAGCAAACACAAATGGAGACTGTAAGACTCTGGTATAATCTGGTAAGACAGCAAAGCAGGATGCAGCATACTGTAGGTTTCTCATCAGTGTAGGCTGAAAGACAAAATTAATTGAGTCTAGTGAAGGAGTCATTCCAGCCTCAGAACCAAGCCAGGGGCCTGAGAATATGCAATATTAAAGAGTAAAAAAAGCCTACAATTTAGTATCCCTCTAATCTTGACTGCAAGCTAAGGTCATTAAGTTGAATTTGGGCTTTTGGCACCGAAGGGCTGATATTTGTCTTGTGATACCAACTGAGGAGTTGGAGGCAGTGAACAGCATCAACCAGACCAGAGTTGCATCTGTATTCTTCACAGATGAACTGTACCCTTCCTGGCCCAGTCCTCAAGAGGACTCATTTGGAGTATGTAGTCCAGCCCCTGTGCAATGCCTCTTTTTGAAACTTAAGAAGGAATGGATACAGACAATATCACGTATGTACATTTAAATTTTCACCTCTATGCAGATTTCATCTTTCTTGAAACAGAAAAAAATAGTAGCCATTTTACTGCATTTGAGAAATACAGGCTGTCCAGTGTATTCCAAAGCAAGCGGACAACTGGAATTAAGGCAGCTCCTTCCCTTTCAGGGTGTTACATCTGAGGTTGCACTGCTTACCTGTACACTGACTGGATGTAATATGTGATTTTAACTCTGTTTCAAATCTGCCAAGCCCTTACACTAATCCACATTATTTTCTGGTTTACTCCAAAAACATGTTTTTAAACAAATATAGCCTTCCTTTTTTATCAAATCTTATTTTTGTTTTATATTCTTAAAATAGAGGCTTGATGACCACCTTGGGAGGACACAGTTTTGGAGAGCATGGCTATAAAGGCCAAATAAACAGGAAGCAAAAGGATTATAGCTAGTAAGACCCAGCAGTCCTTTTCATGGCATTGAACACTATGTACCAAGGTGTTGGGAAGAAAGCTGTTCGTAGGAGGCCCAGGAAAACCAACGCTGATCTGGAGAAATAGCTTTGTAAATATCCCATTAATTTCTTTTGGCAACTAACACTGTTTCTGAAACCATGAGTCACTCTGCAGAAAATAGTTTGATAGGGCTTTCCTCATAACCTGAGCTTACTTTCATTAGCAACTTGATGAGATTCTGCTGGCTTAGTTTCCAAACATCTTTCACTACCTGCTGCTCCCAACTTGTAGCCAGCACTGTCACAGACATTACCTGGGACTGAAGAATCCCAGGGAAGAAGTACATTTGCATATAAAGGCTGAACACTGGTGACCTTCAGGTAGATTGCAACTAGCCAAATGCATACCTAAAGTGGTTTATATGGAAACTGAAGTGCTTTGGATAAGGTTAAAAGCTCCAAATTACTTCTTTCATGAGCCACGGAAGCAAAGGGGTGGGAGGTTTGCCAGGTACCTTGGAGACATTGTTGTCATATTGACCTTCATCAAGACAACTAAAGATTGCCTTGGCTGAAGGAAACACATCTCCAGAAATGTACATCTACAGCTGAGGTTTTTAATCACAGAATCACAGAATCATTACGGTTGCAAAAGACCTCTAAGATAATGCTATTTGTCCAGCCCTTGCCCAGGCATCTGCAACTGACAGGTAGGGATGGTTCACAATTACGAGAGGAAAAGCCCCTTCCATTGGTGCAAAGTGGTGGTAGTCAACTGACCCAGAATTTAGGCAATGCCTGTGTCATGCCAGCACACCTCTGGAGAACCCAACATGCAAATAGTCAGTGACTTGGCAATACGAGGACCTCTCCTGCATTTAGAACAATAGCTGTGGTTACTGATCTCTCAGTGTCACTTGACTAGCTACAAACACTGGAAATGGCAGCCTCTAACTGATACTACCCTATCCTGAACAGTCAGGGCTCGATCACTTTGCTGGATACAGAATGAACTTAGCACAGATCTTCAGTAAGGCCTGCCACACCCTTATATTTTCAACCTACTGAAAATCATTCTCTGCTTGAAAACCAGCTTTCTCCCATAAGCTGTAACTTGTTACAGACTCCTAGCTGCCACTGAAAGGACAGTGGGTCTTCTGCAAGGCCCTGCTAATTATCCTGGTCTGGTCTGTAGGTATCCTCTTATTCATACTGTCAGTAAATTAACTAGCAAAGGTATCAGTAGCCACATGTACTAAAACTGGGAACTGCAGGAAACTTTATATAGCCCCACACCTTTCGCTTTTGGAAGGTAAGGAAAGCTGTACCCGAATGGTGTTTTACTGTGCAGCTTGTAGGTAACATTTGACCTGGTTTTGTTACAGGGGGTTTTTGTTGGTTTGGGGGGTTTTTGTTGCAAGCAGACTGTTGGACCATATGCCTGTATTGTCTGGTTGGTTGGTTTGCTGCTTTGCTCCAGGCCTTAGTTCTGTGATCATCAACACTGTGTACATACTAGGTTTTGCCAGGACTCTAATCTGGAGTTAACCAATTATTTGGTTTTATGAGAGGATAATTTGTTTCAGGATCCACACCCTGTAGATAATGCAGGTGTGGACTATACCAGGCTTAACTCTTACTGAACAGACCAATCTGTGCATTCCTAATATACTCACAAGTTCAGCATACCTTGGCATATGCATGGCACATTTTTGTAGGCACACTATAAAACACAGAATTAGCATTCTCCAAACCCTGTCCCTGCTATTTGGCTACCTCTATTCTTACACAAGAAAATAATAGCACAAGGATAGAAAGGGGCCATGTGTGGACAGGATCCTGTCCCAGGTTAATGTTACCAAGACTGTAGCTTGGCATCTCTGACCCTCCAGTATGAAGTGGCTGCACCAGATGCTTCTCTGGGAAGCCACAACACAACTTCTACTGTATGGAGGAGGCTCAGTATGAGATCAAGAGAGTTGAGAACCTGTTTTTGCCTCTCAGCTTTGTCACAGGGAGGATGTGGGGGAAGAACCCTTTTCACAGGATGTGACACCTTCCCCCCAACACATACACACACTGGAATTATTTCTGGGACTTTTTTTCAAAATCCCCCAGGATGCAACACAGTGAGTGCCCAGGAGTACCTCCATCTATTGATTACACTCATTTGTAGGAAGGAGCATGGCTTGTTCATGCCATGCTTACAAGACTACTCTAGGTAATGTAGTGAAGAAAAGAGACTGCTACCATGAGAGCATGGCACTCGGGTGGAAAGAGGCTTGCACCACATACAGGAACTTTTTAATTAGCAGGCTGACAGATGTGTTTCTTTGACAGTCAGTTCTGACAAGCAGTAATATTTGCCACAGAACAGCCAAGTATGGCACTGCTTGTCTTGCTGGTGGCAATACGTGGAGCATACAGTGGAGGAAATAGTAAGGGTGCCCTGGAATGTGGAAATGGCAGCTTTCCGAGCAGAATGGGCTCTAGCGGCTATCCATATTCAACCACACACATAGGCATGCCCCAGGAGCCATCTCACAGTTTTCCAGAGTTGCAGAACAGGTCATACAGCACCTGAGGGAAGAGATACCCACTGGGACAGCCTGCTTGCATCCCTCATTCTCAAGCACAGAGCCCAATAGCAGTGAGCAGTAGGTGTGGGAACACCATGTGAGAGAAAGCCTGCCAGTTAGCAAACTCCAGGAGCCATGGAATTGCAGGCCTGCTGCCATGCTGAGAAGCGGATAAAGGCAGCAGCTCAGCAGGAAATTTTGGTGGAAGGAGATAAGAAAACAGCAGTGGTAATTCATCTGGGAGCTGCACCTCTGGCTCAGGAGCCCCTGCCATGGTTCTGTATAGGAAATACTTGCCAGCCTTCCTGGAAATGGAGCTTCTTCCCTGGACAGACACCACCCTAGTCCCCTGTTCTTCTGGCTGCCTGGCTGCTCTGATGGCCAGTCATGGCCTGGCAGGACCAAGGCCACATCACAGAGATACTCTGCTCCCTCTTATTTGTATGTGGCTGATTTGCCTCACTAAAAAAGTGTTTCATGGCACAGCACAGGTTTGGAGTTTTTTCTGTTTACAGCTTTTGACCTATTCTAGTGTTTTAGTCATGGTAATCAATTGTAAGTGTGTGAGTGGAATGCCTTTCTGAAGTATGTGCATACATGCATGTGTACCATGCAATACCTTTATAGTGGAATTTGAGGACCTACAATGGCACTTTTCAAAGGTCACAGAGGCTCTCTGTAGCTACTAAACAGCTGTTTTTTGGGGAGGGACACTTCTGATGTGTTCTTTGCATAGGAGACTCAGTTTTCAAGAGCACTAGCAGAGACACACTAGCTGTATGTCCCGGGTAGCTGGTCATTCAGGGACTTCTCCACAATTCATGACCTTTGCAAATAGCATTCCTGACTGCGTGCCAGTTTCACAGATGCAGGAAGATGACTAGGCTCATAAGGATTGCTGTCTCTTAAGGCTCTGCTGTCCCCAGCACAGCTCTCTGTGTTTGGCACTCAGCAGTCAACACGCATCCCACAAGGGGACTAAGGCACTCCATTTGAAACTGCTGTTTGCTCAGGAGAAAGACAGCTCTGCACGTCATGGCCTCCGCAAAGGGTGTGAGCAGCAGCCTTGGCAGGTGACAATCTATGCCAGATGTCGTCTTTCACACGGAGAACACAGCTGAGGGCAGGAGCGAGGAGCAGGCCAGGAGAGGGCTGTGCTGTGGGAGCACAACAGATTCTAGGAGACCTCTTACCAAGGTGCATTACATAGAATCAGAATTGTTCACGTTGGAAAAGAACTCTTAAGTTCATGGAGTCGAACTGTAGTATCTGTTGGTCCATATGGATGCAGGCAATTTGCTGCAGGTGGCTCTGCCCTGGACAGTGCAGGCCTAACCTCACATCTGTACCTCTCAGCCAAGGGACCAAAGCAGATCCATTACATATTCCTAACTCTTCCAGTAGGCCCAGATATAGCCTTTAATGCAGCATGGGGAAAACTTATTAAGAGGCAACTTAGCAATAATCAATAAGATGTGGTTAGACTAAACAGAAGTTATATATGACTAAAGATGTGTCAGAGATTTGACACAGGTACAAGTCAGAACTTTTCATTGCTTAGGAAAAACAGACTCCTGCATGGCATCGCTAATTGTTAACTAACTCATGCTGAGAAAAAAATGGCACTAATTGATCTGTTGATACGGATGGAAATTATACAGATGCAGACATTTTGCATTATTAGCACAACTAAAGCACTCTGTCCAGATTCTGGATTGCTTTTCTCTGACCTTAAACATAAATTTAACACGAAGATTCCCATCTGCAGCTACCCAAACCCTACCTGGCTATCAAAACAGATTTTCTGCCCAACAAGTTTAATTCCCTGATAGCATTCCTGCAAATAATCCTCCCTTTTGCATTCAAAGACTTATTTGTAATTCTCTCACATCTATTTCTATTTTCACTTTTTAGGCACCTAACCACTGCTAGCATATTCCTTATTCCAGTGCAGTACATGAATTGGCCACATCACTTCTGTGCAGCATTATTCTTTATTTACTCTTTGCATTACATGACTGAATTATCAGCAACTTAGTCACTCTGAAATGAGTGCCTTGAACTCTAAGCATTTCTAAACTTTGATTTGATAGCCAGTACTGGGGCTTGCTTCCTGTCACTTGCCTCAAAAAAGCACCCAGCTAGAACTGCACTTTCTAAATCCCTCCAATACCTGCTTTGTAGTGTGCTGTCACTTCACCCACTGTGCATAGTAGCATTCCCATCACAATATATTCCAAAACACTAGATCACTTTTAGTCATGGCATAGGACAGACAATGTGATTTATGCAGAGGACTGCTGCTAATTCCAGAAATAACAAAGTCTGGCAGAAGCTAAGTATACCTGCTGATCCATTTCTGTACCCAGACAGCTAAATGCCTCTTCAGGACTAATATTTTCCTTTAGCTAATGAGAGTGACTACTACTGTGTACATTTTAAGGCTCTAATTTTCATTTACAGCAGAGAAATGTCTACTCTTTCAAGCAAATAATTGCAGGAAGGAAGGTTGCTAGCATAAGGAATGTCTAATTCTCTTTCTGGAGGAATCAAAACTAACACAGGGAAGTTAGTTCATCTTCATTTCTGATTACTAAAGCACAAACTTTAAATCCACTATATGGCAAGCATGAAATCAGATTAGCTTCCCCCTGTGTATTCTGATTTGAGAATTCTACCTTTCACACATGCAACCTGCAAAATACCCCTGTTTTGTATTTGTTTTTTCATAGTAAGGAGTTAATACAAAATGCCTAAGAAGATCTGCTTTTATTTTTCTTATTCCCTCTTTGCTTCATGAACTTTTAACATCACCCCACAGATGAGGCAATCAAACATGCAAGCATTTGGATTTATGGGGGTGTGACCAGAAAATATGAGAGCATAGATCTCTTTTTCATATTCACTCAGCACTTTTTTAATCTCTGTCTGAGACATTCTTTGTTTCCTCTGGAGCCAAGGCTAGCCTAGGTAACAGTGGCAGATTCTCTGACATCAGGCTGGTTGTGTAAAGGGTGTTGTGACGTTCCAGAATTTGCTTAGCAATTGCGCAGTGAAATCTTTTTAGCTCTGCAGTGATATCTTTACCTAAGCAAGAGGGAAAAAGACTCAGTGCACTAGAAAAGTGACAGTGTTAGAAGACCCAGCAGAGAGATACCTTCCTTATCGTATATAGTTACTTTGTGCATTAATCATGGCAGGTAACTGAGCTGATGCCATGCCTACAAAAGCAGCAGAAATTTCAGGATTATTTAGTACCCACAGAAGAGCTACATGTGCCTAAGAAATTCACAGCTATACATCAATGGTTGCAGCTATGTGAGTAGTGAGATGCTCAGTGCTACACATTGCTGTGGGTGGCATTTTCATATGGTATCTAACACTGAAAAACCTCAGCCACGTTTTTCCAGTTGTATTGTCTGGTTAAATAAAAGATGTAACCTCTTCGTACAAACCTAACATGTAAAATTCAAGATTTGTTTACACTGGATTTAAGCCTTGGATGAATCTCGTTGCATAGCCCCCTAATTGTGAGCGTTTTGCAGCAGTGCAGACTGGGAGTCTCACTGGTGTGATCTGTGGCTTACTCACCTGTGAGTAAATTACTAGTACTGAAAGGTATCTGTATTGATAGGTATGTCTTAGGAGCAGACAAGCCCCAAATCCCCTGAGCATTACCAAATACAGTAATTCTCCAGGGCATTTGCAACAGTAGGGGTATTAACCACAATATTAAGGCCAGGTTCCAAAGTCCAAGTATAATGATTGCACAAAGCAGAGGAATTCTGTTTTTATTAGTGCTCCTCCTCCCTGGGAGGCTTTGAAGCAAGGAGAAGCAACAAAGGCACGGACTGAAAATTACCTGTTCTGTTGTGCTGGGTCAGGTTGACCCTGTTGTAGAGCGGGGCTGAAACCCCAGCCAGCACTGGGATAAAAATAAAACCGATGTTCAGCACTGGCAACCCAACAATGCAATTCCTGTGGATAGTATTTGATATAAACCAGCTTATAGTGTTTGCCTTGCAGCCAGTGCAAGAAGAACAAGTCGCTTTTCTGCATGGTGGAGTCATCTGATGTTTGCTTTAATTTCTGGCAGACTGGGGGAGCGTGAGTCAGATGCTCTCACAGCTGGCTCGGGCGAGGAAGAGGCCAGCAGGGACCCTGACTCACCAGAACTGCCGCATTTCTTCCGAAAATCCAGCTCAGCGACTGGAAGTGAAATCACGGGCTGAGGGCAGCTCCAAGGTGAGGGAAGGCGGGAGGAGCACAGGGCTCTGTAGGGGGGACAATCAGCGAGCCCGGCCCAGGGTCGTGCCGAGGGGAAACCCCGACAGACAGACAGACAGACAGACAGACAGACAGACAGACGCGTCTTGTTCGCTACCGCCGGCAGGCAGAGAACAACCCCCTCCCCAGCCGGCAGAGCCCAGGGCCGCTGCCCCAGCAAGCCCCGTCCCCCCGTTACCTCATTGCCACATTCCCCAGCAAGTGAGCTCAGCTGTGCGCGCAGCCTCGCGCCTTTTATGGTCAAACAACTTTGCCTGGGCGAGGCTTTTTTCGCGAGTTGGGAGGAAGCGCCGGGGCGCAGCCTCTTCCCCGCCTCCAGTACTGCTGCCTCTCCCGGCGGGCGGGCCGGGGCACCCGAGGAGCCCGGCCCTAGCCCCGGCAGCCCTAGCACCGGGGGTGGCATTTCCCGCTCCCCCAGAGGTGAGTCTCTCCGCTCGGCTTAGCGACACGGCTTTTGTCCTTCGCCCTGGGACTGGTGCGGGGCGTGCAGGGGTGTGTGGGTTTCCTACCGCTGCCACCCGCCCGGCTCTTCGCCTCGGACACAGCCCTTCGTTCTCTGTGGGGCTGATTTACGGCCGCGAATCGTGCGGGCATTTGCCCCACCGCAGAAAGGAGCTTTGCGTGTGTGGGGTGGGTTTTCTTCTTTCTCGGCGCAATGGAGGAGGCTCAGCGTTCCCGCACAGCCAAGAGCGAGGGAGAGGGAGGGGGTGCTGCCCGGCATTACTCGGGACAAGCTCTCTTTTGTGTGCGCATGGATAAGCGAGACACCTCGGGAGTCTTTTTCCAGATGTGCTGGAGAGAGGAATCTGGGGCCCTTTGTGCATGAAATTTGCTTAATTTATGACTTTCTATCTCTGTGGGAGTGCCCTGAGAAAGCGAAGACTCAAAGGCTTGCAAAGTCGTAGAACTTCCTAACGTTTTAAATATGTTTGCATAGTTTTTTGGAGTTTTTCCTCCTTTGGCAGAGGGAGGAGGCAAGCCTGGTATCTATGAGAGAAGTTTGTCTCTCCGAATACCCCCCTCCCCCAGCGCGGTTGCTTTAAGACTCTACCTTGCAGCTTGCATAGCTGACAGACTTTGCTCTCTTTGAAGCTGTCTTTGAAGCTTTGTGACTTTGGGGCAGGCTGGGAGAACTTTCTGGATGAAAATAAGCATAATTCCTAAATCCATTGAATCTGTTCTTAATACTCTTTTTCTTCCCTCCCTCCCCCCCCTTTTCTGTAGTTCTCTTTCTGACCCCCTCATCTGGGAGGAAGTTGGGAAATAGGGGAAGTATGGATGCGGTGTGTGGAGCCACGGTGCTGGGTTGGGATTTATGGGGGCTCCCAGTGTGGCTGGAGCCAAACTGCTTCTATCAACAAAGGTGAAAAACGGTGCTCAGCTCTCTGCTTCTTCAGTTTCCTTCTGGTTTTCCCCAGGAAAGAAGCAGAGCTGTTGAAAGTGGTGTCGTGGGATCAAAGAACGGAAAGCTGTCTAGGTGCATAAGTGGTGCCAGACCCACCATGGCACCTTTTGGGAGGTGACCCTGCTGAGAGAGGTGTCACTTTGGTTCTGTCCTACTTTTCCTTGCTCTCAGAAACAGTGTGTGAGGCAACAAGGTATCCCAGCTGTGTCCTTTGGGGGCATCTTTCTTCATAGCTCCACTTGAGTCATCTTAAATGCTATTAGAGCAGGTAGAAAAATCTCTCCCCTCAGGGAAAATGTGAGGGCGAGAAGGATTTGAGATTAGGTCTGTTGGCGGGACACTCCCTCTCCCAAAGCTTTCACAAACGGCACCACAGGACTTGCATGAGCTGTGTGTTTCTGCAAAGGCTTAGATGGCATTGGCAGTGCCCCAGGGCTGGGGGGGGTGACTCTACAGGGCCAGCCTTTCTCAGCCGGTTTGGTTTGTGTGGGGGTGGACTGATAAACAGAAATAAGGATGAGCAGGGGCAGCTGTTGGATGGAGACAGCCCTGTGCAGAAAGAGCCCTGAGCGCAACATGACATACCAGGAAATGGGCTGCCTTGGGTTGCGGGAGATAGCAGCTGCTGGTAGCAAAGGCAGTGGTTTTTTTGTGAAGCAGTCTGTGTCCCAAGACGGTATGTTGACTAACTCTGGTGTGGATTGTGGTTAGAAGTGACATTGTCACTGTAGCATTCTGCTCATAATGCTGTCAAATCTGGTAGAACGCCTGTTCTACCACGTGGTTCACTACACCATAGTGAAATAGTGGAGCACAAGGTAGAAGTCTCTAAAGAAGAGCTGGAGGTCTTTTTAATAGCTTCTGTAGCTTGGCTGGAAGCTGTAGTATGGAGAGAGCTGGTAAGTTCTTTCTGACTTGCAAGTCTACTGACCCCTACAAGTTTGAGGAGTTGAGGACAGGCCTTGCTAATTACTCTTCTGCCTTGGCCCTTTCCTCATACTGGATGAAGTGGGAGATGCTCAGTGCTGCTGTTTCAGCCTCTCTCCCTTTGAAAAGCCCGGAAGAGTTTGTCCAAGCGTGTGCAGCTCACCAGCCCTTCACAAATTCAGCAGAATGAATCTTGTGTTCGTCTGTGTTGACACATGCTTGTGACCTGGAGAAGCTGTGACAGGTTACTGTATCGTGCCACGCTGCACTGAGTCATGGGAACGATTAGAATGGGGCGTGCAGGTCTTATCGGCATCCAGGGGCTAATCGAGGGTGGGCGGATGTTTGTGGCACCAGGGCTGTCTGTCCCAGCAGCTGTTATTGTCTGTGAGAGAGGCCGGCAGTGTGGAGGGGCACTGATTTGGACATGCCAACGTGAAATGCTGGCGCCGAGCCCCTGTGCTGACGGCAGCCCTATTGTGCTGGGGTGTTAGAAGGGCTATAGGCATGCCAGGCTTTACAACAAAGCGTCTGGCTCCATGGAGGCTTCTCGCACGGGTGAGATTGCTGGCCTGGATCGTAGGACTGGGGGAATCCTGGAGATATGCAGATTGGACGTTGCACTGAGTGCCATGATCTAGTAAATGGCCTGGAGTTGGACCAGGGGTTGGACCCGATGATCTCGGAGGTCTTTTCCAACCCAATCGATTCTATGATTCTCTCCTCAGGAGACCTGCGGTTCCCCCCGCAGGCGGCTCGGTGCGGGTATCCTCCGGCTGCTCGGGACGAGCGAGCAGGTTGGAAGCCCCGCAGGAGGCTTGGTCGAGGCGAGCCGCGGGTGCGATGCTGTCCGCGCCCCTCGCAGCCCGAAGGGGCGGGCGGGGGCGGCGGCGGCATCCGGGGAGCGCTTCCTGGCGGGGGCGGAGCGGGCGGCGGAGCCGCGGCCAGCCCGGCCGGGGGCACGGAGCAGGGACAGCGGGGGCTCTGCCCGGGGATGTGACACCGGCAAGATCCCCATCCGCCCCCTTGTTCTGGCTCCACCGGCATGGAGGGGCCTGGAGGTAAAGGGTGGGGATGCCGTAGGTTGGGGAGGGTGAGGGGCTGTCACAGCCTGAGGTCCAGAGGAGCTGTCTGGCGTTATCGGCTGAAAGGGGAGAGGAAATGCTCCTGGTTCTGGGAGCACCCCTTGATGCGGGGGATCGCCCTCCTGGTCAGCACAGTCCCTGCGGCGTGTGGGGTTCTGGTGCAGTAGAGATCTGGGTTTTCTCTGTGTCGAGAACCCCTTTGTGGTTAATGCCATCCTGAGTTGAAGTGGTGAAGTATGATGGCTCGTTCGAGCTGTCTGCAGTTTCTCTTCCTCCTTTTTCTTCTCCTCAGGCACCTCAGCCTCTGGCCTGACTTAAATTCCTGTATACCTCTGTTTCACGTATTCCTCCCTGTTAATTTCCACTCTGGCCCAAGGATGACTTCATGTAGGTTTCCTCCCTCTTCTCTCCTGCCAGGTGCTGAGAAGATGGCCTCCCCTGGTGCCCCAGGGACCCGCATGACGTCCACAGTCAGCATCAACATTTCTACCCCTTCCTTCTACAACCCGCAGAAGAAATTTGCACCCGTGGTTGCCCCTAAACCCAAAGTGAACCCCTTCAAGTCTGGGGGAGCATCAGAGTCGTCACTGCCACCGCCTCCTGGACCTGGTGCCCAGCGTGCTCAGATAGGGAAGGTGGGGGAGATTCCATCATCATCCATGTCCCTGCTGGTAGAAGGTAGGTGAGGGTTGGCATGGTAGATGTGAATATGGATTTCTAAATTCTGAGGGTGTGAGGTCTCTAACTGGGCTAAATATGAGAACAGGGGCATAACTGCTATCAGTGGTGGATATTCTTGCTGTAGAGAGAGGCTGGCAGGTTCCAGAACAAGACAAATGAATTGGAAAGGGATCTCAAGGTACATAGTATCTCCATTAGGAAAGGAGGTGGGAAGGCAGTCCTGCATTGCACTAATGCTGGAGGAATGCAGTGGATTTTGACAGTATTCCCTGGGTGCATGGTTGTGTAATTGCAGTCAGTTTCTGGCCAGCATTTCTGAGAGCAAGTATATTGCAGGAAAGTTGACCCTGATAGAGATGAATCATGCTGTTCTTGTTGATTGGTTCCAGCTTAAGTTGGTTATCTCTGACTGTGAAGATCCTTCTTGTGGACTCTGCAGTTGCCATCTTTGCTTCTGAAGAAGAGGGAGCAAAAATGGTAGCAGTGATCATAAACAGGAAGTGAGACTTTGAGTTTGTATGGCTTGTACAGTTTTGTACTTTTTCTTAGTGGTTTGGGTTGGGTGTGTTTTCCTGTGTAGACTGACTTCTTGATTCACTGTGGTTTTCTTTTTTTCATTCTTTCTTTTTTTATGTGCATTATTTTTATTTCCTGTGATGGTGGCGTGTTTCTTTTGTTTCATATTTTGTTGCTTGTTTCGTTTTGTGTTCTCTGAGAAGCAGAAGGTTACTGGTTGTGTGGCTCTGTAGTTGGAACTGATCAGCGTGGGGCCATCAGAAATTTCTCTGGGGATCCCTTGCTAATTCTTGATGCTGCATATTACCCCAAGGCTGTACCAAGTCCAGTATGCACCTCAGTCTGGACAGACATGTTCAGATAATGCTGTTTTAAATTTCTTTCACTGTTTAGCGTAGACTGTGCAACACTGATGTTTTCTAGGTTAGCATGCTAAGTTAGTGGACAGCTGACCTGATGGTAGGAAGGCTGTTTCTGTGCTTAGAGGTGAGAAATTAACCATTTTCCTCATTTCTCAAGCCACAAGGGTATGCTGGTGCTTTTGTCTCCTAGAATTGTACCAGCTAACTGTGGTGATCTGTTTCTTGTATGTTGTTGGCTGGAATCTTGTATCTCTGGAAACTGAAGTCCCATCTTAGGCTTTATGGTCTTCTGCTATAGTTGTATGGATTGGGGATGTGTCTGTCAGAAGGTCTCAAGCTGACACAAATACATTACATGAAGTACAAAAGTAGATGTTAAAGATTATTTTTCAATGTATAGCATGAGTGGAACATTGGATGTTGTTTGCTCTGCTTCTCTGTTTCTTAAAATGTGTTTTGTGAAGGAACTAGGCAGAAAGATTAGCAAAAGAACCATTTGTCATAGACTGCTATGTCATCGTCATTTGAGGGCTGCCAGTGAGACATCTGAAGTACAGATGAACGACCAAAACTCAGTCATGAGAGAAATGAGTCTGATTTGATCGTTCTCTGCCTTTCTCATACACTCCTCAAACAAAACGTAATATAAAAATAGCTGTAGCAATTGGTCTCTTTGTCTTAAATGACAGGATGGCTAAGTTAGTATTGCTGTAGGAATATTATATTTATATTGATTAATCTATAAATCTGGTATAACGACTTTGTGGGCAGCTTTTTTTGTTTCTATGAATAATGCATAAAACAGGCTTTTAGTGTGTTGGAAACAACATGACAACAGATCAGAGCTTTGTTTCTGCAATATTCTTTATGATTTCAGTAAACCAACCGATAGGTATGTATAAACTTGATCCCAAACTGTAATTTCAAAGAAAAAATACATAGTATAACTCCCTCCCCCAACAGAATTTCTGTGTTGCAAAGGCTTGGAAGAGGTGTTGCATACCAGGGCAGTTTATGCATTCCACAGGCTAATAAGATTTTGGCTTTCATTTTCTGAAAGGGCAGTATCGTCTCCCTTAGGTTACAGATAAGTCCTTATAAAGCCTGTTGACAACAGCTGGATATGAAGATGAGACAATTCAATTACTTCTGTTAACATTTACACTTGGAGTAGCTGGAATGAAAACTTTGATCCTTTACTGTACTGCTCTTTGGGCCTAGCTAGGAAGAGAGATGGATGTCCAGAAGAAGGGATGTGGAAGTTACGCTTCCTTGCCTTTGGTGTTCTTTGCTGCATGGTTGATAAACTTCTCCCATACAGGGTGAAAGGAAGAGGATTCACATTTATTTGTCTGTGCTGTAGTAGAAAATGTCTGGTTTTGCCTGTTCCACATCTTTGGCAAGTATGAATAGGTGGAAGCAGTGGGGTTTTCTTCTAGAAGACTGAGATGCTGTGGTGCTTCTTTTAGCCTGCTTAAGAAGGTTCTGGAAAATTTCTTGTGTCCTAATGTGCATTGGGTGTGAGGACATCTTGGCCTCCAAAAGGAAAGCTGTTTTAATCCCCCAGAAAAGCAAGTCAGTTTCAAAGATCCTTCATACACAATAATGGGCATTTTGTCCAACTTGCTTTTTCTTCCCCTCACTTGTTTCTTCTAGTGCTTACTAGCCTGCTGTGAGGTGCCAGCTAATTTTCTTCTAGAAACACTGGCTCCTCAGGGTACTGGGTTGTCCAGTGGCACTGTGTCTATGCTGGTCTGTATTCAGTAATCTGAGCAAGGGTGTGACCAGCAGGTTGAGGGAGGTGATTCTGCCCCACTCTTGTGAGACCCCACCTGGAGTGCTGCATCCAGCTCTGGGGTCCTCAGCACAAGAAAGACATGGACCTCTTGGAGTGGGTTCTGGGGAGGGCCACAAAGATGATGAGAGGGTGGGAACACCTCTCCTATGGAGACAGGCTGAGAGATCTGGGATTGTTGAGCGTGGAGAAGATTCTGGGGAGACCTTATTGTGACCTTCCAGTACCTGAAGGGGGCTTATAAAAAGGAGGTAGAGGAACTTTTTATGTGGGCAGGTAGTGACAGAACAGCAGGCAATGGTTTTAAACTGAAACCAGGGTGAGTTTAGATTAGTTTAGATATTAGGAAGAAATTGTTTACTCAGTGGTTGATGAAGCCCTGAAACAGATTGTCCAGAGAAGCTGTGAATGCCCCATCTCTAGAAGCCCACATTGGATGGGGCCCTGAGCCACCTGATCTAGTGAGTGGCATCTCTGTCCATGACAGGGGAGTAGGAACTAGATATTCTTTAAGGTCCATTCTAATCCAAACCATTCTATGATTCTGTGATTGTAATTGCTGCAATACCTTTAAGAACCCTTCTGGGCAGGAGTAAGAAATAATGTAAACTTGCCTTTATTCTCATTCTTTCCCAGATCTGCCACTTCCACCTCCTCCTCCACCTGGAGAGGAAGAAAGTTTCTCCTCAAACTGTGCATTTCCACCACCCCCACCACCCTTTGAAGAACCTTTTCCACCAGCCCCAGAAGAAGCTTTTCCTTCTCCTCCTTCTCCTCCTCCTCCACCACCAATGTTTGACGAAGGACCTGTGAGCAAGGTACCTCCCCCACAGGTGAGTGAGGTCAAAGGAAGTATGGTTTCTTTGTTGCTCTGTCAGTTGGGACAGCTTCTCATTACTCTCTGAACTCAGCAGCAGGAAGCCCTGAGATCTGGGAAAGCAGAAAGCACTACCACCCCATGGACCAGCATAGGGTAGGGTCAGCTGGCTGGGCTGCAGCTCTGCATATGAAGGAGCTGGGGTTCTTGGTGGACAGTGAGTTGAATGTGAGGCAGCAATGCGCCCTTGTGGCAATAAAGGCCAACCACATGCTGGGCTGCACTTGCGAGAGAAGGACAAGGACAGTGATGAGAAGACTGTATCCAGTGGGGCTCTTCAGTATAACCCCAGTGGAATACTGAAGGAGATGCAATCCAGTAAAATGTCAGAGCAGTCATTGGGGGTTGGAACAGAAGAAGCGGCCAAGGCAGGGATCTAACTGCAGTCTGCAATACCTGAAGGAGGGCTGGACAGAAGACAGATTCTTCTTAATGGGGCACAACAAGAGACAATGGACGGAAGTTGTGGCAAGGGAAATTCCTCTTGGACGGAAGAAAACCCTGTTCCACTCCAAGGGTGGCTCAACACTTGCACAGATGCCCAGAAAGACTGGGGAATCTGCATCCCTGGGAGTGTTCAGAAATCATCTGGACAGGGCCCTGAGCAATTTGGGGTATCTTTGGAGTTATCCCTGCTGTGAACAAGTGTGTTGGACTATAGACCTCCAGATGTCTTTTCCCACCTAAATCTGTCTGAGAGCTTCTTTGGGCTGTGCATTTTCCCACTGTTTGTAGACCTTGGAGACTGCGTCCTGTTCATCTTCAACAACTTGTTATCCACTCAAAACAAGGAGCAAGATCTGTACCACAGTCTAAAGTATCAAAATCTGCTATTGTAAGGGGATACGCACATTTCTGTGGCTGTTTCTGTAACATGCTCTGCTCCCTTTTTCCTCATGGATGGCGGTATAGGTACGTGGCAAGATGAGCAGCATTGATCTTGAGATTGACTCACTGTCTGTAATGTTGGATGACATGGAGAAGAATGACCCCTTCAAATCCCGGGTGAGCTCTCTGGAATGTTGCAGGTGGAAGAAGAGATGACTGGTTTGCCAAACAGAGGTAGTGAGAAGGGTGCTGCTGAAGATTAAAATGTCTGAATAAACCATAGCATGGAATTGTTCATGAAGGACCAGAAAGCACAGATTTTGCAACGTGTCAGGACTGCTAAATGTGTAACAGTGTGGGAACTCCTCGCATTCTGGGTCTGGGATAGCTGCTGACTTACTGCTGTAGACAGCATATTTTCTCTTCCACCTTGCTGATAACTGCCTGTTTTCTTTCTACTGCTTCCTTTCACAGATAACCCCAGGTTCCACAGGTTCTCTGGAGAAACCATTGGCCCCAAAAGCCCATGCAGAAATACCATCTGCACCCAGAGATACTCCTCATTCCTTTCCTTCCAAGTTCACACCAAAGCCAAGTGGAAGCTCATCTTTCAAGCCCCCTGCAGTGGATTTGAACCCCAGTCCAACTCCATGGACAGCCCCACAGCAACGCAAGGAGCCCCAAGCAGTCTCTCCACCCCCCTCCCTCCCTCCTGCACAGCCTACCCCTAAATTCACCCCACCTTCTATTGCTGGCTCTCCTAAGTCTGTGTCCAAATCAGATGCCAGTGTTCCCATGGCTCCCTCAAACTCTACAAGATATCCTACCTCCCTTCAGACTCAGTTCACAGCACCTTCACCTTCAGGTCCCTCCTCTCGACCACAGCCTCCCAATTTCACATATGCCCAGCAGAGGGAAAGACCCCAAGTGCAGGTGAAGCCACGTCCAACAGAACAACCTGCTGCTGCAAAGGACACGGTAAGGGAAAGAGCTGTGGGTGTCTTTGGACAGGCACAGTGGAAGGGAAATCAGAGGATGAGGGAGGTTCTGCCCCAGGCTGGGTGAGACTGTTACCCATCTGAAAGAGAGATGTAACTATAGAGATAGTGGTGAAGAGAGATAGGACTTCTCGTAAAGCTGGAAAGAAGCAAGCACAGTGGATAGCAGATTGTTCCCTAGAGAGGGATAGAGAGGACCAGTAAAACTGAGAGAAGTAGGCTTATTAGGTCCAGGGTATATGTGTATATATGTCCTTTGGAACTGAATGTTTCTTCTTCCTGCAGAATAGACCCACAGGCTCCAGTGTAGATCCACCTAGAGGGAATTCCTGTCTGACCATGAAGGAGGTTGAAGAGCTGGAGAAGTTGACACAGAAACTAATGAAGGATATGGAGCATCCGCCTCCAACAGAGGCTGCTACTTCTGGTGTGTTCCCTTGGTGGACAGCAGTAGGACTAAGACTGTGTTGAGTTTCTATCTCTCCTAATCCCTTTCCTCTATTGACAGAGCTGTGCGGCTTCTGCCGGAAGCCCCTGTCACGAACCCAACCAGCTGTGAGGGCCCTGGACAGCCTCTTTCATGTGGAATGCTTTACCTGCTTCAAATGTGAGAAGCAGCTGCAGGGGCAGCAGTTCTACAATGTGGATGAGAAGCCCTTCTGTGAAGACTGCTATGCTGTAAGTCAGTGGAGTAAAAGCTGCTGGAGAGAGCTGAGCTTGCTGTAGTTGCTCTCTCTTGCTTTCCCTTCCTCCTTTCATCTTGGGTCTCTGTGGCCTAGCCTTGCATGGGTGGGAGATTGAATTAATATGTCTTTCTTGTTTCCTTTGGGCTCAGGGGACCTTGGAAAAATGCAGTGTCTGCAAACAGACCATCACAGATCGGATGCTAAAGGCCACTGGTAACTCATACCATCCCCAGTGCTTCACCTGTGTGATGTGCCATACTCCTCTTGAGGGGACCTCTTTTATCGTGGACCAGTCCAACCAGCCTCACTGTGTAGATGACTACCACAGGTATGGAGAGAGCACATGCATGTGGTATATGAGAGAAAGATTTCTGTTTATTTGTGCTGCAATATGGGGTTGGGTTGCCCATGTCATTTGTTGGACATGAAGTTAAAAATGAGTCAGCAGTATATCTTGTAGCAATTAAGGTCTCTTCCCACCTAAACTAACTTGTGATTTATAATTCTCATGCTGCTAATACTATTGAACAGCAGTGAGAAACTTGCCTTGTGTCACCATAGTGGTCATGGTGTCCTTCGTGTTTTTGTTTGTTGCAGGAAATATGCTCCACGCTGCTCAGTCTGTAGTGAGCCTATCATGCCAGAGCCTGGGAAGGATGAGACTGTGCGTGTGGTGGCATTGGAGAAAAATTTCCACATGAAATGTTACAAGTGTGAGGTAAGCCTGGTGGCCCCAGTCCTCCCATCTGTCCTGTGCCCATCACAAGCAACTGGGCACCTTTGTTGTCTATTCTGACCAAATACTAAAGTTGTTTGGAATGAATCTGGAGCATTTTTGGAGCAAGTTGAGGAGAAGATTAGACATTAACAGACCATGGGTCCATGAATGAGGTCTATGCAGAGTGGCTGTATTCTCTACCACCCCTAATACAGCAGTTGTGGATACCAGGGAAATATGCTGGGATCACAGAAGGGGCTCGCTCTTCGCTCAAAATAGCATCTCCTATTAGCACTGTAAGAGAAAGAGCAGTGGGCTGTGTGCCATTATCCTGATACACTGTGAGTGTTTCTCACATCCTTGAAGGCATTACTTTGCTATTGGCTGTTGTTGAGCTCAATCCCTCTTTCCTTGTTTAGGACTGCGGGAAGCCCTTATCCATTGAAGCAGACGAGAATGGGTGCTTTCCACTGGATGGGCATGTGCTGTGTATCAAGTGTCACACTGCTCGTGCAAAAATGGCACGCTGAAGAGCTTGGGGTGGGCATATCCTTGAGGCCCCCCCACTCATTATTTCTCCCCTTCCTGCCATTGTCCTACCCTTCTGCTCAACAAGGCAGATTGCTACCAATGGAGACTATGCCAGTGCAGTTCTTTATTCATGTAGGATTCACTGCTCCTAAACCTCACTCTGCACACCCACCAAGGACCACTTCTCCTGTCACTGCATCCTGGCCACAGTATATTCCAGGCCAGGGGCTATGATCAAGGTGAGTGTACAATCCCTATTCTCTCAAGACTCTGGAGGAGAAAGACCAGACCTCCACCACCTCCTGGTGGAAGTAGCAAGAACAACCTGGTGGCAGGTGCTGGGAAGGGCTGAGCATTCTTCAGTTCCATGGAGCCAAGAATGATGATCAGAGTTTAGAAGGTGGAAGTCTACATCTCAGCACCACTTCTGTCTTCAATTTTATTTTATATCCTGTGGCACCTCATTATCAGGATATCTTCCCCTGCTCTGTACCTCACTCATTGGTTAGAGTGTGGAGGCAGAACGTGTTGGGAATCTGTTACTGTCGCTGGAAAAAGCTAACCTGCTATAGCTTACTTGTTTTTAATGGATTTTACTGATTAACTGTCTTGTTGCCTTTTTATTTCCTTAGCCAGACTAAGCTGGCAGTATTTGAATTACTACTCTGTTCCTGAGTTTGGAAACTTTTTTTTAAAAAATGTTTTTCCCTTCCAAAGTGAATTGTTTCCCAGTGTGGTTTCTGGACAGCCAGGCTGGGTGCCAGAGTAGCAAAGCAGTCCAAAGAATGCATGTTTACAAATAAAGACTGTCATAAGGATGGGCAGCACACAAAGAGGAGATATCTCAGTGCACAGATGAGGATTCAGCAGACTGAGGAACGTTTCCCCATTCCAGTAAGGATTCTTTCACTGCTGTCAGCAAAAGCTGTGGTGTAATTGCAATGTACTGTCTGGCTCTGTTACTGCACTGAGCCCCATTTCTGGACTAGAAACTATCAAACTGAACAAACCTTTTAAATAATAACACTGTCCAACCACTGTTTGCATTCAATAAAATGTGTGGGTTTTTTCCATTAACCTGTGCTTGCTGTGTTTGTTCAACTACCCATGAGAATTGCTGTCTTTGGCACTAGAGAATGTATAGCTGCTCCTCCACCTGGCCTCCAGAGATGAGGAGTCTGAACATAGCCTTTCTGCGTCTTGATCTCCTTTCCAGACACTTAGTTTCCAATTTCTTTGCCTGAAGAGTAGCTCTGATTTAAAGCAATGGAAGACTACATTTCAGTACAGCAATATTGTAGTCTGCTTGATGTGTCACTGGGAAGTAAGTATTCTAGTCTGATGCAATTGGATTGTAATAAAAGTGGTTAATTTGCTTGCTTTCGCCCAACTATTGCCACTCTGAAAGTGTTTGTGCTTGATGTTTATGGTTTTAAGCATGGTACTGTAATGGTCACTGCAGGTGAAACTTCTCTTTGTGGTAGGCAGCAATGTTTCTACACTTCAAAGACCTGAACTCTACTCTTGATGTCTTGCCAGTTTTCGGGAAATTTTTAATGACTCCTTGCAAATTGATCCAGTAAATGCTTTGAGGTTTTCTATAGGATGAACAAAGAATAAACAAATTGTACCTTTGATTTTTGTTTTTCTTACCTGAGTTGCTGCTGGTTTGTAGACATTGTTTTGAGAAGCTGTTTCTTGACTATATAAAATTACATATAATTTATATGTAAAACTTTTATATAAAAGCTTGCTCCACCCACCAAGAAATGTGGAGGAGAGAAGCTGTGATGAGATGAAGCACTCTTAACCTAACTTCTTCCAGAGCTATCAGAGGACCGTAGCCCTGGTGTCTGGATAGGAAACCTGTCCAATGGAGTCAGTGGGAAGGGCTCTCTGGATTACCTTGTAGAAAAGGGAGATTAGTTCTTCTGAGGGGTGTGGGGTGCAGGGAAAGAGCCTTTGATGACTGTACAACACTGTTATGAGTAGGGGTGGGATCAAAGGCAGGAAAAGGGAGTGAGTAAGGACAGGAAGCACCATGGGAAAACTGAGGGGAAAGGGGCACAGAAGGAGGTGGCTGCACATACAGAATGTGCTTGTCTGGCCATGCCCTGTGTGTCATCAGTGCAGTTTGTCCTGCCTTTGCAATAACTTTCTTTCCCCCATGCATGTGGATCTAAGTGCCAGCAACTGGGAAATACCCGAGTCCATGCATATTGAGTGGGTGTGTATGCCCTTGTGTTACTGCTAGCAAAATCAGGTCAGAGTAGCTGGTAAGTAGGGAAAGAGACATGAGAGCTATGACATGATATGGCTGTGAGTTTGGCTAGAAAGCTGTAAGGATGTGTCTGAGAGGCAACTGCTAGAGCTCCCGGGAGGTCCAACTTTTCCTTTGCTGGTCCAGTAGCTGACTTCCAGACCCAAAAACAAGAACAGTTTTCATCTGTGTGTGAGGTGACTGGGAGATCAGGGGCCAGCTGCTGGGTAGAGCTAAAGTCTAAGGGTAACTACTGGAGTGCTTCAGGGTGTATGTGGGCATGTCTGAGTGCTCACCACTGCAGCAGGGCTGCCGGCCTTGAGGATTTGCATGGCCTGGTGCCAGCAACTGAGGAGACTAGCTCAGGCTCCCAGTCCTGGAGCCAGCTACTGGATAGCTGGTCTTGGACGCTAGAGGGATTCATAGCACATATGTATTTCCCTCTTAACAGGTTCATCCTGATCAGCCAGAGAAGGGAGTAGCATCAGGTTGGTTGTGCTGTGCTTGCATGACTGCTGTGCTCTCTGCCTCAGGCCAGTCATGTACGCTGTGTGCGCTTTTATATACATGTACGTATTATATACTTGTATATTTTGTGTGCATGAGTGCCTATTGGGAATACATGCTTAGGCTTGCTGCTGGCTGTAACCTGAGGACATGGACCTGAACAACCTCTTCTCTATCAGTCCAGCTGATTCAGCAGCTCCTAACAGTTGAATTTGGAAGGGACCTCCCTGCTTAGAGCAGAGTCAACTAGAGCAGGTTGCTCAGGAATATACCCCCTCTATTTTTTAATACCTCTAAGGATGAGAACTTCATAGCATTCCTGGATAACCTGTTTTAGCTACTCTCAGTAATTATTTTTCTAACATTCAAATGTAATTTATTGCATTTTGATGTGCTCTTACTGCTGCTCCTTTCACTGGATACCACTGAGGAGTGTCTGGCTCCTTTTTCACTCTCCCATCAGGTATTTTATACACAGTAACAGCAACCCAATCCTTCTCCAGGTTGAACAGTCCCAGCTCTCTCAGGCTCTCCTTGTATATCAGATTATCTAATCCCTTTAAAATGATAGTGGCCTTTCACTGTACTTGCTCCAGTAAATCCGTGTCCTTCTTTGTACTGAGGAGCCTAGGCCTGGACATAACACTCCAGGTGTCTGATCAATGCTTGAATAAAGAGCAAGACTTACCTCCTTCCAGTTACTGGTGATGCATTTGCTAATGCAGCCCAGATACTATTGTCTTCCTTTGCTACAAGGTCTCAGGTGCAACTTGCTGTTCTCTATGATGTGCAAGTCCTTCCCTGCAAAGCTGCTTTCCAGCCAGTCATTTCCCAGCTTGTACTGGTGGCATGGGGCTATTCTTACCCTGTTGCAAGGCTCTGCCTTTACCTGTGTTCAACTTTCTGAATCTCCTCTCTCGCCATTTCTCCCCTCTATTAAAGTCCCTCTGAATGGCAGCTCAGCTATCTGATATATCAGCCTCTCACTTTTCTATCACCTGCAATGGCCAGAGTTCACATGTGCATGACACAAGCTTGTAAGGGTTTATCTGCTAGCCTGGGTATCTGTCAGGTAGCAACTTTATTTATTATCTGTATTTCATATTAAAGACATCTATCACTAAGGCTGAGCTTACTGATATATTAATGATTCACAGTAAATTTAGTCTGTCAGCTCTACTTCCTACTATAGTTCACAGTGACTTGAACAGCTGTGGTATGTGTAAACTGTGATACCTTGTGAATATTCTGCTGTTTCTCATGTTGAACAGAAACCAGCTTTCTTGCTTTAGAATGCAGTTCTTCAGATCTCTGCTTTTTAACCCTTCTGTCATTTATGGTTAAGCAAGACGTTCATAGGAGCAGGAGTGTTAACTTACAGCCACAAGAATTTGGAGCATTATACAGTTATGGAAACATTGATAGTTATCTCTAGCAAGTAACTGATAGGTGAATGTGTAGCACTTACCTTCACCAACCTAGACTTGAAAAATAAATCCCAAGGTAGCTATTCTTTGCAAAAGATAGACAGTCTTAAGAACATCAGTGAGAATTTTTTTTCCCCCGGACAGTCTGTTCTGCAGGAGATGGAAGTACTACTCATACGTATTTCATAAAACTACAGCAGTAGCTGCTAATCTTTCTTATGATTTAGTGTAATCACAGCTGTAAAAAGTTGGGCTTGGATATTAGATGGGTATGTTTAACTGGGTTGAAAGAAAAAGATCTGAAGTGACCAGCTGCATAGGTATCCTTTAATCCTAATGCAATTGCACTTCCACATTAAATCTACAGTTAAATGGACAAAGACCATTGGCTGAAACAACTAAACATGGATGCAAGGACCCTGCTAAAGATAATAACATGTATGCTAAAGGTCACAGTCATATTATAAGTGAACCAAAGAACTCCAACACAGCCTGCTCTGCCACAATTTATTTACAAAATAATATTTACAGACTATAACTGTCTTGAGATCTGATAAATAATATTTCCTCCACAGAGAAGGAATAAGACAGACCACCTACACATTTTTCTGTTACAAATACCCTATCCAGCCAAACAAGATTATTCTCTCTTTTAAAAAGGGGCAGAGAAAAATGAACACCTAAACGGTTTTCTGTCCATGGCATAAGAAAAGGTATTAAGCAGTTTGGAGAGATGTAAATCTCCCCTCTGGAGTGTGCATGTGCAAAACAGTAACATGCTGAGGTGACGTGATTGCACAAGTTACAGCAGGGTGTGCTGCTACTCCCAATTTCTTCTCCAAAGAAAGAAGTACACCACGGTTTGTTGTTCAAGACAAGAACAGCTGAATTAAAAAATATATATTCCTTACCAGGAGCCTTGTGAAAGGCTGAATAGTTTGTTCCAGTCGTAAAATAAAAAAGACAGATGGCTGCTGAAGTGAGAAGGAATGTATGCCAGGGAGTAAATGAGCCCAATCTCTACCTGTCTGTATCCTTGTGCCAGTTCCTAGAATGTCCCAGGCTATCTATCTGAACCCTCATCTCCAATCCTAAAACATCCACCACCCCCAGCCCATTTTGTATTCCATGTGATATGCCAAGGGTCTGAAACTCCAGTATATGGACTACCCAGTGCCACACAAAATGGACTGTAAAGACAGGGCTGCAAACAGTTTCTAAGACCAGTGCTCTGAAACATACTGATGGCTGCTGTTGAATTAAAGTGAGGGGGAACAGAAATGAGAGCAGGTGCTGTTGCCTCATGAGCCTTTTCAGTTCTGGTTGTTTCGCTTTGCTTGTCCCAGTCACTCATTTGGAAGCAATTGCCATAGGAATGATTCCAAGTGATATCTGGTAAGAATGGGCATTTTTCAAGCTTAAGAGCACAACAACTGATCACTCCTTAAATCCTTGGATACTGCACAGGATCCTCTTCTGGTGGCCTGGAAGTGACACTCCCATCTGTTTCAAGTCCCTGAAGGAAATGGAAAAAGAAAGATAAAAATGAATAGTTCTTATTCCTTGGGGATGAGGGTGTGAGTAATGGTTACCAAGCACTAGTTCAGAAAGCTTCCTTTTCTTCAGTGCCTCCTACAACAGCTATTTTTTCTCTAGTGGAAAGAAACTTCTAGATGTTCCTGCCCTTCCCTGGCTACCTCTGTCCACCTAGTCAACCCACCTCTCCCACCCTGTGACTAGACCTGTGCTCCAAGTAAATCAGGACTTGTGATTAAATCAGCTTGTGATATGGGCCATGTCTCAACCCTTTAGCATGTCTGTGCCTGCTCATTTGTTTTATGTAATGTCCCTGGTTGGAGCTGGCTGTACATCCCCAACCCTGGAACAGAACAAAGCTGAGTCCCTCTATGGAGCCCAGAAAGATTTGCTCTCTGATAGAACGGTGCCTAGCTGATGGAGACAGGGGGATATCATTAGCCCATATGGAGTTCGCAGCAAGGAAATTATCCTGCGAAGTCCTACAAGGGATGGGAAATGGCCAGGTTAGAGAACTGTTTTCCATCTACTGTTTCCCCTTGTTTGTGTCTGATGTGAGTCCACAGCAGCTCAGACCCCTGAACAGCCTCAAGCATGGACATGGACAGTTAGGGAATTTATCTCACAGTTTGGTCTGATCCCAGTTCTGGGCTGATTCTTCCCATTTAGGGCAAGAAGCCAGTCCACTTCCATTTACCTACATAGAAATGCCTTCCAAGTAAATCTCAGTGCCTGATCAGAGAGCACAAGGGCAGACACAGCTATTTATAGCACAGCCTGAGGTGCCTCATGGATGGTCTGTGCTTACTCAGCAGTGAGCTCCAGGATGGACTCCATGGTGTCCAGGCCAGCAGTGCGAAAGTTGGAGATGTAGCGCTTCATACGAATGGATTCCAGCCACTCAGGGATGGAGCGGTAGGGGATTCCATCAGATCCACTGCAGCTGGGGAGGCGAAGTGTTACCCTAGAGGTAGATAAAACCATTAGTCAGGAAACTACCTTAAATGGCCAGCACTATGATGTAGTAGCAAGCACCCTCTGATAGGGCTAGGACAACTAATCTGCTCTCTGCACAGTGAGATCAGATCAGGCCAAAGGCTATGCCCTCTGTCGCCAGGAGAGAGAGAGATGACTATTTACAATCTTCTGCACACAGAGCACTCAAGGTGCTTCTGGCCAGTCTGCATTGCTAGCACTGCCCCTCCTTCTGCTGGGGACAGGGAGGTCAAAATCTCCCAGTTAACCTCTCCTCCTCCAGTGACAGCCTGCCTACCTGGGATCAAAGTCTGCAACAGGCCGGAGGAGTTGGGGACTTGAGACGAAATGTTGCAGCTGTGCCCGAATTTCCTGAAAATGAGGCCTCCTCATCCGATCATGTGACCAGCAGCTCTTCATGAGTTCATAGAGGATTGAAGGGCAGTCCACAGGTGGGGGGAGCCGGTACCCATCCTCTAAACTTTTCATTACCTGCACAGAGGACAGAGAGAAATCTGTCCAGGAGCAGAGAGTGCAGAAGAGGAGACAGAGACCAGTGTGGGACTGGGAGCAGGCCATTCACTGTTTCACACAGTCAGGGAGGGGTTGAAACAGATTCCACATCTATGGCACAGGGTTTGGGCAGCACAGCACAAGATCAGGACACCTAAGGGATGTCAAAAAGTGAAGCGGCATGTACACATGCTTTCAATCCTTTACTAGCTTAGCTCCCATTTGCCACTTAGGACACGTGTTCACGAGAAGCAAGGACTTAATCATCCTGGCACAGGCATGGCAAGGAAAGGGGAAACAGACTTTAAGGAATAATTTCAACAGCATGTGCTAACCTTATAGATGTGCTAAGCCTAGAATAAGACCAGACACAATGCTCGAGAGCCAGAGGAAGAAGATGAAACAAGACAGAATTCTCCAGCTACAAAGCCATAACTGATTTAACCACTGTTAGATTCGGCTCATGGCAGTCAAACATTTATTGCCTTTGACTTGGTTGTATTGATTTTTAGCAGAGAGGGAGACATATTATGTGTCCCAAAGAATATCAAGACTTCAGGCTGAGGGGGATCTATAAAAGTCAGGCCTACATGCCTTGTTTATTTTTTTAAATCAGCCCTTGAGCTCAGTGCCTCGTTACCTCTTGATTGCTCATATGCCCATATGGCTTGTCACCAAATGACAGCACCTCCCACATGACAATTCCAAAGCTCCAGACATCACTGGCTGAGGTGAAAATCCGATGAGCAATGGCCTCTGGAGCTGTCCATCGGATGGGAATCTTACCACCCTGTGAAAGAGCAGAGACATAGCATATCCAGCATGTATCACTAAGGTGTATTTCTCCAGTGCTTTCACGCAAGGACCTTAAAAAGTAATTCAGAGGCTGGGCCCACTTTACTTGAAGTGACATGTATCCACCCCAGGGAAATTTCCCGAAAGGACAGAAATATTCTCAGAAAGTAAATGAGTTTAATGAGTTCAGTTGAAGACTACACAAAATCACTGCTGTTGGAGTAAGAGCCTGACACCAGGGACAGCCCTACTTTGAAGGACAGCACGCATTAGAATCACTGGAACTTCCATTGAAAGAGACACAGAGATGTTTCTAGTCCCAAATCCTGATCACAGCAAGGCTATCTTCACAGTTAGATTTAGTAACTGAGTCCAAGAGATCAGACCTGAACTTCTTAGCAAACAAAGTCAACATCCAGAATCCAGAAAGAAAAGTACCACCTTCTGAATCATCCACACTGTGACTTGCAGTTTTACTATGGATTTTCCTCAGATAGTACAGTTAATTTACAATACAAGACTGAAAGGTTGTTTTTGTGTTACCTTTGTTTCATAGGTTCCCTCTGCATCATTCTCCAATATTCGTGAGAGACCAAAGTCAGACACCTTGCATTGAAGACTGCGTGTTACCAGGATGTTGCGAGCAGCCAGATCTCGGTGCACATAATTGTGTTCTGAGAGGTAGGTCATGCCAGAGGCTATTCCCTGCAGCATGCTCACAAGCTGCACAGGGCTAAATTTTTCCTCATTCTCCTGCATGGAAGAAGAAGTGACAGAAGGTCCCAGTCAAGTGACATCAAACTGACTGGTTTCTAGTCATTGACCTTATCTACTTACAAAAGCAGGCATTGGTGAACAAGCAAAAAGGCAATACTGCAGCCCAAAGGCCCCAAAAGGTTCTCCCTAAGGGACTAGTGGTGGTCTCCAGAGTCACCATTAGGCACCTGCACTTGAACTACCACAGACAGCACTTTGGTCACTGAGCAAACTGGATGGCATCAAGATTCAGCTGCTGGGACTGGAAATGTCAGTAAGTAAAAGTAAGTGGATGTCTGGATCTTATTTCTAGTCTTATTTTAGGGCCCTAAATCCAGGTCAAGTGCAAATTCTAGCAGTATACAAGCCTGTTACAGACTGGGGTTTCTCACCCGGAGGAAGGTATCCAGTGCTCCATTCTCCATATACTCAGTGATGATCATCATTGGCCTCCCTTGAGGAAGACAAGAGCGTGTCAGCCTTTTTGAAATTCTACTCTTGCCTTTCAATGCTCTCCACACTGTCCCAATGCAGAGAATCATGTCCAGCCCCAGCTAACATCCGCACTTCACTGGCATAGCTGGCTGCCCCTTTCCTTAGACATCTCCCAGTGATCTTGTACTCCTCCTTGTGTCACACATATAACCTTGCAGCATCCCTTACACTATCCTGACTTCTTGTCTACTCACCAACCCAAGATCTCTCCTAACACTGACTCAGGGCTCTGTTGAAAATCCATACCTCTCCTCCCTTCCTCATTTTCTGCCATATCATAACATGACAATGCCTGTCTTCTCCCAGCACAGCCTCTCTGACAGCAAAGTCTCTAAGAAAGGCCTGAGAAATATGTCAGTTTCTGCTCTCATTCCAGGACACTTTCCCACACACTCTTACTTACTTTTGGTGACAACTCCTTCCAGACGCACAATATTTGGGTGATTGAATTGCCCCATAATTGTTGCTTCACGCAGAAAGTTCCACCATTGTGAGTCTGAATACGTTGACTTCAGGGTCTTGATGGCAACCACGATTCGTTCCTTCCCTGGGAGCCGCAGGGATCCACGATAGACCTCCCCAAACTCCCCTGAGGACAACCAGGGGCAAAAGATCACAGATAAACTCAGGAATAGGCAGCAAAACAACAGCATGGGGTAACTGAAAGATGGGAAGAGCAATAAATAACTCACCCTCTCCAATCACATTCTCCATAGTGACACAAGAAACATCCAGCTCCTTAGTGAACTCCAACACCCCTCTACTGGGGTCATCATATGGTTGCAGGTCTACATAGGGTTTCAACCAGACCTTCTCTGTGGTAAACAGACACAAAGGTGCAAACGAACCACTCAACTCTTTGGACAACGCTTGTAAGGCAAAACTACAAAAGCATAAGTGAATCCATGGGATTCTGACAATGACAGCAAACAAATCTACCAAATATACAGTGAAGAGTAGAACTGTTGTGGGAAGAGGCAAACTACATGAGAAAAGCCATGTTCGTGTCTGGTTTGAAACAAATGTTTCTTTTCATTCCTTCCACCCATTCCAGGCTTCTCCCTGGTTTTACTACCCCTTTGAAGCTCACCTCGATCAAAGGCTGAAGTATTGTAATCTGGCCGTGCATGTCTCCGACGAGCCCGCCTGGAATGTAAGAAGCAGCCACGAAAATAAAATGGTCAGTAGATAGCAAAAAGAAAAGCGACACTTCCAGGGTGTCTCAGACAGAGTTCAGAGGAGCACAGAGCAAAATGGAACCAGACCCTGCACCTATTTGGAAAAGTACAGCTGGCTATAAAATGTGATGCTTCATTTACATTTAGAAATGGAGCTTTGTTTCCATACAGGTAGTTTTGTGCTGAGATACAGATGAATTTTATGTTTTCTGTACACTTTCAGTGAAATATCTGATTTTCTTAAAACCAAGCAATAGCAGGCTTGAGAACAGAAGTAGAATTTTGTATATGGGTAGCAGGACCACTACAGTAATAGTACATGGAAAACGGTTTGAAAAGACTGGATATATGTATTACCACTTTGTTGCTCAGCAGCTATAGAAATGATTGTACCGTAACAATGTTTTTTTTCCTCTGTGATGATAACAGTACGATACTGCTGGATTATAAAAAAAATGAGAAATCACATTTTCCTCCGTTCCCAGCAGCAAACCATATCTTACAGACATCAATCAATTCTGCTATTCAAAATTACTTGCTAAGACCCTTTCCATCTTGCTGCAGCACACTGGTCTTTTTCTTCTCTAACTAACCTCAACATCCCATGAGAAGTCAGGGCCTCCCTTTCTCAAGCTCCCACAGCTCAGCTATTCCTACATCTTTTTCAATACCAAAAATCAATACTTACTTTCGCCGAACGATGAGAAGTCCCAGAACCAGTGCAATAAAAAGTAAAACTCCAAAGATAATAGAGACTATGACTCCACCAGACAGGGCTCCCGTGTCTGCAGAAATAAAGACAAAGGCCATATCATTTAAGAGGACAAGTTCTATTTTTCTGGAATGTAGCAACAAACTTCTACCAGTTCATGGCATTAGGTAAGTTACAGCCATTTATCTTCCAGGCAGCAAAGTCACCACATTTGGGTCCTACCATACTGTTATTCATGTGCATGGAGCACCTTCTGGTGGTTATCTGGTTGACTCTTACCTACAGTCTTGGTCTTGTAGTCAAGTTATTTATCCCTATGTCTGAAAAGAACTCTCACCAAATGAATCGTTTCTGGAACTTCTTCTTAATGCCTTTCATATTCAAAATACCTATGTCTTGGCATGATAAAGTGATCAACTTTTATTTGAAACAAAGCATAATCCTGATGAAAGTATTTTCTAATATATTCTTCCATAATCAAAACAATTGTACATGTTAACTGACATAGAACCTTTATAGGACATTATTATATTGGTTAAAGATCATTTATGTTATCATCATTTGGTGCTGTGACTTCAAAATTTTGCCAAAAGCTCCTGGCACTGAAAAGAACCCAGTCTTTATATTCCAGTCGTGTCATCACAGCTCCTTAGCAGCTTTTACACTGCTATTCAAACTATTTATTTACATTAAGGTATGCCTTTGCTTTCTTCCATGTCCTTATTTCATTACAATAAAACTAGCCTTTCCAAAGTATCCCTTCAATGCATGTATTTCTAAAATTGTCCAGAGGGCCAATAGGGGGACCTGTAAATCTGTGGAATGAAGAGAGAGCTTTTGATAAAGGGGAAGCCTCTGGGTAACACAGAGAAAGAGGAGTTTGGATGTAAGGTTTATATAAGATGTGCTTTGATACAGGAAAAGGGTATTCTTGTGGCCTCAATAGCTGGCATTCTACACAAGCTGCTTTGGCTGAGTACTTTTTTAAGTGGCACATACCATCTTTTGGGGCAAAGCTACATTCAGGAGCTATACTACACACATTGGGGCTGATAAAGCTGGAAAAAATAGTCTTGAGGTACTCTGAGTTCTCCTTTTCACTAGTAACTGGAACACAAAAGGAGGCATATGGTAATCATTTGACTAACATTCAAACTTACAAACCTTAGCCAGAATCAAAATGTCTTTCAGGAGAGCTCAATGAAGAGCTGGTTAACTACTGTGCCAGTACAACACACTAACCTGTAAGTGATAAGGTCTGAATAGGAAAGCACAAGTGAATTCTATATGACAGCAAGGAAATAGGAAAAATGCCTTTCGTGTTTACAAAGGAACAGGCTTGGCCCTAGTGACAAGGAATTGGTGTCCATGTCTTACAGCCAGCAGAACACAAAAAGAGATGTGTACTATGTGAATATCCAGTCTGATGGAGAAGTTAGTTCTCCCAAATGAGATATCAGTGCTTGTTCTCTACCTGGTGGAAGAGTGCGGAATTCCTGCTCTGGAGAGTAGGGCCCAGGCCCAAGGGGTGTAATGGATCTGACACGAAGCAGGTAGGCTGTGTCTGGCTGCAGGTCTCTCAGTGTGACATTAGGCTCAACAAGGTGCTTCACAGTGTAACGTGCCTCCTCTCCCTGCAGAAATCAAACAGGGTCAAATAACAAATACACATTGAACAAGAGGACACTTACACCCCTTTGGGTGAAAGAGGGAAGGACAAATAATGCAAGCCTTACCTTCTCAAAAAACATGACCTCATACTCCACTGAGGTCCGGCTGCGTTGCCGTGGGGCAAGCCAAGAAACGGAAAGACTACTGTCATCTCTTTGTGTCAGGATAAAGTGGGACACTGTCACTGGAGCTGCAGGGGAGAGAACAGAGAACATAAGGAAGAAATACAAACATAATGCAAAATAGGTTCTCTCTCCACCAGAAACTCTCTCCTTCCATCTCTGATCATACCATGCAACTGGAACTGACTCTCATTGCCACTGCCACTCCCTCATCCTTCACTTCTGTGGTGAAAGGGAAATGAGGTCTTTGGTTGTAATTAATCGCTTTCCATGAATAGTATGCTTCTGCCCCAACACTGGAAGCATAACTTTGTTTGGCCCTCAAAAGAAAACCAGTGTTCCAAGAAATTACATGTAATCCAGGACTGCACTGAAAGTGTTCCATTTGAAATAAAAACGTTACAATTTTATGCTCTTATAGCAGCAGTAGCACAACTGCCCTATGTGATTATTTATGAATGCAGCTCCATTTCATAAGGGTACAGTGAAAATCAAAGCTCAAAATCTCTCTGCTGACTGCAAATGCATGCTGTTCATGAATAAAAAGATAATTCTCAAGAGTCTGCAAGGACTGAAGAGTTAAGCCTGGTTCTCTCCTTGTCCTTCATCATCACCAGGAAGTGACGAGGCAAGCCAAAAATATCTCCACTTTTCTAGCTCAGAGTTGTGCTGCTCCTGCACAGTGTCAGGAAGATATTGTATTTTGCCACTGAATTAGAACCTGGGGAATGCACCAAGGGCTGTTGAGCACTGTGATATTACTTTTCTACAATCACGTTACACAGCACTCTGGAAGATGTTCCCTGGACAGCCAAACTAACTAGCTTGAAGCTAAACTACACGAATGTGTCAAGAACTTGCATGTTTTTAACATGCTTATCTCTCCATGCTTTCAAAACTTTTTTTTCCAGTTACAGCAGTGTTTATGTTTTGTGTGTTTTTTTGCAATATCCAAGTCATGGGAAACATTTCAGGACACAGTCCTTGATCTTCCAGTTACACAGGTTAACAGTACTGAGGCTGGACTACAACACTGTTTGACTGGGAGGGCTTCATCACCCTCACTTCTGTTAAGTTCTTAGTGGATTCACAGCTTCTAGTGGGTAATGATTACTGCTACTTCGACTTGCAAGGGATATGACTGATGGACTCTACATGCCAGAAGCAGAGGTACTTTAGAATCCTTGTCATACCATATAAATATAGGTGGCAGACAGAAGGAGAAGATGAAAAAAGCTTATATATTCACAGAGGTTCCTCTTCCTTTTCATGACGAGCAGGAAGAGCTTCTCTCTGCTTCCGCTAACCTGCATGTCCAACTGAGACCCAGACAGCTGGAGCAGTTCTCTGTGGAGCAGGTCCCATTCCTGAGACACCATTATGGGCTTCCACAGCAAATGTGTAGTTGGTGTAAGCTTCTAGGCCGTCCACGTCCACAGCAGGTTTTGTGAGACCAGAAGCACTGGGGGAGAACACCACACCAGCCTCACATGGCTCACATGACGGGAAATGGCAGCGCTGACAGTAGACTGTGTAAGTCAGGTCCTTCCGCCCACCGTGGTCGCTGGGTGGCTGCCACCACAGGCTCAGCTGTGTGCCAAGAAGGGAGAAGCTGACATTGCGGGGAGCTGACGGGGGGCCTACAAGAAGCATGAAAGTGTTAGATCCAGCTCTTAACACCCAAAGTACTGTGACAGTTTCCCATCTGCTGATGCATTTTGAATGGAGCCCTCTGTCCCCACCAGCCTCTCCCTCTCTGACCTCTCATCCCACTTTCCTGACCTTCTGTTTCCTCCCATATCCTTGTTCATGGAATCATAGAATGGTTTGCATCGGAATGAACCTTTAAGACCAGCTAGTTCAAACCCCCATCACGGTCAGGGACACCTTCCTCCAGGTTGTCCAAAGGCACATTCAGCCTGGCCTTGAACACTTCCAGGAATGGGGGATCCACAACTTCTCTGGGTAACCTGTTCCTCCATAGTAAAAAATTTCTTACATATGTCCCATCCAGATCCACCCTCTTTCAATTTAAAACCATTGCCCCTTGTCCTGCCACTATAAGCCTTGCTAAAAGTCTTTCTTCCTCTCTATCATATGCCCATTAAAGAGTTAAAAGGCCACAATAAGATCTCCCTGGAGCATTCTTTACTCAGACTGGACAAGCCCAATTCTCTCAGCCTTTCCTCATAAAAGAGGTGTTCCATCCCTACAATCATTTTCATGGCCCTCCTCTGGACCTGATCCAACAAGTGCATGTCCCTCTTGTACTGGGGCTTCCACATGGGAATGTAGACCTCCAGCTGAGGTCTCTCAAGAGCAGAGTGGAGGGAGAAAATTAGCTCTCTCAATCTGCTGGCCATGTTACTTTTGATGCAGCCCAGGATACAGGGGGCTATTTGGGCTGCAAGCACACCTGGCCAACTCATGTCCAATTTTTCACCCACCAGTACCCCTAAGTTCCTCTCTGTAGTGCTGCTCTCAATAGGTTCACCCTCACTCTGTGTAGATATTCTTCTTTCTTTCTATCTGCAACTCACGTGTGCAAGCAATGTTCTGGCCCTCTGAAGGTGCACGGTAGAAGCCTGCATTGCAGGAACAAGATGTAGCTCCTGAGTCGTTGGACATGCTGTTGGGGGGACACTTCAGGCAGCGTTTAGTCTCCAGGGAATGACGGTAAAATCCTCGCTGGCAGGCTGTGAAAGCACAAACAAATCAACATAAATTAATCAATAAACCAAAACCAACAAGAAAACACCTGGCAGTTTAGTTCAGCTTCTTGAACACCCCTTTACCTGCTTGCTTTTCTTCCATTTTCTTAGTTCACAGAAATGTTTATACTGAAAGGACCCCCTGGCAGTCACCTAGATCCATCATCTCAGAGTAGATAGAGAGGAGATGCAAACTCAAGGTTATGACAGTAGTTGTAGACTGAAGAAGGGGGATCTCATTCCTCACAGATGCTGTATGAATAGGGAATCCGGTCAACCTCAGAAACTTCTTCCAACATGAACCCAAACTGGTCCCCACCTTGCGCTTCAAGCTTTCCACACTACAAATAAGAGCCATAAATAGTAGCTTCGAATCCTTGTACTCGCAAGAGTCCTCTGCTTGCTGACTTCATATGGGATAGCCAGTGAGATTTTTAATAGAAGCATCTTTGCTAACTTCAAGTGTTTTACCAGACCATCACTCAGCAGGACCATGAGGGATATCTAGGTAACTATCAGTTCACGTAAAAGCATTGAGTGTAACTGGCTTTAGGGTCAACAGACACTGCAAGAGAATAGGCGTCACGTGATTTCTATTTCCATTTCTACAAAAATAAGCAGCCATCTTCTTTAAGTATAACATCTGACAATCTGTCTTCGCTGTGTTGCTACTATTAGCTTGATCTACAGAAGCACTGGTCAGTTTACCGGTTGTCTCAAGGATGACACTTCACCTCTATAGCTGTGAGCAAGGAGAAAATGAGTGAGGGAGGTTGAAGCAATCTGTGAATTTAATGGTTTACCAGCCTGTGCTAAATGAGTCTATCAAATGTTCTTAAACTAAAGAAACAACCAACCTATTACTAATCAGATGGTTGAGGAATGCATACACTAATTTTCTACCACAGCTACCACCTTGCATTTAACTTGAACATTGAGGGAATGACCCTTTTCCTATTGCACTATAAAATAAACAATGTCCTGAAAAATCCCTCAGGAGAACCCAACAGAGAAAACCATCTGTTCAGGAGCCTCACATAAAATAGCTTACTGTGGTGGAGCATAGCATAGGAAATGATCCTTTATCCAGAAGACAAGAAAACAACCTAGTCATTCATAATATGTGACACAGAGGAACACCTAAGGGACCTTAAAAACTTTCTACTAACAAAGATCAAACAAGACTACTCATCATCAGTCTGCAGCAGTGATTCCCAAAGAGCACAGAAAAGAGAAATAATCACAGGAAGTAGGAGCAACCAGCACCTTCTGACTTTGGAAAATAACAGAATCACTCAGGAAAGTCTATCATTCTGAGACACAATCATGCAACTATGTGATCAATGATAGCAAAAGCTGTTGAAAAGAACTAAAAGGCTCAAGCACTGATGGTCACCAGGCCAAAGAGATTCCATTTATATTTCAGACCAAATCAGCTCTTCGAGAAACAGTCAATAAAAGTTACTTTGACCTCCAGGCTGCTCACAACTGAGAACAGTTCTACATACTGGAGTGAAGACGGAAGCTTTGAGGCCTCTTGCCACTTTGCTCCAGCATAAGATTTCAAAATTTCTCATACTGGTTCAGTTCGGGTCAGGAAAGCTTTGAAGGCAATGTGAAAAACAAAGGCAGCACAGAGCCAGAGACTTTTAGAACACTGAGGTCCTTATGTTGCCTGCACAGTACTACCTGCCATAAATATGAAACAATGCACACACTCTCTTATTATCAGGCTGAGACTGTCTGCAAGTAAATTGTGGAAATTTGGGTTCTTCCTTTGCAAGAATCAAGGAATCACAGAATCAGGTTGGAAAAGACTTCTGAGACTGAGTCAAACTACGACTGAACACCATCACATCAACTAGACCATGGCACTGAGTGCTACATCCAGTCTTTCCTTAAACACCTCCAGGACGGTGATCTCACCACCTCCCTGGGCAGTCAATTCCAATGTTTAATCACCCTTTCTGTGAAGAAATTTTTCCTTATGTCCAACCTAAACCTCCCCTGGGACATCTTAAGAGAACATCCTCTTGTCTTGTCACTCATTGCCTGGGAGACGAGGCTGACCCCCACCTGGCTACAACCTCCTGTCAGGTAGTTGCAGAGAGTGCTGAGGTCACCCCTGAGCCTCCTCTTCTCCAGGCTGAACACCCCCAGCTCCCTTAGCCTCTCCTCACAGGACTGGTGCTCCACAACAGCGCCCTCCATCCCCGGAGAGCCTCTGTTCCTCCAGGTTCAAGCTCCGCTGTCACACACCCATTGTTCCTGCCGGTAGTACCGAGCGCCTTTAGGCAGTTGAGCTGCCCCGCGGGGAGACAACACCGCGGCGGGCAGAGGGAGCTGCTCGGGGGACAAACGCCGCAGGTAACGGCGGACCGGGCCGGGTCACACACCGCACCAGCCACCTAAAGCTGGGCGGGACGTGCGGACAGGAGCGGGGGATGGGAGCGAGGGACGGGAGAGGCGGA
>VWZD01012773.1:0-41707 GCA_013396695.1 Sakesphorus luctuosus | reverse complement strand
AGGAGAGGGGGAGAGCAGCGGGGGACTGGAGAGGGGGGCTGGAGAGGGGACGAGACAGGGGACAGGACAGGGGATAGGAGAGGGGACACCGGTCCCCGGGCGGCGCTGCCGGNGGGGCGGTGCGGAGCCTGCCCGGGACCACCCGGCCGGGCGGTCCCGGGCAGGATCCGCCCCGCCCCCGGGGCTGCGCCTGCCGAGCTCCCACCGCCTTTCCTTGGATCCCCGGACAGAAGTAGGTGGGCGAATTCCCCAGGAGCGCGCCCGGCGGCGGAGGCCGCGCAGAGGCAGCAGTCTGGGCTTCCGCCCAGCCCCTCTGGCCCCCGGGCACCCGCTCCAGGTGACATGATGGGAAAAACAAGCCTGGGAAAGGGCCTGCTCACTGGGCCCCAGAGGGCAGAGAGGATGAGTGGGGCGCTTCCTGCATTTCTTATTCCTCGGGAGTCTTGAGTGCCAGCCTGCAGACACCTGAGCTGACAGGATGCTCAGCTCGCCCGCCACCGTGCAGAGCCCATCAGGCAACCAGAACACAGTCCAGGGCACAGCCAGCCTCCGTGTTCACAGCAAATTACATACTTGAGGAAGTTAATCACGAGCTCTGGGTTTATCGACAGCAAAGTCTGAAACACTGTGAGAGGCCGAGATGTGATGCTCTGGGCGGACACAGTTCTGCGCCCATGGGATGGCTGAGCCATTCTGTACCCGGCAGACTTTGTATGCATGGGAATTCACCAAGAGTTTCAGTGATCTAGTTAAGAACCTCATCCTCTAGCTTTCTATTGTCTTCTGTCCTGTTACACCGGTCAGGTTCTTTTCCCTGTTACAAGGCAAGGGTTCAGCCTTCTTTGTTGTTTTGGTTCCTACTTTAGGCAAATCTCAGAATCAGATGACACTGCCAGAAGATCTTCCATCCTGTCCCACTTTACATGTCTGAAGGAGAAGTCCTTCCATATTCTGAGGACAAAGAAAAAGCTGTAATCTCGGTCTCTATCCTGACCTGGATTGCTCCCTGTCCATTGCACAATGCCAAGTCTTTTCTTCTGAGGGAAAGAACCCCAAGATACAACCAAGCAGACAACTTGCATTTTCCTTTTCCTCTGATCCTCCAATAAAGAGACTGCTCTGATCATGAAGTACCTTTTTCTACTCTTCCTAGGTTCTCTGCTCTTCCCTTCCTCTACTGGGAGACCCCCCCCCCCTAGTTTGTGCTAATCCTACAAAAGATACTTCTGGCTGCAGCTGTACTTGGGTGGAGTGGGATGAAAGCACAGATGTAGAATGAACCTGTGCTGTGATAGCAGTCGAGGCTTGTCCAGACATGACAGCTTCCCTGCCCCTTCCCAGAGGAGTGCTCTCAGGAGGGCGGGGAGAGCTCTGTAGCACCTAAGTGGAAAAACTGGCTGGGCTGTGCAGGGAGAGAGGATTGCTGGAGGAGGGCAAGGATTTTGTGCTTCAACCTTCACAGCTCCCTAAGCGAATCAAGCAGTAAGCAGTGAGGATTCATAGAGGCACCAGATCCTTGTAGCAGAGCAAAGCGGAGACACAGGGCACCTGCTGAACCTGAGAGCACTACATGGATTCCCTTTTCTACATGCCTGAACCTTGTGCCATACGGCTCTGACAACGGCAGTAGAGATGTGCTATCTTTTACCTCCCTCTCTACAGTAATACATATCTCCCAAAACACCTCACATATCCTCTCCCATGACAAACAAAGTTGCCCAGAGAAGATGAATCTTGTCCACTCAGTGGCCAAGGCAGAGCCCTGTGCTACCTGCTTCAACAGCCCTTGCTCGCTGTGACTCCAGCACCCTGGTGACACTTCTGCTTGCTATACTCGCTCTTCCATGATGAGCAGACACCACAGTATTGTGCAATTTGCTTCACATGGTTTCCCGTGGCAAAAGAGCCATCTCAGTCCAAGAAGAAGGGGACACAGAGGAGAAATAGGTCCCTCTCTGTCTCTCAGCTTTCTAGTCACGGGACAAATTCTCTGTTCTGTGTATCTGACCCATCTGCCCTGAGAGAACAAGGCTTCTGTTTAAAGGTTGAGAACCAGTTGTTGAGTGAGTCAGTGTCAATCACATAGTTACAGCTCGCAGAAACCAGCTCCAGAGCTGAAAGCTCCTGGATGAAGCCCAAGAGGGGGTGGAGAGGTGTGTACAGGTCTTACACCTGACACATAAGGAGAAAAATCACAATTGAAAAAGAGCAGCTAAGGAGGGGAGGAAAGGTATAAAACAACACCTGGCAGGCACAGAGGGTGGCCAAGAAGTAGACCACACTAGCTCCCCTGATCCCACTCTGTGCTTACAGATACTCTGATCTCTAGCTCTCTGGAACCTCTCCCATGGCCTACAGCTAGTGTCTGCATACTCACCTACGCAGCTCCCATCGACTTCCTCAAACCCCACAGCACAAAGGCATCGGCCCACTGGTACCAGCCACTCCCCATCAGTGCTGCAGTGCATCCTGGGGGGAGAGCCCACTTCTTCAGCTGCATACTCCACGCAGACCCCAGGCACTTCTGTCAGCCCCTCTGAACCTGCTAGTGTTTCTGGAAAGCGGGCCAGGCCCCGCACCGCCTCTGGGCAAATCTTGTAGTACACTCGGACGGACACCAATGCTACACAAGCTCCAGAGTTCTGGAAAGCCAAGTAGAAGCCCCGGCGAGAGAGTTTCCCAATGGAGCACACTTCCGTGTTCAGCTGCATGGCCCCTGATTCAATGTCTCTGCTTGTGAAACTTCGATCTGCTGCCACAGTGTTGAGCTAAGAGAAAAAGAGAAAGGCAACAGCTTTAAGATCTAAGTAGGCCACAGCAGCTGAGATACCCATGTCTCTCAAGCTTCTTTTACACTAAGCCCTTTTAGGGCATGTATGGTCCATGGCTTCTAATGCAAGTTCTTTCTTTGCACTTGGAAGAGGTACTAACAAAGCATCTTTTCCTGTATCCATACTTTCCATCATGTCCTTCAACAACTTTATTCACCAGTCTTCTACAGTATCCTATGTTCTGAGTCTCTGATTTCAGAAGTGTTTAGGAACTGCCCCTAAAGGAACAAATCTCTCTTCTGTGATAATTTGCTTTGTTTGCAAATTGTATACAGTAAGATCACAATGACACTTCGAGTGTGCTTTTAAACTGACCAGTGAATTACAGCCACCTGGTTTTAGGCTGTATTTGTTGCGGTTCAGATCATCTACTGCAAGGTACTTCTCATGCAGCACTCAACATAGTTCAGCACTGTAGATGCCTGGGTGAGAAATGCTCCCACTCTTTTGCATTCCCACTGCCTCAGCAAACAAAAGATGAGTATGAGTGAGAGATACTTTCCATGCTTGAGCAAATGGGAAAGGTCTCCGTGGCATCCTGTAATATGGAACAGCTGAACTGCAGGTGGGGTAGCCTTTCTTCTCAGAGGGAGAGCCTGGTAACTGATCCTCTCCTCCACAGGCCCATCCCCATTGCATGACACCACCCACTCCCTGTAGCTGGATGGGAGATGAAAGGATCAACAGAGCAGCTGCATCTGGCAGTGGGATCATAAGGCATGTTTAGAAATTGTGGACGTATATCACAAGTTGTAGGCTGCAGAGTAGGTGGAGGAACACTGGGAAGGGAGGGAAATCAGTTACCAGAGTCCTGCTCTGCCTGTGGTGGCCTTTACTGCTCTTTATTTTTATCACATACCATTTAAACTGCAAAGAAAAGGGCAGTCAAATAATTTGGGTCTGTGCCTTCTTTTAGGGCAAAACTGGATTGTAGAATTTCCTCTGCAAAAAGAGTAGAGGTTCCCTATTCTGCAATTCAAATATTTCCATGACAAGAGGGCACTATGTTGAGGAAAACAACAGGCAAAACATGGCAGTGCTAAATACTTTCACACCAGGGAGAATTTCCCTATAGCAAGGCATCACTTCTAGTTTTGTAAAATACTACCCTGTATCTCACAGCATTCAGAGTAAATGATCAGGGCCACAGAGACCTGAACTGGACTCTGGTCTTTACTTGGTCTAATCTTGTTTTATTACCTAAGGCAAGTCAAATTCCTTTGGTCTCTGCCTTACTATTTCTAAAGATTGGTGTAACCATCCAATATCATCGCAACCCTTTAGAACCCTTAGCTGGTGTCTGGCTAAATAAGTGGTTACGCAGAATGGAGGTCTGATTTCATTTGAAAACTCCTGTGCCTCCTTTGGCAAAGACTGCTCTGAGCATCACAGAGGGCACTGGGGGCAAAGTTTATTCTAAGGACAATGTTTACTATCCGTGCCCTTCCCCAGATGCTGATTCTCCTGGCCTCTCCCAGCCAGCAGGACACACCTAGTTTAAGCTAAAAGATACAACTAGTTTAAACTGAAAGATATGACTCAGGCTTCACTCCCAGCAATACGGACCTTGATGAACAGTGGGCGGCGGAACTGGATCCCAACATCTTGTTCAGACTCCATGTAATAGAGATTGAAGGTCTCTTTGCAGGTCACCACTTCACCTTTGAAGCTCTTGCAGTCCCTCACGGTAAACTTTAGCTCCACATAAATGCGGGAGGCTGCCTCACCACGATAAATCCAGTTGGTGCGAAGCCAGTGGTCAGTGTCACCCTCAGAAAGTACACTGCAATCCTGGTACATATAGATCGGGGTACCGTTTATCATCTGCTGCACTTCACTCCACTGCTCCCAGGGCAGAACAAAACACACATTGTTAGATCTGAGAAACAAGTTTCACTTCAAATATGACAAAATCTTGCCTAAAAGTCAAATTCTCATATAGAGTTCAGGGCTCAAAGCCTGTTTAGCTAAAAGGGCTCTTACACTCAGAAAAAGCTGTGTCTAGTCTAGAGCTCCATGGCTGCATAAACTCTGTACATAGAGAGCAAAGAGGATACTGTAATTAGGATCTGACTTACATGAACCCTTGTACATCCCCTTCATCTTACCTTGGTTGCAATTTATTTCTTTCATGCGTTGCTTTATCTTAGAGATTGAGAAAAAGACCCACTACTCCCATATATTTGCTACTTCTCTCTGCCACAGTTTACGTTCAAAATGTGCAGGAGGACCAACCAGACCAGGACTATTATTTGCCCCTGGAAATAACACACAGCATTCGGGGGTTAGAGAAAAATGGCCTGACATGACAGGAAGGTAAATTGCAGAAGGACTGCGGTAGAGCAAGCACTTATTAATTTGGAGTTCAAGCTTCTTTAAGTGGATGTTCTGCAAACCCTAATTTAACTATTAAAACTCAGTTGATTTTCCTGACTTCATACTTCATTTAGGTTCTGCATCTTCCACAGCAAATAATGGCTGAGCGGAGGACCTAGGCCCAACTGGTTACATGGAACTCACTAATACTATTTGCATGAATTCAGTAAGGTTTGATACTGATTTTAACATACATTTTTGCCAAATTTTATGTGGTTCTAGTTTTGTTACTTTACCACAAGTCAGATACAAAATGCAAAGAACAGTCTCTTTGCGTAGGTCACATATGAGAACTGAAAATTTGGAAGCCAAGCTTTTGTCCACAGGGAAAGTAACAAATCCTTTTTCACCCATGCTGACTGCCTTTCTCGTTATTCTTTAAATGTTTAATCAAATTAAATTGAAACTTGTGCCCACATAGGTATTGGCACAAGTTTAAGCATCTTGGTTTAAAATCGCACCTCAGGTTAAGATGCAATTTAAACAAGGCCTCAGTCTGTGTATTACTCCAGGCTTGTCAAGTCTCATGGGCTGAGCGTGAGTTTCACACATTTCTCCAGCACCACCATGTCCTGTGCTCACAGCACAACAGCTTCTCTCCTAGCTTCTGATCCCACAGACCAGGTTACTCTGGCAGTGGAACGCAAGAGGTGGACCCACAGAGGGCCAAAGGAGGTTCTGTTTTTATACCATGACTTAGAGCATACGTCCTACACAGACCCACTCTGAAAAGTATCAGAGTGCTTTCTCCAAGACAGCAAACCCTGCTGATGGCACAATCTCGTATCTGGATGATTTCAGCCTTTTACCTAAGTGCATACTAACAGTCTCCTCCCAGGAAGTTCTGTGGATGGTATCTATGTGTCCCTTCTTGTTCCCTTTTTTCTCCACATAATTAACCTCCAGTGTTACCCCACCCTCTTAATCTGATCCAGCTGGCATATACCTGCACCACACAGGATTTACACTTATTTCACTAACTGGAGGTCAAAGGACTTACAATGGCAAAAGAAACAGACTGATAGATCAATCACAATTGATCTACAAGAAGGGACAATCACTTAATCATTTTTTGCATTATTTAATTGAAAATCTTCTGGGAAATGCTACAGAACAGAATTTCCAGCACATCCTGAAGTGTACTGTAGAAATGAAGTTACAAAGGAGAGTAAGAGAAAAGTAGCTTTCATAAGGACCTGCAAATGTTAAGACTGGCTCTTAGAAGCATTTTTCAATGGCTGTCTGTATCCACCAAGCTGATGGGAAAAGCATAATTGCACTTAGAGGTTGAGAGTTAGACAAGTTTCCATTAGCAGTTTATCCTAAAGCAGTGCCTCAGACAAGTGCCACCAGAAAAGGGGTTTTGCCTGTCTCACCAAAAGACATGAGCTGTTGTGATGCATGTCCTGAATACACTACTTTCAAAACTTAGCTGATACAAGACCAAATTTTCATGTTCAATAGTGACAACTCTAGCAGAAAAAAAGATAGAATTTCTTTAAACTCTACTTCTGGAAAAACTCCACTTCTGGAAAAACTCCTACTGCTAACCTCTGTATTTCTTAGCTCCTCTCAGCGCAGCTTTTTCCAGACTGAGCTCTTCAGGGCAAAGATGCTTGGCACTGACTATTACACAGTTTCATATGCAATGTGGTGCAAAGAAATAACAAGGGAGTCAGACATGTTTTTTCTAGACTCTACTGCTGATGGGTAAAGGAAGTAAAATGAGGATATTATTTATGCTAACAATACAGAACTATAGTTAAATATGCTTCTGACTTCTTTTCATTATTCAGTGAAGCTTTTAAATTCAAACTAGCAGAGGAAAACTGTTACATACAGCACTTAATGAAAGGGTGATGAGACCAGAAGTAGCTAGGCAACTGTCTCACATCCTCAAAGAATCTGCTACAAAATCAAAATGTATGCCTCTGATTTTTAATGTAATGTTCTTAATAAGCATGTGTGGTAAAGTCTGACCCAATCAGTATTAATTACTTGGCTCTCCTGTTTGTCTGCCAATGACATTGAATCAACCTCCTTTGATAATATAACTTTCTACCCACTTCATTCCAGGCACTGTGTCCTTACTCCAGTCATCAGTTTGCCCATAGGATGGGTGACATTCTTCTAGCAGAAGTGGGGGACAGTGTCAGTCAGACTTCTTTATTTTAGCAGTTAGTATACTTGTGGTTTTATGATGCTAAAGAAAACTTTCTCATGAGATTCAGAATCATGAAAATACTCAGGTTGGAAAGGACCCTTGGAGATAGATCATCTAGCCCATTTCCTGGCTTGAAGCAAACTAAAAAGTTCTTAAATTCTTTAAATTTTATTCTTGAAAACTCCTTTTAAACTTTTTTGTTGCTGTTGTTAAAGTCCAAACTGTCTTTAAACTAAACTGTTTTTAAACTAGCTCTTCAAACTTTTAAAATCTAGTTCTTTGGGAGTTGCTAAGAAAACAAACGCCAAAGTATTCAGGAGAGGGCCATAACTTAGTACTTTGACTTCTTAAACAGCCTAAGGATGTAGCCATTGGATTTGAGATTAAAAGTGTTCTGTTCTTCTCAGGAATCCATGTGGTATAATACAGAGCAAAATAATTCCAGCACAGCAATTAGTGTTAAGTTACTGACAACCTCAAAGCAAAAATACTATCTCAATAACCTCAGAACACTGCAAATTTAGGAAAAAGGAAGACAATTTTCCTCCCATTGGTTGAATTCCATATAAAGAAAGCAATGGTGGAGACAATTTATCTTTATGAATGCAGTTCACAGTGACTTGAATGAGAATCTGTAAGGGCATCAACAGATATTTGTAGTAAACAGTGTTGGTTTGGCCTGCCATGTGAGTAAAAATCCAAAGATAAGGTATATGCCTTTTAATATCTGTCTCAATCCACTCTGAATTGATTATACAGTTTGAAGCTCTGAAGCCTAAGGAAATCTTACTCTGTTTTTTCTATATAACGAGCCTTCTCTAGGTTAGGTCTGTGTCAAGGATCCTATCTAGGACAATCTGTGATTACTCTATCAATCTGTGAGCTACTCTTCCTAGAAACTGAGACAGCTCACACATCTTCTTGGAGTCACTGTCTCAGGCTCTTCAGGCATTAGTGCAGTGGTCTCTTTTGATTTTAGTCTTTTTTCAAGGGAGGAGGGGAGGGGGGTAAAGCAAACAAGCTTTTGATGAGTACAAAACTTATCCCTGCTAATGAAGAGGTAGGCTACCAGTGTAGAGGCAGCAGACTGTGACAGTATTGCAAATTGTTAGGCTCAGACTGGAGTCAAAAGAGCTTGTGACTCTCAATAAGAATGCTGTCTCCATCTCCAGCTTGCCAGTGACTTGCCCTGTTCTCCTTTCAGATAAGAGCCTGCATCCTGTGACCTGTATCTCATTTACTTTCATAATAGCTTAGCACAGTGGCTTCCAATCCGTGGCTGGGAGACCCCTAAGGAAAACCACAGCAATACTATTCAGAGACTTACAGAAGCAACAAACAAGGCAAGTGCCTTGCCAATAGGTTTAAAGTAACTAAACTAAGATGCATGTCTCCACTGGAAAAGTTAAGAGTTCCTACTGTAAAAGTTCAGAGTTCATATGCTGAAATCCAATAACTTGTTTAACTTTGGGTTAGAAAGTTCCAGTAAGATAAGACTGGCTAAGTTAGTACAGCCAGCTATAGTGTACCTGTGCTTAGCAAATGAATCTCTTTACCACTTAATTTTCAGAGAATTGAAGAGATTTAAATCTCTTTCTGAAGGAAAATTGCAAGGCTGCAAAACAGCAATCTTTTTCAACAGCAATATATCACTGGTGAGCCAAGCCTGAAACTGCCTAGCAGAGTATGTGCCGCTGAACAGTTTCTTTCCCTGTCTGCACTCTTGCCTGTGGAGTGTCTTTGACTTTTGTATAGTAGCATTTGCATGCTACCACAACCAAAAAACCTTCCTGGAACAGATTCAGAGTTGAAGGCAATTGCAACTGTATTACAATCTTAGTGTAGTACCTCAGAGAAAAGCCTGTGACAACAGAGGCACTTTGCAGGCACCTGCTGTGATATGTTGAAGAGCTTCTCTTTAGCCAAAATAATCTCACAAAAATCTGTAAGCAGGTAAAGCTAGAGCAGCCAGCCAAGAATAGCAGCACCACAGTGGTGTATTCCAGAATGAAGCTTCTGTGTCCCTTCACTGAAAGTTTCTCAATATACTTTGAAGTTCGTTTGGTGGTGTGGAAGACAATTTAGATGACAATGATGAAAGAAGTGTGGTGACATCTAGACACTTCATGAGTCCTGTAACTTTAAATCTGAAAACAGCCAAGGCTGCTTTTATTTCTTTGATCATTTGGCTATGGTCAGGCAATTTTGATTTCATCACATCATCATGGGGCCTTTGACACAAATGAACATAGAAGTGATGTTTACTTATCTACAGTATCTTTATGGGTGGGATGATATATTTTTCCCCGCAATGATAAATTGATTATTTTCAGGGAGGAGCAACTGCTTTATGTAATTACTCTTTCTTTAGGGCAGTAGCACATAGGTCTCCATCCCACCCATGTCCTTTTAATTTAACTTGTACTCATGTTCTTAAAGGAAGATAAGGTGCTAATGTGAGCCACAGAGCTCCAGCACATTGATTACAGGACCTGTTTATCAAACTCAGGTTCTGCTGTCTGCTCATTCTCTGAACTGTCTGGCCCCATTAAGGTCTTGCATGAAAATAGTTCTGGTAACAAGAGATGCTACTAGATGAGAGATAATGATACTCTAGTCCAACTTTTCACCTAGGTATTTTGGAACATTTGTTTTGTATATACCTATTTTGCTAACACTCACTAATTATATCAGTAACTACAAAAAGGACAGGAGTGGAAAATCAGATGGTGCATCTTAGGAGCTCAGAATTCATAGCTAAAGTCATATTACCACCAAAGAAAATGTTAGCTCTCTGTTATTTTTGCACTACATTGTACATTGCATAGGATCCACTGTAAATGGAAGTGATTTTTTAAACTTTTTCAAGGTAAAGGGCTTTGTATTGTGAGTTGTGGTTTTGTATGGTGTGTCAAGTATACTTCTAGTATTTACAGAGAACTTGGGAATGAGTCTGATGGCAATGGGCAGTACTTGCTCTGTTTGTGTAAGTTCCTTTTAAGGATGAATCAGGTGGAATCCCACAGAGGACTGGAGTAATTGTACCTTTTCCTTGAGATGATCAAACCTGCCTGGAGAAAAGAACCTGCAGGAGATGGCAGCATGGAAGTCATGTGAGGAGCTGGTAAGCTTCAGGTCAAACACAGAGAAGCCAAAAACTATGCCTTAAAAACAGTGGAAGTAACTTTCCAAGGAATCAGGAGCATATTTTTCCTCAGATCCACCTCTGAGATAGTAAGAATCATACTTCAAAGCATAAATTTACCTAGCAAGGATGCAGAAGGGAATAATAATTATGAAGCCTTTTCTTTCTAACCTGCCTGCCTGCAAACTCACCAGTATTCTGGTTGGTATTATAATAAAAGTTATTTTGTTTTGGTATTTTGTTTGTTTGGTTATATTTTTTTTTAAATATAGCCTGATAGTCTCCTTGGAGGACCATGCTATAGGCAGATAAATCTCAAAGTTCCAGCTGACTTGTGCTGCTTTCGTGTTGACGTGAGGAAGTTCAGTGGACCTTGTCCATTCATTCAAAAGCTATAAAAGGGTGAATCAGCTTTCTGAAGAAGCTGCTAGGCAACAATGCTGTCACCACCATAGTGCCCAAGCAGCCATGGTAATGAATGTCACTGTTATACAGCATTTTCACTTTGTCTCAGAATGTGCTCTTTTCTGCCCTTCAGATCACAACACTGAGTGCACTGGCTGAGATTGTTACTTGGGTCTGTGGCAGTGACTGCATCCTAGGCTACACAGTTGGTACTGTACAGCTATTAATTTACACTTGCTCTCGTCTCACTGGTCTTTATTTCCCCTTCTCACCCTTCTCAGTATAGTTTATGTGGATATGCATAACATTTTTACGCCTTCTCTCCCAAATCCACACAAAATAACTCCTTTTCAATTATCAGAATACCATCAACAAGTATCTCCACCCAGTCAACACATCAACAGCAGCAGGTCATGTCAGGATACAACCCTGAAGCCAGAGCTGTTCCCATTTCCAGGTAGTTGTTGACTTTACAAAGCATTTGCCCATTATTTCTGTACAGATCCTATTCACTTGGAGGAGCTAATCCCCTGTGCCTGATACTTAAGCTGAGAGCAGCCTGAGGTGTATGCTGCTACTGTGCTCCAGCTTCAGAGGTGATGACACCCCGTTGAGTTAGCTCTTAAAGGACACACATTGCCAACAGTTGTGGGAGGAGGTACACAGAAAATGTGTGATGGCTATTTTTCATAACACCTTCCAATGCTACAAAGAGCTGACTGGCTGAAACTCATTCCAGGTAAGACTGAGTAAGATACCAAGGAGTCTGACTAAGTGAACTGTCCAGGCTTAACGAGATAGCAGTGCTGTGCTGGAACTGCTTGCAGGTTGAAGGTTCTGTGGCCAACAGCACTATTTCCTTCATGACCAGGCCTATCTGTCTGACCAGAAGTGGTGGAAACAGAAACCAGCCATCAGCTGATATCAGCATCTGGGACCTCTTAGGCTGGTAGAATACAACTCTGCCTTGCTAGAACCTGAAGGCATATAAATGCTGTTGTGTGGTCAGTGATATAGAAGTTGCTGACAGGTCACAGGCACTTGAACTAGTCTATTACCTAAAGAAAGTAATTTAGCAGTTTAGAATTTGGACTACGCCTGGGTTTTAATATGACAACAATGGCATAAATTAAAAAAAATCTGATTTTAGCTCACTCAAATTGTATTCACATAGCTTTGGCAGCTGCTATGGTCCTAATTAGACCTCCTGTGAAACACAGGGTGCAGAACTGAACAAGAATTACATAATTTCCTAACTTTTCAAGTGTTTTTGGAGCTCCAAGAGTTGTAGCTAGTGACTATTTATTAATAGTCTCTGGGATACATTAGGCCGTCAGGATTAAATGCACATCTTTTGTCTTGTTTGAAAGTAGACTTTGGAAAAGATGAGCAGATCAAGTGCCATGCACACTGGAAAACATGATACAAAGTTTGACAGCTATGCTTTGAAGTACATGTGGAAGCAAGCAAGAATGGAATAGGCAGGAAAAAAATTATGGCCTCCTCTTCACCGTGATAGGAGATTGAGAATTATGGCAGCCTGCAAAAGAGACTAAGAAAATAATCTGGAAGCTTTAACAATGGTATAATCCATGCAGGAATGAAAATTGGGAAAAATAAGCTCCCTATACCAGCTACCAGTGGAGAACTGAGCCTTGCTGAACCTTTAATATGGAATAAATATGACATGCTTTGGCAATTAGTGGTAGCAGCAGAGTTCATGTGATTCCTAAAATAACATACACTGAATTGAAAACAACGTCACTATGAAACAGGACCCTTTTACAAGGAAAGACAACTGTAGAACTGGTGAAAGCACACCTCTCAACAAAACATAGCAGCTAAAAATGGATAGTGTGTGTTTAATTTACAATCCATTCAACTGCATAGAGAGAGAAGGTCGTACTGAGAAGCCCAGTGTGCAGCATCCCCCACTACAAATGGCTTGGAACTTTAGTAGTCACATATACTCATAAAAGTACGACTGGATTATGCAAATACTATTCATATACACAGAAAGGAAATTGGAAATTATGGATAAAAGGAAAATTTCAAGACAGACCCACAAGGTAAGGGTGAGATAATCATAGCATTGGAGACAAATATTGGATTGCCCAATACATTGTATTGTAGGCCTATATCAACTGATACAGAAAATCCATAGGAATAGTTATTACAGAGTTCGAAACATAAAATCATGTGAAACTGGAAGGACCTTTTGTCCCTGGGTTAAAATTCCAGCCTCAGAATTCTAATGAAAAAACAATTCAAAATATTGCACAAACACAAAGATATAGGTGGGAAAGGACCTTTGGGTCTCTCCTCCAATCCCCTGCTCAGAACAAAGCTAACTTCAAAGCCAGGCTGGGTGGCTCAGGGCCTAGTCTATTAAAAGCAAAATGCAAGAGGATAAAGTAATTCCTCATAACAATCTGTTCAAAGGTGATGCAGTTATACTTGAAAGAAAATTAGAGATAAATAACTTTTTATACTGTTACTTTACAAACTGCCAGAAAGCAATGCTGCTATGCCTGATAACTGAATTTGCTCATGATAGGATTTCAGAAGTCTTTTTTTGAACAGTTTCAGTGATTTTTGAAATCAGTTCAAGTAGCTAGGCTGTTTGTGCAGCATGAGGAATCTTAAAGAAACGTCAGAGCAAGTAAATTCCTTACTCCTGACACCTTCAAAGTCATCATCATTAGCTCTCTACTGTATGTTAGAAGGTGGAAATCAACACTAGTATTGTAATAACCTCCCTAAGCCCAACTGCTATTGCTGTTGCAAAACTTCAGAGACAAAAGAGAATTATCAAGAAATTTGTTGGATGATGGAGGAGAGGGGTGGGGGATGGTAAGGAAGATAAAAGGGGATTATAGGAACTCTAGTATTCATTTTTAAAAGCCTGGTTTCCAATAGTAGCGTAAAATGAATGAAACCCTTTCTGAAGAGCTACCATTAAGCAAGCTAGCATGAACCATTTAACAAACAAAACTCGACAGACATTTTAAGTACAGACACTTTCACTCAAAGACTACCTTTAAGCTTAGGGAAGATGCCAGTTAATGTAATCCAGAAGTTCTGAACTACAAGAGGTACTGTCCAAAACTGACTGCTGCACATCTCGGTGTCCTTAGGCTGAGCATGTGTTAGCAAAAGCATGGCCTATGCTGGATATGGACCAAGTCTGACCCTAAAACAACCACCCATGGCAAGCCACTTCATCCACTGCCATTGGCTAAAAGTGAGTTAAAAACAAAGCTGTAATTCTGCCTCCACAGACTTATCCAACCTCTCTGGGCTATGCCTCGGAGGCCTTGTCCATATAAAGCATAAAAATTCCTCTCAGCAAATTCCTCCTGTGTACAGTAAGTATATTGACACAAATCCAGCTCATAGATGACAGATCTCTGGCATTTGAGGTGAGGTACAAGTACCACTGTTACATGAAATACACCCTTCAATTTTGTATGCAATATAGTTCAGGTGTTTCCAGCCTATTACTAATCAAGCTAGTCAGACTATTCAGTATTAATCTTAACTCATTTGTGTCAAAAAATGTTCTGAATTAATTTCAGTTCTTTTTCAAACATATTTACTTCTTCATTTTAGAAAGATGGTTTCAGAAACAGTTGTTCAAAGTTCTGATTACAAGAGAATCATCCATTGTTCCCTTTTTGCTTGTGGCAGTTTGTCAGCCTTCTGCCTAGCAGTTATTGGGAAATGATGTCATTAGACAAATCTCTGCAAAAGTGTTGCTCATTGGAAGTCAATGAATCTATTCTTCATACTCTGTTATTTTATCAGTCATGAGCACCCTGATCAATTAGTTTTGATTGCTCTCAGGCCATGTTTTCCAGCATTTTCTACAACTCTCAGTTACAGTTACATTTTGAATACACATATTTTAGAAAGCAGATGTAGCACAAGTAGATGGGTATGCAAACTCCTTGCACTGCTGTGAACCTACTGTGCAAAAATCAGATGTTCTGTAACAAAGGTTTTATTTTCTTCCTATCAGATTTTTTTTCAGAATGCACTATTCAGTGTTTTTTTCCAGTCTCTTCAAGAGGCAGACTTCATCCTGAACATGCCTAGAGCTTAGAATTGGGATAAAATTACCACATAAGACAGTTGATGGGACAACAAAGGGAACAATGGGCAAAACATGATCTACATGTATGTCTCACTAGGGCACCTGTTTTGAGTAAGGTATGGTAATAATAATAACCCAAACAGCTTTACTAATGAAACAAATGCAGTTATGCCAGTACAGGAGAACCTCACTGTCTGGTTCTACTTCACCCAGCAAGACTACCGGGAGGAGGAGGCGGAGGCGGGGTGTGAATTTAAACCAGCCACAGCACATTACAGAGGAAAATTATGAACATGAGTTAGGAATAGGCTGAACCCAGGTCTACTTTATAAGCAGCAAGGGCGAAGACTCTCTCTCCATAGGAGAGCTTGGAGTTTGCTAGAAAGACAAGAGCATGGCTTCGGGACTGAAATTAACATATGTTAACATATGTTAACTTCTAACTACTGCAGTGTAGCCCCTAAATTCCCTTTTCTTTGTACCTTCCACCACTCCCACAGTTCTGCTGTTACAAAGGGAACCATCTTTGACAACATTGTTTGTGACAGTAGAGGGACTGTTCAACTGTACTTCATACAAGATAGCAGTACTTGTACAAAAATAGCTGGGAGTTCAGCTATCTTTTGGGGTCCAGTTGTGCGGTGGTTTCTGCAGTAGATTTTTAAGCACTTCCATTAACTCAGTTCTACAGCCATGAAACAAAGGGAAATGCTTCTTTCATTATCAGCTGTGTGGACCAAACACAGCATTAGGACTGGATGTAAGGTCTTAGAATCTTGCAGCCAACCCATAAGGGCAGATTGCTGCCCCATGAATTAACTGTTATTTCTTCATTCTGCTGAATTAAAAAAGATGTAATGTGTTCCTAATTTCTTAAGAGGCTCTGAGACAGAAATACTTTAGCTATGCCTATTTGCTTAGTAAAAGAGACATAAGATTTATTTGCAACATGACAGCATGAAAAGCTGGGTGATGATTTGTTTTTTTCCTTTTTCTCCATTACTTTTTTACTTCATGGAAACAATATATTTCAAGGATATGTTTAATCAATGAGAGCTAATGGAAGTCAATAGGCAATAGAAGAGTTACTGAAAGTCAATGAAGCATCAGTCATTAAAAAGCTGGCTAGTGGGTGAGGCTGCAGAGGTGAAGCAGCAGCAAGGAAGAGAGATTTACAAAGCATAAAATGTTCAGGAGAAAGTGGAGCTACAGAAGCTTGATTTCAGGACGTAGGTTGAAAGTCCAACATGGATTATGCTTTTCCATCATTTAGTACTGTCCGTGGCTCTCCTTCCCTGAATGTGTGTACTCACCCCTACTTCTGGAGGGTCTGGAAGCCAGCCCAGTTCACCCTGCGCAGTGCTTGTGTCAAGTAGATCCACTGAAAACCGTAAGAAGAGGGAGGAAAATAATAAATCAGTGACCCAGCTCATACGGCACACAGAATGGTTTCATCCTTGTTCTGTCACAGAAGACAAAGCCTGACTAGAGGAAGGATGGAAAGATAAAAGACAGTACAGCTAGTCATTCGTTAAAAGTTTTTACTCATGTACAACACCCCTTCCCACACACATCCAAAAAGTGCAACCCTGACGGATTTTATTACTTCCTAAAGTTGCCCCAAAAGGGAAGTGAGAAGGCTGAAGTCTATTCAAATGGGAACCAAGCATTAGCAGCTGAACACATTTTCCTTGCAATAGGAAGGCAGCAGACTAAATGGATGAAGAGGAAGGCAATCAAACAAATTACCAACACAAAAGATCAATCAGTGTCGCCTAGAGGTACTATTCAGTGCTTGAAACACAGTGGCAAAGTACAGAGGTAGTGCGAAGTCGTAGAAGGGACTTGCTATTGTCACAGTATCCAAAAGCCATGAGTTGCATCAGTTGTGCAAACTGAGAAGCCCACTACTTCTGACGCAGGCTGTCCACATCTGATGGTGGCCTAGAAGTCGTTTAACTCTTTACCTCTTTGCGTTCAGCCAGGACATCAAGAGAGTAACAGCTCCAGCCGCAGCATGGCCTTCTCTTGGAGACTTGGCCATACGGCTGTGTTAAGCTTTGGCTGCTGGAGTCATGTGACAAAGGAGAAAATAATTTGTATGTTCATTTTTAGCCCTCAGAGACATTGGAAAATGTGATCAGAGTTTGCTCTCAAATGCTGATCTGAAGAGATGTTATAAATGTATTATATATTTCAGGCAAACAGGGGAAGAGTTGGAATAAGTCATACTGCAAGATGTGCAGCTTTTTGCCTCCCTTTGGGTCTGTCGGTGCTTTCAGAATAGACTACTGCTTCCCCTGCACCTATCACAGTCCCAGCTCGGGAACATAGGAAGCAGGAAAAATTCTTTGGATTCCCTTTTAGATTCCTGTGGGTATATTCAGAGGGGTCATTTTTAAACAACTCAGAAAAGAATTTGGGGGTGAAAGGTAGGAGGAGGGAAAATTTTAAATGGCATTTAAATAGCCAGGTTTCCTCCCCCTCATCTGACTGCCAACTATAAGTAATGGAGTGTAAAGTGCAGATCAGCACGAGTCCTGTGGAATGAGGAAGCAGGCTGTGGGCCCAGAATCAGAGATAAGAGGGATTGTGCTGCTGTTCTCACCTCTGAAACACCCTTTCAGAATTGGGAGAAGGGAAAAGCAGGAATCCAGGTTTTGCAAGTTCACAGTGCTCACAGTATGGTCATAGGGCAAAACCTTCCCAGCCCCAGACTCCCTGTCCAGACAAGGCTCCTCATTTATTTCCCTTCTACTCTCAGTCTCTCTGTTTGAGATAGTATTCTTCTGTGGTTAGCTCCAAAGACTCCAAGATTTTGGAGATAGGCCGTCCTGCCAGAACCACCACCCAGATAACATCTATCCCATGCTATTCAGGACTGAAGCAGCTATGTGGAAGTGAGAGGGGCTGCATGACGAGTTCTATCAGAGCAAGGGAAAAGGAACTTGGAAGTGGCCAGGACAAGAACCTTGCAGAGTCCGTGTGCCATGCTCTGCAATGTCAGCAAGGTCAACTCCTTCAGCTGCTGAGTGCCCACTGGAGGGATGAAGTCCACTGCCAAGCAAGGGAAGATTGAATCAGCAAGACTACAAAAGTACAGGGAATACAAGTACTCAGGGATTGCTGGCTATTTGGTCCACAGCCTTGCTGCTAGGAATCTCATGCGGCTGTCCAGCCACATGGGTGGAGATGTCCTCAAAAAGAAGAAAGGCTTCGGATAAGAGAAGACGCTGGGAAAACGAGCTGTTTCCCAAACAGACAAGTTAAGGAAGAGTGGATCACAGACATAGCCCAAAGGAGATGCTTGAGATAGGGTAGAGGCTGGCAGACAGGTCCCTGAGTGAACCTGCCAACTACTGGTCACAATCTTCAGCGTGGTGCTACCTGATGCTACTTCTCACCTAGGCTGGCTTTCTCCACCATGTCTGCTACCTGCATCCGTGTATCCGGAGCCTTAATAGAAACGTGCTTGTCAAGAATGCTTTAAAAGAACACTCAGCATTGGCAGAGCCTGAGATGAGCCCATGGCTGAACTGCCACCTATGAGTAAGTCCTCTTGATTGAGAGCCTGGAGAAGCAAAGGAGAGCTGTCCTCGGGATGGAAAAGCCCCAACACTTTTCACTGTGTGATACAGAAGTTGCTGTCAGGAATTAACTGCAGGAGGAGGTAGGGAACAGAGATTTACACTTCCTTACCTCTCTGTTAAAAGTTACCATTCTCCCAGGTTTCACAACCACTGTGCAACTACTACCAAGATGGAGGGAGAAAAGATCACTACATCTAATAAATGGGAGTAAGTGGAATAGAAGGAACTCCTCAGAAGTGGGAAATTTTAAAGCCCAGCTCTGGCTTCCAACACTGGGGCAGGTAGCAGACTGATAAAATGACTGTCCGCTTGCTCACAAGGGTTAACTCCCAAGAGGGCTTCCTAAGGAAACTGCGGGGGTGTTGGCGGAGCAGGGGAAGAAACTTTCTAAGTTTGTGTTTAAACTTGTTATCTGCAAGGTCCATATTTGAGGGAAAGGGGCAGAATTCTCTTGGATCACTGGATTCACTGGATATGCCGAGGCATTTGTGCTTCAACTGGGAGGTGGAGAAGAAGTGGGAGAACATACCTGGACTCGTTCACTGAGCCACCGAGATCTGTTTGGGGTTTGCTCCAAGCCTTGCTGCCCTCGCACCCACCTGCCCTTCCCTGATACCCCAGTCCCTCTGTGGTGTCCCTGGAGCCTCAGGCGCTTGGGCCAGCTCCCATTCCCTGCCCCTTAGCGAGCTCCCACTCCGCCTGCCCGCCCCAGCCCAGCCCTCCAGGCAGAGGGACCGGCGGCGGGTCCCACGCTTACCTTCTTTCCCAGGCACCTCGGGAGGAAGGAGAACCCAGAAGAGAAGGAGCCCGAGGGAGAGCTCCATCCCGCCGCTCCAGGCGCTCATCTCCACGCTGGCCGGGGAGGGGGCCCGGCTCGCAGCCCCCGCCGGCTCCGGCCTCCGCGCCCGGGCTGCTGCGGGCAGCGCATGGGCCTCTCCCGCAGCTCCCGAGCGCAGCGCGCACGTTGCACAAGCGCCCGCCTGGCCCACGGTGGTGATGAAAGATCAAGGCGAGTGGGTGGAGAAGCCTTACTGCCTTTACCTGTTCTAAAGGGGCCGGTCACAGACTTCCCATCTGGCAGGCAAATAAACCCACCTTAAAGGCAGCCACCTCTTTTCTTGGGAGCCTCCCTCCACCTTTGCTCCACTCCTGTAAGAGGCTCCCGATTGCCACCTCCTGGGCAGCCCTCGCCATCCTTCCCGCTCCCGCCGGCCCCGGCAATGGCTTTAAACTGAAATTCGAGAAAGAAATTCTTTACTGTGAGCGTAAGTGCAGTACTGGAACAGGTTGCCCAAGGGGCTGTCACCACTCTATACCCCGAAAAGTTCAAGGCCAGGTTGGATGGGGCTCTAAGAAACCTGGTCTCAGTGGAAGATCTAGTTCCAACCCTCATGACAAGAGAGCTGGAAAGAGATTAAGGTTCCTTCCAACCCAAACCGTTCTGTTATTCTGTGATCTCTGATACTGGGGCTAAAATCACAGAGCCATCCTTCCTGCATGGGTTCAGGAAATCCATCTGTACACCAGGGCAGCGGCCCATTTCATTCCCCAACCATGTCACAGAGCAACAGCCATACCACTTTGTCTGGCAGAACTGCTGTTATTCTGTTACTAATTTCCTCAGCAGTGATGGAAGGTGTCTGCTTTTCAGTTAAAAAAAAAAAAAAAGAAAGAAAGAAAGAGAAAGAGGAGAGGAACCAAGCTGTGAGGGTTCTATCTATGTATAGGAAAACCTCATGGGACTTTTAGCTTTCTTCCTGAGGGACATATATATGAAAGAACTTGCCTTTGTTCTGTCTCTTATGCGATTCATCAAGGATGTTACTCCCACCCATACACAGCTATTACACCCCTCCTCATAAGATACAGATGGTATTATTACACTTACACTTGCTGTAGGACTGCATTCCTCCTGCTTTCTTCCTCCTCCTCCCCAAGGAAGGCTAAAGAAAGGACCTTGTCAGGTTGCTTAGAGAAGCTGGGGGATCTCCACCCTTGGAGATGTTCCAGATTCACCAGGACACAGCCATGAGCAACATATCCACCTCTGGAGTCAGCCCTGCTGTGAACAGGGTTTGGGACTGTGAGCTTTCTGAGTTCCCTTGCATGTACATCTTTCAGTGAGTTTTGTGATTCTGTAACCATACATCTTGGAAACCAAAATCTATCCCAAGAAGTTTGAACACAGGCAAAAGGAATTTGAGGAAAAACATTTAAAATACTAACCTTTATATTTTACATAGAACATGAAGTAACAGTTCAATGCAAATAGTTTAAATGTTAATGGCATTCAGAGTAGATGTATCTAAAATTTGATCCGGTTTAATCGCGTTTAAGTGCTTTTTATCAGTCTGCAGTGCTAAGTCTCAAATTTTTATGCCCATGTTTACCCACATTTGAATTCCCATTGCATTACCAACATGAAGTTTTCTCATCTACAACCCATGAGTTGAGTATGCACTAGTGGAATGTATCCATTTCTGTCTTCATTTGTACAGTATTGTGCCTTCTTCAGTCTATGATGTGTCAGTGGGGCAGATAGACCCACAGTAACTTCTCTGTGATGGGACAACATAGGTGAAGCCTCCATAGACATGAAATGGGAAAGAGCCATTTGCACTCTGGAGGATAAGGCTCTAGAGCAGGTCAGGAGCCCATGTCCTTCCTCAGGAAAAAGTAAAATAAAAAGAAATCAATGTTGAGGCCTGATCTCTGGTTTCTCAGGGCTACCAGAGTTTTCATCTGTAGAATCTCAGAAGTGTCAAGCTCTGGACTGAAGCACCTGGGGATGTTCTATCTCGTTTCATTGGTGTGCAGATACTCAGGACATTTGAGCTAAGGAACATATTTACTAGGGCTTGTTGGAGAAGATGTCATAAAAAAAATATTTCCTTTCTTTTCCCCCCACTTGCTAATGTTGTGATGGGGGTTAGAAATTGGAATATTCCAGAGAACAATGATCAGAAATAGTATGTACCACTTTGTGCTTTTGTAAGTTGTAGATAACCCTAGTGTAGCTCCCAGTCAGAATGTGTACAAGGATAGTGAAACGAAATATAACCTAATGTTACAACAGGTTTGGGATCTGAAGAAAATCTATAAAAAAGTTGGAGTATGGAAAAATAGAAACACCTAATGCCTAGAACTTTGCTGATATCTATAAAAGTTCAGCTAGAATGCTTTGCCATGTGTCCTCTGCAAGAAAATGCAGATCCAAAGGGGAAAAGAGGGGATATACACAAAGGCTGTACGCAGTAGAGTGAAGTACTACATGTGAATTTTCATACAGCTCTCCTGAGTATTTTGTAGAGAGAACTCTTCTGCTTGTGCATCATGAGCTTGGATTTTGTCTTTGCAAACTGTTGGGCAAAACTAATTCCCCGAGCATCTATTAAAAAACCCAAACAAAAAACACAAACAACAAAAACAAACAAGAACAAACAAAACCCAACCTAACAACAAACAGACAAGCAAAACTAAAAGAACTTAATTAAAAAAATAATTTTGTGTTTACAGTCATATTCTATGATTCTGTGATTTACATCTCCACAAATTCTCACTGTCATGGCTTGCGAGTAAGCTTCTTACATCTGGCATGCCTTTTGGTGGTAAGAAGATAACTGCATCTTTTAAACTTACTCTCAGCATGTCTTTGAGTTGAATCTCATCTTGTGTTTCTTGTCCCTCTGGGAATTTCTGAATTGCAGGGCATATTTTTTCCTGCCATTCCCCGGTATCTTGTTTTGATTACCATTGAGATTAGGTATCTAGCTGGAAAATATCACTACACAACACACCTGAGCTTTCCTCCTACAGATATGTGGGCTTGTGGTGAGGGACGTGAGGAGGAAGGGTATGCACCAGCTCTTGTTTTGTTGTACTATTGGGAAAGTCAAAGAGCACTCCCAAGGCTGAGTTGGGACATGCTTCTTTTGAACTACAGTTAAGACAGAACTCTTTCATATGTTTCTTACAAATTCTTGATTACTGTGTTTGCTGCCCCTCACGTTTTAGAAAAGGCTATGAGTTTCACCATTGTGCTATTAAATCCCCTTATAGATGATGAATGAAACTGAACCTAGAAATCTGTAGACTTCCTCACTTGATATTACTTCCAAAACTACCAAAGCATCCCTTTGGTACTGATAACTTGAATCTGTGCATCCTGAACTGGCTTTCAGTAAGGTGTCATAGTAACATAGATATATAGGTCTTCCAGTGGCCTCAAACGGATTTTGCAACAAGCCCCATTTCAGCCTAGAGGAGAAACTTGTTCTTTTCCTGTGGTCTCTGATTCTCTCCTTTTATCCACTATCTCTACAACTCTAAGAAAAATCTATGACAGCTCTGTAGAGCATAAGGTATGCTCTGTTTCAATGCTTTATTCCCGGTGGAGAATTCATGCTCTCTTTTATTCTCACCTACATGACCATGGGTTAACATTTTAGTGTTTTCATTTATATCTTGGAAAGTTTTGTGGCTCTACTCTACCAGCAATGGTCCCAGAATATCTCAAATAGCTGACTTCAGACTGTTTTTCTGCAGAAAATAGACTTCTACCATATAGTGGTTTAAGTTAAATTAGTTTTGTACATGGACTTTTTTCATTCAGAACCTCAGATTTTATTTTAAATAGGTATTTTAAACTCCTGCGAAGGAGCACAAGTGATTCCTCTTGATCACAAAGCAGCCACCCCTAGATTAGGTACCTGAAGACTTGACTGCACAAGTAGTCAAGCTGGTTATCTTTCTCTCGAGAAGAAGAATAATAAGGGAAGAGAATGAATGAAGCTGATGGAGACAAGGCATAGATTTGGGTTTTCATACCCAGAAGCAGGGGACACTCCCTCATTCTTCACAAATGCAGAAATAAACACCCTTGGAGATGTTCAACCTTTGCCGGAGATGCCCAAGCAACCTGACACAATTTTCGGAGATGCCCAAGCAACCTGACACAATTTTCGTGTTAACCCTGCTGTGAGTAGGTATTTGAGCTAAAGACCTCCAGTTATCCCTTCCCACCTTAATCATTTTCTGATTCAGTTTATAATTGGTAGATGAACAATCACATCTTCTTTCACCAGGAACGTAGACAGTTTCTTTCTTGGGATCCAGGCAGAAAACAAGGGCAGCTTCCCATATGTATACTCCGCCTAACAGAGATGTCATACCAGTGCGTGGATTAGAAGTCCCAAATCTGTGCATAAAACTCCACTTATTTATTCATCAGCAACATAATCCTGTGTTTCTGAACCTACTGATCCCCTGGGTGGACACCTAATTAGACGGAGAAGTGTGTTCAATTGCTGACTGAACTGCAGGCTTTCTGGCTTTTGTCTCTGGGTAAGTTTATCCTGCACATGGTCTGCCATGCTCTTATTTGGCTTGCAAAACAGGATTAAATGAAATTATTGCACCGTCTTGTAAATGCAGGGGAGGAACTTTCTTTCCCGCAGAAATTGCCTGAGATAATTCTCTTGCCTTCGTATCCGAGCTCTGCTCCCCCTCGTGGCTGCTGAGCTCAGAGGTCCGAGCTGCCTCCAGGAGAGCGCAGCCGAACTCACTCTTCAGGACCGTGCGAAGTTTAAGCGTGATGCAATCCATTTTGTCTGGTGATGGCGGGGATTTTGCACTTTGGGTCAACAGTAAAGCCATGAAAGACTGAGAGATCTATTGCAAAAACCCAAAAACAAACAAAAAACCCAACAACAACAACAACAACCCACACTGAGCTTCACTTACATTAAGGTATGACATTTTGGATAGACAAGTGGAAAGCAATGCAAACCCAGTCATAATGCAATCTAATTCATGTTCCCATTCATGAAACTGCGTAAGTGGCAGAAATCTGGGTCACAGGAGTTAGTTACTTTTTATTATATTATTATAACACATTATATACATAAAAAAAAAAGATGCTGTACTGCACTTAAAACTCCTCTTCAAAAGCACATTCTTCCTGGTCACATTTGAATAATTTAATTTATCTTGGGTGACATGAAGTTTTCACAAGATGATTCAATTTCTCCTTGAGCATTACTAACATAATCGCATATATATGATAAGCATAAAATTTGACCCAGATAAATTTGATTTCCAATAAAAATGCTCATGACTTCTTCAACTAGGTTGTAGAAAAATAGGATTATGATACTTTTAGTATTTGAATCATAGCTCAAAATATAGTGATAGCAATCTTTTCATGACAAATAGCTCCCTGTAATTTGTAATTTGTTTATATTTTCTAGCTGCTCTTCCCCACTTTTGGATTAATTATGCTAAAGTGTGAAAATACCTCACCAACACTGAAAAGAATCATTAGCATTAATAACATCCAGTAAGCAGCCATATCTCTAGTCACTTTGATAGTGTGATTTTAAATTTCTTTGTTCTACAATTACAGCTATATGTGTGAATTAATCAATCTTTTATTTTCTGGGTGGTTATAATAGATATTTTAAAGCTTTTATGTCTATTTCAAGTCTGCAGTTATTTGAATGGTCATCTTCTTGACAAATTACAGCTGCCTCCACAATTTCACACAATAAACTTGCGCTTATTCCTTGATGTTGTAGCTTAATCTTGGTGTTGTAGTTTTACTCTCCTGTGCAGATATTATGTAGTTAGCACTGGTTATTGTGTCAGCATCCAGTGTTATTCCTGAGAGATTTCAACGTGGGCATGAAGAGAAAATATTTGAAACACATACCTCGTTGCATTGTGGGTGGAAAGAGGGCATTGAACGTGTTAACATCTTTTCTACTCACTGCCAACTCTACTCACAGTTCAACCTCCCACTTGATTTTTGAAATCTGAACTCTTAATTAAATTGAAACATAAAAACTAAAATGAATGCTGAGAGCAACTGTACACCAAAACCACAATGAAACACGACACAGACTTCAGGAGACCTGATTTTCAGCAGTGACTAGGCTAGAGGCCATATGCTGCTCAGCCATCTGCTCTTCCCTCAACTTTACATGCCAGTTTGTAGAACCAGACAGTCTTATTTCTTTACATACCAATTTGTAAAACCAGACTGTCTCATATCCTAGCATTTAAGCAGGTGAAACCAAGGGTACACACTGGGTGGATATTGACCTTCCCATTCTCACTTTCACCTGGACTTTCCTGGAAGACAGCAGCAGGATCTTTGGAGTCAAGAGCTTTAGGTTAGGGATACAATGCTGGAATTATTAATAACACCTTCAGTCAGCTTTTTGATGTGGAGGTTCTTGCAGGACAAAGTGAAACTGACTCTGAAACCAACCAGCTTGCATAGAGCCTCACCTTGTTCTTCAACTTTGGTCTGATTATTTCTTGTCCTACATTCCTGGTTGCTTCCCGAAATAATCCATTAAAGGAAACTTAAGGACTGCACAACAAGCCAGTTGGTAAATAAAAAGTCTAGAAATTTTTGATTTGGGGGAGAAATGGAAGGTAATTTAAGCATACTTCTTCCCCATTAGCCTGTTCAGAGTGGTGTGGACTGTATTTTTTCATATCATATAGGAACCTATCAGATTTTATATGTGGGGTACATAATTTCATGTAATAGTGCAAAACAATGTCAGGATGGATTCATCTCTCTTAAAGTCTTCTATCTATAAATATCTGCCAAAGAAATTCCTATAGCATTCTAGTTTTTGTCATAGTAAAGTATGTAGAGAGTAAAGCACAGTAAAAATTTCTATTGCCTCTGCTGTGCTCAATAGAAAACAGGGACTTTTTGTCAATAAAGCATTTCACCATCTTTGACAGCTTTTCACCCTTATGCTACTAACATCCACTTTCTAGGTTTACTACTATACCCACATCCATTTCATTTTACAACTCCATTGTTGTAAATAGCTGTATTTATTTCACCTTGGTGCTTTCTTTCTGCTTCAGACCAAAGGACAATAACAGCTATTTGGATAAACATAGGATTATCTGCAGGCTTAGAAAACCAAAAAATCCAAAATAAAGGAGGCTGGTGGATTCACTTGCTGTGTAAGCCAAAATGGATAGGTTGTTATAACACGATTTTGTCAAGGGGAGGTGAATACATTGAAACTTCTAAGTGCTTAAAATTGGACTTTTGGCAGTTTTTCAACTTCCTTTACCCATAATGGAAACAAATCTTCTTTTTGTATTAGGCTTCTAGGAAAATAAGGAAAGATTTTTAATGCAAGGACATTTAATTCTTTTAGGAGATTGATTATTTGTAGGAACATATTTAGGAAATGTCTTACCTGGATGGCCAGCAAAACATGACTGCACCAAAAAAACCACCCCAAAACTATCCCCCCGAAAGCAAAACAAAAAACCCCTCCACGTTTTTCACTGATTTTTCTCTACACAGAAAGGGAGATTTCATTGGTATCCTACCAGTATCACTGGTACTAATAGTAGCACTCAAGATACCACCTTGAAGTATCTCCTTGACTGGAGGTACCTCTTTGAATAGCATGTACTATTCAAGGTGCTGGACCTTGAGTATCCTGAATGCTATTCAATGTCTGTGCCATCATTCTCCAAACCCTGTTTATTTCTAAGAATGTGGACAACACTGATGTGATCTTACAGGCCTTACAGGTAGAGCTCCAGTGCTCAACCACCAGTAAGATCTGTGTTCTCATACAGTCTTTGCTCAGGGATGCCTTTCCAAAATAGATTGCAAGGGTGAATACTCTGTTTTTATGGCTGTGTAAATCATGAAGTGATTCTTAGGGATGTCTGAGTTGATTTCAGTGGAAAATTTCATGACACCTGTGTTTGCCAGATCTCAGGTCTCTGCAAATTTGGGAATGTAATCATTCTTCTTCCAAGAAAGGACAAGACCATTTATGAAACCTAGGTGCCCAACTGTACTCAGTCTCTGGGTGAACTTGAGACCCTACATAACCCAAAAAATTGAAATGCCCATGGAAAGATCTTTGCCATATTTATCTTTGGTTGAAGGTGGAAATGCACTTATATAACTGTGCTGCCTGAATGGTTCCTGCTGTTCCCTGCAAAGTTCTGAAAAAGACTTAGAAATTACATTTTTCTTTTTTCTTTTTTTTAAATTTTGTGCTCATTGCCTGTGTCAGGGATGTTGGTGTCTTATTTCACTTCAACACTCTCCAACTCTCAGCCCGCAGCATACTGAGTCAACAGGGCTGAAACAACCACTTGTAATTGTGGGTGGGGTTGGGTGGAAAAGAGACCTCAGGCAGCTCCTGTCAATTGAAAGATAACATTTCAAAAAGAAAGTGGTTCTGATATCTCTTATACGTTGCTGTTGCTGTCACCGTATAAGCCACCTGTCTTCCCACTCTTACCCCTAGTCCTCTCTACAGACCTGTACAATGCTCAACACAGCTGGCCATGGGAGAAGGGGAAAAGGTGCTGTGATTGGGTGTGGGGATACTAATGGAGATAGCCTTGGACACATGGGTATGGGAATACTGGTGAGGATAATCTTGGGCTCTGGGATATCTCTTCACTCTATTCATCTGTAAAGATATTGGGTGGAGAGAGTGTCTTTGCAGAAATAGTCCACTGCTTGTTGTGTTTCCCACATGCATCTCAGAACAGAAGAGCTGTAGTCTAGCATAGCTGCTGTTTCAGTCATGTCATCCCTTCAAAAGGCATCATTTGTATCCTTATAGTGAGGAGAGATCTGCTGAGGTGCCTCTGATTGGCAGTGATTCATGAGGAACATCCCTAGTTCAGGACAGAGCCCTGCTATCTTCCCACAGCTAGCAGCAGATAAGAGTTATCTTGCTGCTATTCCATGCCCACAGCTACCAAAAACATGTGAGAGCCTCTTCCAAGGTTTTGATCATAATAGTGTAAACCTCAGTGTCTTTCTGTCCCTCAGTTTTATTGCCAGGCATTTGCGTGTATTAAGACCTCCTAGCAAGCAAGTTAGAAACCTCTGCTGTAAAATCCTGCTAGTCTCAGGAAGGACCTCTGGAGGTCTCAAATCCAGCTGGCTGCTTGCAGCAGGATTAACTTCAAAGCTTGATTTGACTTGACAGGATTTAGAATTGATGCTTCAGATTTGTCCTGGGCTCATTACAGTTATTTAATAGTATTTGATTCAAATGCTTCTCTAATGTACTTCTAAAGTACTTCTCTATTAGTAAGTAATGTGCTATTATTGAGACCCTGCCCTTCTCATTCTTGGAAGACATGGAAGGTGATTAAAATGTTCGCTACAACTTTGATCATTTTAAATAATGCAGCTACACGTTTGCTCACAGCAGCAATTAGGTATTCATTGACGTGAGAGCCAGTATTCTGTGTTAATGTTTGAGGCAGGCTAGACTGTCAGCTTGGACAGCTTTTAATGTCAGTTTTAAATTCCACATTTCTCTTTTGTCAGATGGCTCCAAGTTAATTTCCTTAGTTATGGTGCCAATTTTTTACATTAGTCAAATCCATTTACCATAATTTTTAACGATTGTGGCCCAGAGAAAGCAAAGACCACTTTGCTCTCTCAGTCTACCAAGGGAGAGAGCTGAGGGCAGCTGGGGTGCCAAAATTCCTTTGGATCAGACAGAGAAACACAAGCAAGCAGTTTAATTTTTTCTCAACAATTTGCTATGTAAGAGGTGAGCTCTGAATCAAAGGGTTGGTCTGGGCTTTAAAGAGCTATGGGGGAGGGAAGTATTAAATAAAATAATGAAGTTGCTTCTTTGCCCTCTGTTCCTGTCCAAAACTGATCTTCCCTAATTTGTCTGAATCATCTGTTTCTCCCACAGGTAGGAAACTCATAAAATAACACTGCTTTGCACCTTTCAGACTCCTGCCTGTTGCAGTCCAGCTTGTGCTGTAGCTCTCACTGGGTTTGCTAAAGAAATTGCAGTAACTGCAGCAGCAATAGTATTGCTCTTACAGTGATAGACTTCAACACTCCCCAGGCATCCTTATTTATATGATGCAATCCTTCCTGATAAAAGTCACATGATAACACCAATATCTTGTTCTTTATGTTGCCATAGGAACAATCTAAATGTAAAGCATCTCTGCATAAAAGGAAAGCTTGCTTCCTGCAAAAGGGGTATAGGAAAGTCGTACTCTTGTCAAACCAGTGACACTTGAAATTTCAATATCTAGAATAATTCAAGGTTAGATGAGTTTACACTAATGATGTTTCCATTTGTGATGGGATGCTGGAGTGCAATCTTCTGTTAAATTTGGAGAAAACCAGAGGTCTTTCCCCCTTCTTTCTAGCCATGGACTTTCTTCTTCTAACTTTTCAATAATCCTCTTTAGATTAATTGTGCTACTAAACTTACTAGACTAAAATTTTTATTGACTTCCCAGTTTCTACTGCTGTGTTGATAGAAAAATAATGAAACCAATACTTTAATATTGGTTTATTTGCTTTAAATATTTTTGTTGATCATTTGATTGTGCTGCGATGACCATGAACTTATGCATGAATATGTATGTGTGGGAACACAGAAGTGAGACCACAAATTGATCAAAGCTCTTCATGCTCATAAGTCATTAAAGCATTTTCCTTTAGATCAAGTGTTATGTTGGAGACCTATAATTTTTTTTTCTTTTGGCAGAGATTTCTTTTTCTCATAAATGTAGTGATGCATGTAGAATTCTGCCTGGATATTTGCCATAGTGAAGTTTATGGTGATCTAGTCTTAACATGGTCATGGGGCTGTTTTGCAACAAGCACTAAAATTTACCACACACACACATCACAACTCATAGTATCCCAGTTCAGCTGAACTATTTTCTTCCTCCTCAACATTTTCCTGAGGATCCCTCTGATTTCCTTGTTCTTCAGGCTATAAATGAGGGGATACAATAGTGGAGTAATGTTAGTGTAAACCAGAGACACCACCTTGTCTTGAGCTGGTGAGTAACTGGACTTAGGACGAATGTAAATGAAAGTGGCACATCCGTAGTGCAGTAAGGTGATGGCCAAGTGTGAAACGCAGGTGGAAAAGGCCTTGCCCCTTCCCACAGAGGAGGTGACATGTAACAAAGCTGCAGCAATGTAAACATACGAGGTCAGGATTAGGAGGAAGGGGAGCAGCAGGAGGAGCACGCAGGCAGCCAGCAAGGGCAGCTCAAGAGCATAGCTTTGTGTACAGGCCAGGTGCAGGACAGCAGGGACATCACAGAAGAAGTGGTTGATACGATGAGACTGACAGAAAGGTAAGCGGAAAACAGCCACTGTCAATCCCAGGGCAACAGCAAAGGCTCCCAGGCAGCACACCACAGCCAGCCTGAGGCAGAACCCCTCGCTCATCACAGCCGTGTAGTGAAGGGGCTGGCAGATGGCAACATAGCGGTCGTAGGACATGGCTACCAGAAGGAAGCACTCAGCCCCACCAAGTGCCACAAAAAGGTGCATCTGTGCAGCACAGCCTATGAAAGAAATGGTGCCGCCGTCCACCACCATCAGGCTGAGGAGTGCCTTTGGGACAATGACTAAGATATAGCAGAGCTCAATGACAGAGAGCTGGCAGAGGAAGAAAAGCATGGGAGGAGGTGAAGGCTCCATAACGACTGCCACAAAGACCATCATATTCCCTGCCAGTGTGACCAAATGAACAATGAGGAAAATAAGGAAGAGGAGGAACCGCAGACAGAGAAGCTCAGAGAAGCCGAGCAGGAGGAACTCCATGGTTGCACCAGTGCTCATATTGTGCCTCTCCATGCAGCCTTCACATGGCATCTACAAGGAGAGAAGCAAAAGTGAGAGAGTTGAATTTGACTTGATGCTTGGTGATCAATTCCATATAGGAAATCATGTTGCAGGACTATAGAACCAGTGTAGTAAAGCTCATTGGTTAGGGAGGAAGGTGATTTCATTAAAAAGAAAACAAACAGGTTTCACTCAGTCACATTCAGCACATTCTCAAACCCATATTCTCACAACCACCTTGTGCCAAAATGATCTCCCTAGAATTCTTTGCTATTACTTTGATGACAAAGTAATGTCTTTGTTGTGTCAACTGTTGTGTCTTCACCACTTTTCCTGAGTTGTTTTTAGGTGGGTGACCATGTGCAGGTTTTGAACATGTATTAGGTGCCCCTTAGAAGTTAATATTGATTAGTCTCTCTATTCTGTCCTTCCTAATCTGAGTATCATAAGAAGCTGCAGAGAGATGTGTTTGGATCTCAATGACCATTGACATGTAGGTCTTGGAGACATTATGCTACTGTTTCTTAGGGTGCTTCCACTTGCATGCAGACCAATTTGTTCTCTATTCACATCTCTATTGCAGTCCTCTACATCTGTGCCAGAGATCTACAAAGGCAACCAGACAGAGAGCTGGAGCTTCTGTGCTACCACCCACCTGACTCCAATTTATGGGAATATGAGTTGTTCACTGACTGGCTTTTCCCTCCCCCACAGTGGATCTGCCATGAAGTTCACGCAGGAGTAGGGCTTCAGTGATTAGACATGAGAATTACAAAATTAGAGCTGACATTTTGGCTGCTTACATCTTTATGCCTGGCTCAGCCCTATGGCATCAGAGTTAAAGTAAACAACCAAAGATTTCCATGACAACATACTCTATAACAGTTTTGTGAAGAAAATGCAAAGCTAATATCTTGGACTTAGAGAGAATGAGATCTTGCTTTTCACAGGAAGAATGAAAATTTCCTAGGAATGTGAAGTGATGCAGAGTTATTTAAGTTGAAAAATCTAGGAAAGGTAAGGATGTAGAGAGCCATACAATAATAAATTGCATATACTGGTCACAGCCAGTGTTCATTGCTCAGGTGTTCATCATGGAATACATTATTTACTACAAGGAATAATTCCAACTCTTTCTACGCTTTGCTGTAAAACAGGAATAAAAACAGTGATTCCTTGAAGACTTCTGCTTATATCATATCCCCAGCAATATTTGAGTGTGAAAGAAACCGGGAAATTACATCAAATGTCATCAAAGACAAATAAAAGGAATGGGAAATTTATGGAAAAGCTATTAGTGGAGACAGAGATTTTCCTGGGAAAAGCCATCTGAAAAAACCTCCAGAAAAAAAAAATCAATAAAATTGAGGAGGTGAATCTACTAAGCCTGCAGACCTTTGCCTGTATTTTTGCCCTAAGGTTTCCTTGTGATTCAGTATCTCAGCAGGATTAAAAACATCTGGGGACTCAGGTGAATAATGAAAATATCCACAATTATACTACCTCAGGTGCAAAACTAAGAATTAAATCTGTCCACTTCAGAGCATGAATCAGCAAAATTAACAAGTTAGGAAGAAACTACTGTAAACTCCAAGACAAAAATGGACAGTCAGTGAAGACCAAGAAGGAGCTCTTTAGAGAATTTAGAAGGAACAGCAATCCTGCAAAAACAGGTAACTCAACAGAAACTACTGCTAGACACAGTCCCCAGTAGTTATAAAGCCATGCCTAACTCCTACATCCACCTTTTGCTGCTGCAAGACCTCCCCAACAGCTATTCTAAACAGTCTGACTATAAAGCTTTCTGGACACTCTATGCAAGTAGTAGGTCTTCACAGAAAACAGGAGTAACAGGTTAATACATGACTGTGGACTCAGTCACTGAGGACCAGCTGGGACTCCCCTCGATATAAGTACTGAGACTTCTAAGAGGATTCTACTAAACACAACAAAGTGGGGAATAAAGAGGTGTTACCCTTCCTTTTGTTTGGAGCCGATCATTTCAGTGGCAACATACCATCTCTGAGTTAGAAAGTAAGGAAATAGAGACTTCTTCCCCTGGATGATGCACACTGTCCAGTCTGGGCTGAGACTCTGTTTCTTGCTCAGTCTGTGGTCCCTCTGGCTGTGAGTGTCCCTAGGGCTGATGTTTTCTTGCAGCATCTCATAGTAATCCTCTCTCTTCTGCAGGACCCACCTCCTTATATACCATATGACACAGAAGTCTGTACTCTTCCCTGCTGCCTCTGCCCTCCCTGCGTGAAAGACAGGAAGTTCCATTCCTTCCAAGAAAAGGGGGTTTACAGTTTTTCCTGTAAATCAAACAATAGGATGTAATTGCACCTTCAGAGGAAGACAGGGTTGTAGCACCCTTCTTTCTTCCTCCTTTCACTGAAGCAATTGAAAGTACCTGATTATTTATTGGGCTAGTTTGTACCTTGAGTGTCAACATTTTAATTAACAGAATGCATTGTTGCTCTTCTTAAATAAAAATAAGTCTGTGAGTCTTTAAGCAAGTTTAAACTAAACTCACACATAAGTGCAGAGCAAAGCATATATAAAAACTTATAACCCATCTGTGTGTGGAGTTTTGATCAGTTCAGGTGACCCATTATTTCTTATTTAGTCAGATGAAATCACTGTTCAGCGGTTAATAGGACTGAGATATTTGAGCCTAATTTATTTTTATTGCCATTGTTACAGTCATTCCTGGCCACTTACACTGAAATAATTAGAGATCTGCATGTTTATGTGAGTAGAAAAGAGAGGCAAAGTCAGATTTTTGACCACTAAAATGGATCTGCTTTCTATTAACCCAGCTTGGCAGAAGCACATGAATATGGCACCTTAAGATTTTTCACATGACTTGGTTTAGAAGTCCTTTCAAAATATTATTCTATAATATTTTGTTTATAAAGCATAGTCATTTTGGGACAAAAGTGCCTCATGCATCAATCCAGTTTGGAGACCAATTGTGTTGGGAGCAGCTCTGCAGAGAAGAAGCTGGGCTTCCAGTGGACAGCAAGATTAACAGGAGCCAGGGAGAGGCAAGAAAGACCAATCACATACTGAGCTGCAATAGCAAGAATGTGCCCAGCAGGAAAGGAAATTGATTATTCCCCATTATCTATCACCCGTGTACCACATCTGGAACACTGGGTCCACTGTTGATGACAACAGGCTCAAGAGGAACATGTGTATCCAAGGAAAGGCTAAGGGAGTTAAGTTTGTTCAGCCTGGCAAAGACAAGGCCAAAAGGGGAATGTGATGACTAGCTAGATATTAGGAGGCTACAGAGGCAACAGAGCCAGAGCGCTCTTGGGGAGGCAAAACATTTGAATCAGAGAAAATTTTGATTAGCCATAAAGAAAAAACTGTTTCTCCTCACAGCGGTTCAGCACTGAAACATATGTCCTGAGAGACTGGGAGATCTTCTTCCTTGGAAATGTTCCCGGGTTGTCTGGACAAGACCATGAGCATCCTGATCAAGCTCTGGAGCTACCTATGCTGGGAGCAGGGTGTTGGAATAGAGATCTCAATATGTCCCCTTCCATCTAACTCTTTCTTTGAGTCTATGATTCTGTACAGCTTTGGTCAGACATCCAGTATAGACAGGAGCAGAACTCTGTGTACACAAGGAACTTTAAAGAACTTTGCTGTCATCAACTGAAATACTTGTAGAGTTTTGGCTCCTCCAAGGTCACTGTCTGGGATTTTCTGATGTCACAATTTTGAAATTAGATGGAACTTGAATGCTGAAGTTGTATTTAGGTATTTGTACTCTTTTTTTAAAACCTGTCACTTAAATTCTTAGAATTAAAGCTATAACAGTGGAGTCTATCCTTTTTAATCTCTCTATTAACTTCCTTAATGTTCAGATTTTTTCTTATTTCATTTTTTTTCCCTCTATACTTCTTTTTGTTTAAGATTCTGCAAACAATGCAGGGCACAGAATGTCCTTAGAGCATTTACAAAACTGAATTCTGAATCTGACTGTAATTTCTAGATACTGCTGTATAATACTGGACAAAAGAAGAACCCCGAAGCCTCTCTCTGGTATGTTGTCTCTGCAGATGTAACAGGAGGAAAATTGAAGAGCTGGTTATTTTCTAATTACACCTAGCAAATTGGGGAGATTATAAATGCAAGCCAATCTTTACAGTGAAGTCTATTTTAGTCAAATGCTTTGCAGAGTAAGATTACTCCCTCTAGTAAACTGTGAGAATTTAGGAACATCAGCTGATTACCTCATGTATAGGGTTTTTTTGTGTTATAAAATAAAGTGCTGGGGCTTAAGTGCCATTTCTTACTTTATATTTATCCTCTTCTCTAATCCAAACTGCAGGAGAAAATCTGCTACCTCAGTAATAACCCAAAAATAATTACAAGGAACTATTTTGACAAGTCTGTTCCAACTTTCTCATCTTCTGATGATCCTTTACTCCTGCTGGACTGGAGGTGAACTGAGGTGAGTCAACACATACCCAGTAACCAATACCACACTGTCAGCAGTTATATGTACTAATTTTTTTTTACCATAGTGCCCAGCCTTACACTGAAACAAGGAAGGCAAATTACTGTTTCAGTTTGTGTGTGTGTAGATAAGCTGTCATTTATTAACATGTAACTTACACCTCCCCCCAACGTTTCAACACACTCCCACACGTTACCTCCAAAACATGGCTCACCAAGCAGGGGAGCGTTAGCTGGAATGAGGTATGCATCTCAGTGCCAGAACACACAGCAACAAGACAAACAACAAGCAGGAGAGGATGAGAATATGCATGTCAAAGCGACTTCATACTTCCTCCTTTAGCCCACACCTTTCAGGTTCCCAGCACTTTCATTGCATCAGCTTACAGCCAAATTCATAATAGATTATTAAAAGCTGCATGTTGGCATTAGTGTTTGCATGTCTTGAGTCTGCAGCATGTTAGAGAGAAGTACCTTCTTCCTTGCTGCAGATTTCAGTCCTGCTCTCCTCCCCCGCACTCTGTGTGATTTTTTTTCAGTATGTGCCTGCAAGGCTTTGGGACTGGCCTGCCTTAGCCCGAATTTGTATAAAGAGTTTCTTGGAATCCAGCTACGGTTAATGAATCACATCGTATCACCTTCTATCAGCAGTTGCAACATACTTCAGAGGATGTTCGCCTTGGTCTTCAGAAAAACGACCAGCGCTGGGCTTGCCTGTCCACATCCGTGGATCACCAGCGTACTCCAAAGAAGGCAAGAGAAACTGGTAAATTTAGCGTAATCTGAAGCAATCTGGACAAAATAGAAACAACTGAGAGAAGCACCAGGAAACCTGGAAGCGAGGGACAGCCAGTCCCACCGATGGCCAAGGGAATGGCATGCTCATCCCAGACAGCCCTGCGGCTCTGGCGTGACAGCAAGACGCAAAACTTTTCAGCAGGCTGCAAATTATGTTCAGAAACATGAAATAACTAGCCAGTGGTAAAAGAGAATAAAGAGGATAAAAAATATTGCAGGTCTTTCTTGCATGCAAAAGCACACTGATATTAATCCTCTGTGGGTATCATACCATTGTAGAAACCAAAGGTTTTGGCTTTAGCTGCTGCACTGATGATCTGCTGCAGGTATGTTCAGTAGCAGAAGCTATTTTGTTTTCAGAAATGTTATGGTAACTTATCTGATTAGAGAACTTTAGGCAGTTTTAAAGCAGTTTGCTTAAATTGGTTTTAGTGGTTGAATAAATGTAAGATTCGCTCTAATGAAAATGTTAAGAGTGGCAATGTAAAAATAAGTGTTAGTATCATTTGAGAAAGTGCATTTGGGACTCCAGAAAGGCTGATTATGATTAGAATATAGCAGGGCCAAGGGGTGAAAATCTCAGCATCTTGACAGAGACTTTTTAACAGGTACAGGATCCCCATTCTGTAGTCAATAGGCACCAATAGATGCTGCCTCCCACAGACACAAGACACTGAAACAGTTGTGCATAACCTTTAGGAGGGGCAGTGTTTCCTTATTCCTATAATGTTCAGAGCTTTCTGGAAAGTGGGAACTGAAACTGGCTGAGGTGGTAACAGCAGGATGACTGGCATCAATTTGCCTTGGTGAGGAAAAGTATCACCCTTCTCTTGTTGAGTTTCTGTTGTTTGGCTTGATAAACACTGTCTGGCAACTCAGTCTGGGAAAGATGCTGAACCATAAACCAACCAAAACAGAGTTTTGCAAAAAACAGGTAGGCAGCCTGGCAGCTGACTACTCCTCATGATTTGTTAAAGGTGGGGCATTTCTTTTGCCTTGCTGTACTTACTCATAGTCGAACCAAGCCAAAGGCATTGTCTTGCATCTCTGCTAAAACAATTAGATCCCTTAAAAGTATCATAAACATTCAAGCTTTTCCTATTGGGGAAAAAAAAATAAAGTTACTGGAAGAAAACTAGTTTAGAACTAGAGAGAGAAAGGACAAATATAGAAGTGGAATTCATGAATGAAAGAATGAAAGGATTTAACCTGAAAACAGTAAGAGAAAATAAAAAAAAAAATAAAAAACCCAAACAAACAAAACCAAAAACAAACCAAGGGAAAGTTAGGCTACAAGTCCTGGAAAAGATTAACTTGAACCCCAGAAGTTAACGCAAGAAAGGTGAGGGTAACAAGGAAGGCTCACATTCTGAAGACAGATCTAAGTTTTCTTTTATCTGAAGTTAGTTTCAGATTCATGTAACAACTTTGTGGATGTCTCTGTGGATCTAATTAAAAGTTTGTTTTTCAACTCCCTGCCACCATAGGAGCTCATCTGGAAAGGAATGGAGTAACAACAACTCTCATAGTCCTTGAAGGAGCTCAGCAGTGCTCAGTCCCTCTTGGGGCAGGGATCACTCTGGGATAATGGTTGACTTCAGAAAATCTTGTATTTATTGTTCCCTGTGCAATGGCAGATGAGGCATTGTCCCACCTGAGCTCTTCCTTAGGGTGGCAACGCCTGAGACACTCCACCTGGGGACATAATTTGTTTTTGCCTAATTTTTTCTGATGCAATGCAGCTCCTGGGAGAAAAGGCAGAAAAGCTCATTCTCTTGTGAAGTTCTCCACAGGAGACACCATCCATGCACACACTTCATCCTCGATGTACCCAGGCTGGTATTCATTTCATTCTTCTCATCCCATCTCATTTGACCATCTAGATTAACATTTTGCGTCTATGTCACTTAGGAGCTCAAAGCTCATTTTCAGGATAGTGAGGTAAATAACTATTAGACCAATATGCTTTTCCAAAGAAGTTTTTTTCAGAAAGTAAACTCTGGAAATCAGCACCTCAGACTGAATTAACAAAATCTAGGTGAACTGGAACTGATTTAGACAGAAGAACTGCAGTAGATAGTCAATATGTGTGGTCAGAGTCAGCAGGTGGGCTGCAAAATCCATTCAAGCATTGAACTCTTGAGGTTTTTTCAAGCTGATTTTAAAGCAAGTTAGGTGGAGGTGAAATAAAAGAGCAATCTGTCATTAATGGTGGAAAACCTCTATGTTTTAGAAACAATATACAGCTGCTTGTTGGACTCAATAGCAGGGGAACAGGTGCTCAATCAAAGACCCAACCAGCTGTTGCCTTCAGCATTCTCTATCATCATTGCCACTTCCTATGTCACAGAATTACGTACACATTATCTACCTCTATTATTTTGTTTCTTGTGTTCACATCATCTCTTTATACTTACCTACAATAAGAGAAAAAACTAAAATAACTCAGTGAGAATTTAGCAAACTAGTCTTCATATAAAGCCAAGCATTGCAGCCCCCCTGCAGAATCCACGTAAGATGCAGCACAGTGTTACTAGTCCAAGTGTCCATGAACACAGATTTACAGGAAATAGTTTCAAAACTAGTGGATGTCAGAGAAAGAGACTTTTAATAGCTTTTCTGCATGAGGACCTGTTAGAGGTAGGGAACGACCTATCAGCCAGCAGGGATCCCTGTCTATAGATGTGTCATATATTTAATTTCTTCATTGTGTTCCATGGGTGACCAAAGCCCTTATCTGAAAGGAGACATTGTATGACACAACAAAATCATGAGCTGCATGGAGGAACAGGGGGAAGAAGAGGACAGCAGACCTATTATTCTTCCAATGAGCAGGCAAGTCTGCTTAATTGCCCATTCCCATCTAATTTTATTGTTGGCACTCTCCTAGTGTAAATAATTGGCAGGTGAGGTGACATTGAACCCTCATTGTAAACACAGGAGAAAAGCATTAGGCCCTTATCACCTTCTGGGTGCCTCAGTGAAGAGTGACAGTAACAGAGATTTGTGCTTGGCTGAGGTCTCTGGAAATCCCAAAAATTGCACTTAATGATCCTTGGGGTCCCTTCCAACTCAACATCCTATTCTATTCTATTCTATTCTATTCTATTCTATTCTATTCTATTCTATTCTATTCTATTCTATTCTATTCTATTCTATTCTATTCCCTTGCTTGGCTCCTTGTATTATAGTTCTGTCAAACAACCCTCAGCTCTGAGTCCTGGACCCTGTTCTGGGCAGGGGAACTGTGGCACACATATATTTTGCAAGAGATCACATTCATATTTACATGTTTATTCACCAATATAGTAGCTCCAGGCCTTGGATGGGTGATCAAAAGACTGATACCTCTGGTGCCCATAATGTTTTCCAAGCTGTATTTTTGTGGATCTATTTGGTGCAAAGGCTTGTATTCAGAAACAAACTGCTTGTTAGAGCACATGCTAGCTGATGTGCATATTTATGCCCTTTCCTTTATATTCAAACACTGAGAAAAGCTTCCTCCATATTCGGTTTTAACAACTTTCCTTTGTTAGCAAAACCTGTTTTTCCCTGAATGGGGAACATAGGCTGAAGATCTTTTGACAGCTTGAGCAATGAACCAGGCTAAGTACTCAGCTGTTCTTTCAGGCTGATGAATAGGAAATGTAATGAAACTGCAGTGGATGTGATACCAAAACATTCTCCAGTGCTACAAAAGCTCTTCACTGAATCACAGGAACATAAGAAGCCCATTCGGAAGATCCAGCCTCCTGCTCAGAGCTGAAGTATTTTTAACTCTGCATCCCATAGTGATGGCCTTGTCTAACTGAGTCTTGAAAGCCTCCGAGGCTGGAGACTCCTTCACGGCTCTGGATACCAGTTCCAGTGCTGTCCTGCTTGTCGGTGGAAGTTTTTCCTAATGCCCAACCAGGACCCCCCAAGATGTGATTTACAGCTATTGACCATTACTGTTGATTTAATGGAGCTGTAATAACGCCCTGTTATTTGGGACTGGTGAGAGGCAAAGAGTAACAGGACAGGAAGGAGGAAAAACAAGAGCAGTGCATCAAGACAATGTTGGAAAAAAACCTGTTAGAACTGCATAAAGATGAAGTAGCCTTCTTTACTCTTTTTTTTTGCACAAAGTCACAAGGTGAAAGAGTTGAAGGAACAGCGAGGCACTGGAGACCCTTGCAGTAAGGACCATGTAAATGTAATGGTTTCCTTTAAGCTGCTGTGCTCATTAGCCAACAGTCTTTCTGTGCTAAGCGACTGCATTTGAACTGATACTGAAATGAAAGGCATGAAATCTATTGTCTTCTATGGTATGAGACAAGCACTGCATTGCTAATGGCTTGAGCTGGGCTGACTGTAGATAACTGTGTGGTGAAACAGAGTTCAGCCTTCAGTAAACTCCCCACTTCCATTTTTGTTCCCTTACAGAGGGATGGAGAACCCACTGCAGCTGAATCTGTGCATGACAAATATCTTGTACTCTTGGGAGACACTGACAGCAAAGCTTTGTTTTTACTTTTTCTTTTGTCCTTGCCTATTTTACCCCCTGTGACCTCATCAATCGTCACATCTCTCAGTACTTTAGGTTCTTCACAGGGGTCTTCAGAATAACAGAATATCAGAGCAGTCAGTTCAAATGGGCTGCAGATACAAAAATTCATCAGTGAGATAAATTAAAGTTGGGAGTCCATTTTTTTTTATCTTTTCTGTCCTCAGAGGTGCACTAATGTAAATGTTTTCTCTCTGCTGAGGATCTGGACAAATGAAGATGTCTCTTATAACAGTTCTCTCTTACAGTCTCAAGAGATGAGTAGTCAAGTGGGAAAGATAATTAACACTGTAACAGATAACAGCCATACACACTAGCCTCATGCACTTGAATACAACCTTAGCTGAGATAAGGCTAGGCTGCCCATCATCATCATCATCATGGCTAGGCTTTGCGAATGAAGATTTGGGAAGGGCACTACCCACACTTGCTGCAAGCGTGCTGGTGGCTAAAAAGGCCGATACGGGATAGGCAGGTCCGGTCACAAAAGGCACAGCGGAATGACTCTTTAGGTGATATTGGTGAGGAACGGTTCTTTCTGCATTGTCTTTTTTCCTCAAGACTGACTCTGTGGGCATTTTCAAAGGAAGCAGCAGCGTCATGAATGGTGTGACTCCATAAATCCCGATTGGAGGCC
>VWZD01012769.1:37381-87651 GCA_013396695.1 Sakesphorus luctuosus | reverse complement strand
TTTGTAGAATGTGTTTTGTGCTGGTTTCTTTTGGAGTCTTTTTATTATCAATTAAATACAATCTTGCAGCTGAACGTTATCACTGGCGAAGCAGAACCCACAATAACTGTCACATATTTGTATTAATAAATGTTATTTCGGGAGCTGTTGTGAGAAAAGTTCTTTTTTTGCTGAAGTGTGGCTTCATATTAGAAGTCAGAATCCCTTCCAACCTGTGGGCTGTCCGTTAGTTGACAGACAGTGTTGGGGAACATAAGGGTCTGATTGTCAGAAGCGCTTATTGCTAATAATTTTTCTCCCTGGCTTAAGTGTGGTCCTCATATCAGGAGTTAGAATACCTTCCAGCCTGTGTTCTGTCCTAGTTCGGCAGGCAGTGCTGGGTTCATAAGGCTCTAATTTTTTCTGGAGGCGCTTATTGCTATAATTTCTCCCTGGCTGAAGTGTGGCTTCATATTGGAGGTCAGAACCCCTTCCATCCTGTGTGCTGTCAGTTAAAAGACAGACAGTGTTGGGTACATAAGGATCTGATTGTCTGGAAGTGCTTACGGCTAATAACTTTTAATTAATACAGTTAAGAATAGAAATCTTTGCATTTCTGTCTCCCTCCTCCCTTTCACGCGACAACATGTTATTGGTCAGTTATTTAGTAATTGTAGTATCCAAAACCAGCTATCAGGGTTGTAGCATCCTAGACGTGCGTAACATGAACAGATGAGAAAATCCTTCCTCAAAAGCTGAATCTTCAAATTAATGTCAAAACACTAATGTGCTTCAGTATATAATGATAAAAATACGAAGGCAAGCAAACATGCCAGGTAAAAAATAACAGTGTTCTGTCTTCCCTTCTTCCTGAAGGGAAGTTCTAGCCAGATGGGTGTTGGTCTCTTCTCCCAGGCAGTCAGCAATAGGACAAGGGATCATGGGCTCAAGTTCTGCCAGGGGAAATTTAAGGTGGAGATCAGAAAAAAATTCTTTCCAGAGAGAGTAATCAGGCATTGGAATGGCCTGCCCAGAGAGGTGGTGGATTCACCATGCCTGGAGGTTTTAAAACTGAGATTGGCTGTGGCACTGAGTGCCATGATCTGGTAAACCGACTGGAGTGGGACCAAGGGTTGGACTTGATCTCAGAGGTCTTTTCCAACCCAATTGATTCAATGATTCTATAAAGAAAGCAATCTGATGGTTCTGTATAATGGCTATTGCTATTAATATACAATTCGTTTTCTTTTGTATGAGCACCAGGAAATCAGGTTTCGCTCCTACTGATAAAAGAAAGATGAAAATGATAGTAAGCAACACTAGTAATACTTTCAACTGACTGAGAGAAGAAGGAGAAAGAATCCATTTGGAGAGAGCAGGAGAAAAGAGAGTCATTCAGTTGGTGAAACTTAAGTAACCATTATTGCTGTTCACTCTTTCCTCACTCAAACATAAAAGTCAGGATATAATGATTGGCATATGCAAGCCCAAAAATCTCCAGTAGAGTTAGAGAAGGGTGCTGAGAAGTTCATAGACAAAAAACAGCATGGGCCTGAGTTTGTCAGATTTAATTTTAAATACAGCCTTGTTCACAGAAGCATCAAGACAAGCCGAAAACATACCAATCCTTCTGTAAGTAGCAAACCCTGAATAAAAGAAGAACTTAAAAAAAATTGCTTAAGCCCAAGATGAAAGTGGGGTAGCACATCCAGTAAAAATTTCGTTGCTGGACAATGTGCACTGGACAGTATCACATAATGTATTAGTCAAAACTAGCTTTACTTCTTGTCGAATTTGTCTTCTTTTTCAGAGAAATTGAAAAGATACTTAAGAAAGAAACATATGGAAAATATCAGGGGGTTTTTTTATTAGAAAGAGTCTTATCTTGTCAAAACAAGTTTAAACATGTCCTTCTAATCATTTTGCTACAATGCACCTTCCTAGAACTCGAACACCATGTTTCCTGAAGAAACAAAAAGGCATCCAGAAACTCTCATTCTTTACAGTGAGTAGAGGGTGAGAACCTACAGAAACATTAACAAAAGATGTATTGGTACAATGAACCACATAATACACCCATATTAATTAGAACTGAAGTGTATTTACACTGTTCAATCAAATACTTTGTAATTAAAATTATTCATTTAGCTAGGAGCAAGAATTAAATGCCTGAATTGCTCAATTGTGAAACAGAAGGGAAAAGGCTAATACATTTATTACTTACTTGCAATCCAAGACAATAAATTTTAACTGCAGGACTCTTAAATTGCACTTGCATACATGTAACTAATGCAATTAAAATCCTCAGATTAATTATTTATGTCTAAGCTTGTAGCCATTCTTCTACCCACATCCATTCTTAGGCTACATTTCTGCACAGGGAAAGCAGTAGTTGAGCTGCTGTCACTTTTTTTTCATGTAATTACATAGCTTTTTCAGATAAGTGCTTCAGTGTCATAGACATTTATATAGACCTCCATTTAATTACAGGGACAGAAATAACTTACATAACAAGCCCCAAATCTGGTTCAGACCTCATGGGCTTTTGAGACAGAAGAAGTGAAGACTTCTCTAACAGTGAGATGACAGCTCATGGGAATCATCATTTAATATCTAAGTTTAACGTTGATTGGGAGAAGTGGAAACAACCACATCTTTTTTCAGAACCATTAAAAACACATAATTAGATTACAGTACGTGCAAGTACCTTGGTGGTTAAAAGTAAGTTAAGGAGAATGTGAGCCCATTGCTTAGTGAGGCAAGGGACCCAGTCAAAAGCAATAGGGAAAAAGTTCAGGTATTGATGGAGTAGCCACAGACACAATCAACTAAACATACTGGCAAAGAAGAATATCTCTTCAGTCAGGAGTCATCCTTGATAAACACAGCCCAAACTTCCTTTAAAGGGGGTAGTTGGCAAGACAAATAAGCCTTGATGAGTGCAGTATAACAAAAGTCAGCAACAACTATTCCTGAAACTATTGTCCTATACCTCCTTACATTTCTACATCAAAATTAATTCCCTATCCACCTAAAATGAGCTTCTCTGAAAAAGTATCTATGCACAAAGTCTCCTGGACAGATCAGACCCTCGCTAAGGACACCTGGCTGACTTTGCATTCTGTAACACCAATCTTGTTTAAATAGCCCAACTCTTGGGAATGGTTTGGTGAATGTTGTAGCAGTAGTATTTCACATAATATATTCATTGGCACACTCACAGGTAAAGATTCATAAATATATATCTATTTCATTAGATGTAATTATGCATTTACTTTCAACATTCAGTAATTGTTTTACTCTTGTAATACATACTTACTTTTCTAGTTGTAATTTTGTAGTGACTTGTAATATGTCTTTACTGGTGTTAGTAGTGTATGTATATATGGGGGTTTTTTTGCTGATAGTAAAAAAGTACTTTCTAGAAATTTGTAACAAAGAAATTCTCAGAAACCCAGGTTTCCATGTGCTAAAGAATGCTGAGAAACCCATTGTCACAATCTGTACCCACAGACAGGGTAACCCATAAGGGTCATGTCTGAGAGTGGCACAGCTATTTAAAGCCTTCTTTGCCTCAGTTTTCAATGGTAAGACTGTCCTCAAGCAATGAAACATTACCCACAATAAAGGAAGAAAGAGTTAGGGACCACTTAGTCATCTTGTACACACAGTAGTCCATAGGATGCACCTGAGGGTTCAGAAAGGTGCTGGCCCCTGTTTATGGGCTTTGAAAGGTTATGGGACTTGTGGATGATCCTGATGACTGAAGAAGGGCAGATGTCACACCTGTTCTCAGGAAGGGGAATTCAAGGAACTATGGGCCAGTCAGCCTCACCCTGGGAGGGTTATGAAACAAGTCCTGTTAGAAGCTATTTTTTTAACACATTGAAAGCAAAACAAAACAAAAGTGATAGATCTAGCATAGGTTTAACAGGAGGAAAGCATGCTTGACCAACCTCCTTGCTTTCTGCAACAGGGAACCTGTGGTTTGGATAAGGGGAGGGATGTGCATGTTATGTACGTTGACTTAGCAAGGCCTTTGACATACATGTTCCTCTGTAGCCTTTATCTCCAAATTGGTGCAATACGGTCTGAATAAGAGGACAATGAATGAGAGATTGGCTGCACTACCACAAAAAGGGTTGTGATCAGTGGTTCAGCCACCAACAAACAGTAGGGCTCTTCAGATCAGTCCTGGGACTTCTGCTGTTAGCCCATCATTAACAACTTCATGACTGCCAGTGCTGCAGTGAAGGGATACAGAGTCTTTAGGAAGCAAAAGGGATGATGAGGAAAGGGAATTGCTCTTTATGAAAGAAAACAGCTGAATGTCTGGAAGCTTCCTAACAAGTTTAAAGCTGTTTCCAGTGTTCCCTAGTCAGGGATGTCACAAATTTAACATAGAATACCTCAGCCTATATGTGGGTCCTTGAAGAAATGTTTTTAAAGGTTCTAATTTTTTCTAACATTTCAAACTTTGGATGAAAGATGGTTGCTTGAGTTAACAGAGCAGCCATTAATATATCTGGATAAACACTAGTTGTTTTAAATAGAACATAAAGACAAGAACCCCTCACAGTTCTCATAGATTTTGGATAAGACCTTCATAGTGGACTGTGACAATTTCCTTGAATTTCCTACTGCTTATCCCAAATTATATTTGGGCATCTTTGTGGATTTTAAAAGTAAGTAGGACTTTATTTGTCCCCAGTTATAAAGACAGCAGAGTTGTTCTTAATACTTCGCTATATATAAAAATAAGTTATTTTTTCTAATCACTCACCTAACATGTTTTCCAGTTCCTCATCAGTCAAGAACCTTTACAGCCTTTTGTCTTTAAAAGATTAATACTCAGCAGTATTATTCTGAATTCTTCATCAATACTTCAGACAAATGATGTCTTAACAAGGTTTTGATACCTTAAAAGCCATAGGTTCCATTTTCAACTCATTGCTATCTCTTTTGCAAGATTGTGACTCAGTTTACTTTGAATATATTACTCTTTTACATTCTGTTGAGGGAAAAAAAGGTAGTGTATGGAGAAGAAATGCCAAGTGAAGTGAGAAATGGATGTTACTCTTGGAAGAATTTTGCTAAGATGGTTTGCTCTGAAAACGTCAAGCTTTATTCTTGGATCATACATTTAGAATCTATTTTTCATATTTTAAAAAGTTGATATAAAAATGCTCAGAACATTACATTGATGTGAAATATTTGACCATTTCCTTATCAGGAAAAGCAGAATTTCTCCTCCTCCACCATCTATCCAACCCCCTGGCCCCTGCCCTCACAACTCATCAAGGAAAAACACTTCAAAATTATATTTCAAGGAAAATTATCTGCAAGTTCCTTCCATGCCTGCTTTGAGAATTCAGTTGGTTTTGGACAGAAACATCTTCAGTTTGCAATGCCAATCTGTTCCTTTGAGCTAAAACGGGTTTCCTACACCCAGTTGAAGCCCACAGCTCTTCAGACATCTTGGCTCACTAGTGGTTTTACAGGAGCAACAGACAAGACTGCAGATGGAGAATCAGAAAGTGGAATAAGTTTTCCATAGAATCATATAATTCTAGAATAGGCTAGCATGGAAATGAAAAATCATCTGGTTTAATCTTTTGTGGGAAAGGAACACTGGGTCAGATTATCTATAACTCTGTTCAGTTGGGTCTTGAAAACCTCCAGTGATGAGGACTCTGCCACCTCCCCAGGAAGGTTGTTCTGTGTATGATTGTTCTCACTGTAGAAATATTCTTTCTTAGACTATGACAAAACCTCTCCTGGGTTGTGGAAAAGCCAGAAAGTTCTGACAGACATGAGTTGGAGGCATATAACAGAAAACCTGGAGACAGGAAGGAATGGGAATAATGCATAAAAACAAAGGATATTTGTGTCCATAGTCCATAATTCATAAAACAGGAAGCTATTAGCAATCTAGGGTCATTTCTGATAATATTGTCAGAGTGATGCTGAAAGTGAAACACAGAATCTGTCATTATTAATTTGCTCCACACAATCTTACAAACCTACATTAAAAATAAAATAATAAAGTAAAATAAAATAGACAAACTGCATTGATCATTGTCTGTCAATGTGTGAAAGACTGAAATGTTAATGACTCCAACAATTAGCCATTTTCAAAAGCATCAGGGTGCTTTGCTGAGGCCAGATTTGCACCTCCAAACCAAAGGGAGGAGGAGAGGTTTTATACCTGTGGTGGCCAAACCACTGATTTGCATAAGAACAGCCCAGGTGCAGATGAGGTGAGCACTAATCACCAGAGGATGACCAGGGCAAACCAACCTTTGTTTAACAAGGAGCTGGATTTTGAGCAGATAAGGTAAGAAGCTGATAAAAAGTAGATCCTGTGAGGTGGGATAATGTTTTTTATCGTAACAATGACCTCCCTTAGACAACTGGTTCAGTTGTAAAACTTTCCCAGGAAGATATCAGGATATTCACATTCACAGGGGTAAGCTTGAAAGTATTCATCCCTTTTGATGAGGCTTAACTGGCTAAACCATGCTGATGTGAGAGGCAGTTGTCATGTCTTAGAAGGTGTCATAAACCACCAAGGACTCCAGAAATTGCCCCGAACTAATTTGTGGGGCCTTTCACCATGATCCACAGTGTTGCAACAGATAGTGTAAAACTCCTCCTGCCCAGTGAAAGTATCTGGGTGTTCCCACATAAACCTGAATTAATATTAACCCATTGGACTCTATGTTCCTCCATGGGCATCCTGCACCCCTGGAGAATCAAGAATGTGACTATCACTTTAACCAACAGACATCTAAATTGCAACAATTAAGTCTTTTAGCTGGATCTGTGTGTGGTGATGTCTTTCCACTATCTACTCTTAGTCTTTATACTTTTATATAGATAATAACGTAAACAGCAACATACGTCCTTTCCATTGCAACCAATTTTTTCTAAAATAAACCCTACATATATATGTATAAACACCAGTCACCTAGTGTCTTTTCACTCTAGTCCACCCCAAGGGATATACCAACAAGAACCTTGACCACCCTTGCCTTCTGGGACAAGCTGTAACACAGCCTTGAAGGCAACTCTGACTCAGAACACTGAAGACCCTCCTCCTCTGTAACTCTTCATTTACACACTGACGTTATGATCAGCACAGCCTTTATAGTAGTAGACAATATTTTTTATTCCTCAGAATGAAAATATTAGAGATTGTTTGTGAAGAGATCAACATATTCAACCCACAAAGGCAATGAAGATAAAAGCTACGCAGAGGTTATGCATTGCAGGTAGACTTTATTTTCATTGCTCTCATGGGTTCAGTGTTGAGCAGCCACCACTAGGATGCACAGAACTAAGGGAAGAAGACACCAAGTTGGGAGGGAGTGTCGACCTGCTGGAAGGCAGGAGGGCTCTGCAGAGGGATCTGGATAGACTTGAGAGATAGGCTGATTCCAATGGGATGAAGTTCAATAAGGCCAAGTGCCGGGTCCTGCACTTTGGCCACAACAACCCCATGCAGTGCTACAGGCTGGGCACAGAGTGGCTGGAAAGCAGCCAGGCAGAAAGGGACCTGGGGGTACTAATTGACAGGAAGCTCAACAGGAGCCAACAGTGTGCCCAGGTGGCCAAGAAGGCCAATGGGATCCTGGCCTGTATCAAAAATAGCATGGCCATCAGGACCAGGGAAGTGATCCTTCCCCTGTACTCTGTGTTGGTGAGGCCACGCCTTGAGTATTGTGTTCAGTTCTGGGCCCCTCAGTTCAGGAGAGATATTGAGGTGCTGGAGCGGTTCCAGAGAAGAGCAACAAGGCTGGTGAAGGGACTGGAGCATAAGTCCTGTGGGGAGAGGCTGAGGGAGCTGGGCTTGTTTAGCCTGGAGAAGAGGAGGCTCAGAGGTGACCTCAGCACTGTCTAGAACTACCTGAAGGGAAGTTCTAGCCAGGTGGGGGTTGGTCTCTTCTCCCAGGCACTCAGCAATAGGACAAGGGGGCACGGGCTTAAGCTCTGCCAGGGGAAATTTAAGTTGTAGATCAGAAAAAAATTCTTTGCAGAGAGAGTGCTCAGGCATTGGAATGGGCTGCCCAGAGAGGTGGTGGATTCCCCATCCCTGGAGATTTTTAAACGCAGATTGGACGTGCCACTGAGTGCCATGATCTGGTAAATGGACTGGAGTTGGACCAAGGGTTGGACTTGATGATCTTGGAGGTCTTTTCCAACCCAACTGATTTTATGATTCTATGATTCTATAATTTTTTGATCAGTGAAAAACAGTCAGTTTGGGGCCAGTAAGGGAGGGCAGAAAAAGGGATAAGGCAGTTAAAAAATTCTTAAGCACACTTTACATAGGTTACATTGCTGATACTTCCTCGAAAACTGAAGTGTTACTCATGGAGACTTTTCTTTAACACATATCTGTATTTTTCATCTGTACTCTCACAAAGTAGAGCAAAATTTAAATCTAACAAAGTCTTTGTAAGCATGTTTTTAAACACCAGAAGAAAAACATATTACTTCTCTGTTTGTTGACTGAAGGAACAAAAGAAGCCTTGCATCTACTACAAAGATGAAGTTCTCTACTATTCACATGATGAACTCACAAGTGTAGCAGTAAAACACAACACTGAAAGATAAATTTATTGACTATTTGCAACATTTAGAAAGTAAGACTTATTCTCTTATCTGTAACTATGAGGAGGTTGTGTTTGTTTCAGAAAAAAAATAATACAATAGTGAAAGACTACATCATTAGTTTCCAAAGTTTTAATAGCACTCCATAATACAGGACAGACTGTAAGACTGAAATTTCAAGTTTGTAAGTTAGTATTTTTTATGGACTGATAAGACTACAATATGCATTTCATATTAATTTATATTAAAATAGATACATAAATTGTAAGCAAAAACATATGTCACACCAGTAATTATAGTTTATGTCTGACTTATTTAAATATAAAATTAAAGCTCAATATACTACAAAACCTCTTTTGTCATGGAAGCTCTCTTACTCCTGAGTCACCATAAAGTTGTTAAAAAAGAGGACAATCAACCACAAAAGATTTTTTTCATTTTCCCTTAGCCAACTACATTTACCTCTGCAAGCTGATCATATGAGCTAATAACAGGGAGAAATAACAGGTCTGATTTGCCTTATTTCAAAGAAGTTCTGAAAAGAAAACTCTTAAGCTCACTCCAGCCAAGTTTTTAAGATCTATTCACACACCCACTCATCGGAGCTGCTATAAGCTTCTCACTTTTAAGCAATCCCTCCAACTGCAGTCTGAGTGAAGCACCAAGTCTGGCTAAACCTACTGCAGCATATTAAAGGCTTTGTAGTGAATTTGAGCTTTGTGCACCCTAACCAGCCTTTCCCATTTGTCTGCTAATGTTCCCATCCCTTGTGACTATTAGTCCATGGTTCAGTGCATTTTCCTGCCTATCTTCTCTTATTCTCTACAACAAAGCCATTTTTTTTCAGATGGCTCTAACTTTGATCATATTTTGCTTTTGCAGTGGTGCAAGACTTACGTTCAGGATCATAAAATCATAAGGAGACAATAGAAAATTTTATTTATGTTACATGTTGCAAGCGAGTCTTCCTTCTCAAATACAAGCTAAAACCATGTCCCTTTAGATGCCATAGTTTTTAGCCCTGTAAATGATACTCAAAAACTTTGTTCCCTTATTATGAATATATTACATCTATCAATTTCAAATGTATGTAAAGAAATAGTTGATTTAGTGAGGCACAGCTTTGTGCTCTACTTTCTGTTTGCTAGGCTGTCTGTAATACTTAAGGTAAGGAAGCTGGAGGCACCTAAAAAAAACCCAGACTGATTGCTTCTACCAAAACTGTCCCTAGAGATGAAAGCTGCTTCATCAGTCCTGTTTGTTTTGTTTTGTTTTGTTTTGTTTTGGAGGTTTTGTTTGTTTGTTTGTTTGTTTGTTTTTTCCTAAGCAAAGTATAAGGATAGTTTGCCAAGCCAGTTTGGTTAGCTGTTTTTCTCTTTTTCAGACTTTCCACTTAGAGGCTTCCAAAATCATTAGAGGGTCAATCTCCAGGGTAGTATATAAACATCCCCAAATGGCTGCTTTAATCTGGCTGTAATCCTAGATTGCCGCTAGATCAGATTCCTGTCAAGAAGTCTTTTGTTAGACAAGCAGTGGACACACTGACTCATTGCTTGAGAAGTCATTGAGACCAGCTTTGAAATCAGTAAGATCACTGTAGGGCCAGGCTTGGGGCTCATTTTTCTAAGAATCCTTGGCATGAAGGTCTGGCCTGAGGCCCTAGTAAATTAATTTCTCTTCATTTTGTGGTGAAAATGAAATAAGGTATTCCTGTTTCAGACAGTGTTTTTATGCTAGCTCTACAATTTCCAGTAGCTGTTCTTTCTGCTCTGAGGTATCTTCTGCCATAGGACAATATCTGTTTTTGATATCAGGTCTGAGTCCTAAAACTCACCACTGTGCCTTGATTTTGCAAGTTTTGTAATACGTACATTGCTCTCAGACACAGGACATAAAATTACTGAATGCCAGGTTTGATGCCAAAACCAGATTTGTAATTAGCTGTTATTTCTTTTCCATGAACGTATTATATGCAGTGCTGTGGAACAGCAGTAGCAAGAAAACCACAAAAGAATTGTTCCTCATTAGGACTACTTTCTCCAAGGGAGGATGAATAATGAGATCAGAAGGATAGGTGAAATGTTTTCCCTCCTCTCCACCACCATCAAAACTCTAATGCTTTAGGTAAAGCTGCATAAACCAGTAGCAGACTGAAAGCTCTGTTTGGGCCCAGCATAAGTTTTTGTATTTTCTAACAGTCGTCTCTGAATTGTCATTTCCTAGATAGTGGTTTCATTTCCCACACAAAGAAAACATTTTTAGTATTATTACAACATGCATCACCCCATACTCTGGGTTCTTAATCCTATGCTTAAGTTAGAAGTAGTAGCAGTTCAAAGAATTTACGGGTGGTGAAGAGTTTTGCTTTACTGTTTATTAATTTAGTCTTCCAGATGAAATCATACTGCACATTTCTGCAGCAAGTTATATTTTCAGTTGTGAACAAGAAAAAAATATTTTGCTTGATAATTCTATTCCTTTATGACTTTCTGCAGGCGTTTCTATTTCAGACCATTATTTCTCCAATTTATCTCTAGAGTATCTGTTTTCAGTATGAAAATTAGTCCTGCTATGGAGAATACTTACTCCAAAATATCTTGCAAAGAAATTATTTTTGATTACTGTTGTTAACTATGTTGATACAGTGTTCATCTTTTTTATGTTAATTTCTTGAAAATATACTTTGTGTCTATGAATAAAAATATATATTTAAGGAGTAATATGATAGCTGTTTATTTAAGTGCTTGATTAAATGCCATATCATTTTCTGAACAGTGTTTTCAGCTTTTTCCCAAGCTGTGGGAAATTTATAGAGACTTCCTCACAAGAATGTGGTGAAGTGTTATGTTTGGGGTTTTACTGTAAAAAAATGAAACGCATTTCCCTTGCTCATCTACACTCATTTCAGATTTATTTCAGACTTAGCTTATTCATCACCTTGAAAAGTGCTGAACCGTCAGTGGAGGTACATAAAAATATTTCCTAAAGGAAAGCCATGAGCATAGTTGTCATGCCACCTATGTTTTGAACATACCAACATAGAAATTACTTGTGATAAATCTTACACATTTACTTTTTAGTGTTATCTGTCACTTTCCAGGGTGTGAAATCTGATGACTCTCCTGCTTTAGGGAGGAAGTTGCCTTAAGATTTTCCATGCTCTTGAGACAGTAATATTGAATTAGTTTCAGGAAGCTAGCAGGTTTCTGACAGAGACTTTCCCTAAGGTTTTACATAGATCAGCAAGACAATATGTGCTTTAGTTCCTTAACTGTTATACTCTGTCTTCTGAAACAACAAATGCTTATTGTGTGAACATACAGCTTCTTGAATTGCCAAACTCCATTACATTGCTTCCATTCTCATAGAGGAGGAGTCACCTTCCCTTTCTGTTTGAAAGTGCCTTCAAGCAGCTCCCTGGACTATGGTTGGTGACTGTCAAGTGCTACCACAGCAGAGATAGTAAGGAACAAAAGAAAAATTACTAAAATAGTCTGTTTTACCCTTTATGCCTTCCAATATTATGCTTGATGAACAACAGAAATAAAATCATTGTAGTTTCAATTCCCCAATTCTTTCAATCAATCATCTGAAATACCTCAGGAGACCAATCTTCCAAACCCCTTTCGTATCTCAGTACAGATTTATTATTAGTTTAACAATGCTCTATTTCCTAGGTTACCTCAACACAGCTAGTCTATTTAAAAGATTCAACTGTACTGCTGGTATACAGAGACAAGCCAAAAGCCAACAATAACGTTTTAGTGGATTAGTAAGGATGTTATCTCTGAGAGAATTGCTGGAAATTCCATCTCCTCCAGACATCAAAGTGAAAACATTCCAGTTTGAACTGGCAGGTAGTTCCTCTCCAGTCTGGGCAACCACTTCACTGGGCAGTGAAGAAAGTCACAAAGGCAAGCAGGCAATTACATCTGCATACAGGAGGTAGGGTGCACAAAACAAGGCAGGCTCCACAGAGCTTGCAAACAGCTAGGGGTTCTTTGCACACATAGAATAGCAATGCTTGAATGCAAAGTATATTTCATATGGAAAAAGTAAAATTCTCAAGAGATTAAGCAGATTCTTCGGGGATTTGCTTGCAAGAAGTATCTGCCTGAAAAAATGTGAAAATGCCATTATGGCTGTCACCACAAAAAATATAGCATGGGCATGAATTCAAGGGAATTTCTTTCCCACCTCTACAATAGTTTTCAAATTTTACTTTCTGGACTAGTCCTCTCTACACACACATACACACATATTTATAATTACTTTTATTTTAACCTTACTAAGATAGAAGTACAATACCCTAGGTTTAGCTGTGCAAACACCAAAAATTGCTTCTCATCCCTGAGTTCTCAGATGACAGATTTTAACAAAGACATTGGCGAGACACTGCAGGATGCTCTTTTCCCCACAGCTGCCCATATTCAGTGAATCAATCATAAGCCTTTCCAGGAACAAGCAAGTAAGGACTTTTGTTGTTGTTGTTGTTGTTGTTGTTGTTTTCAATAGTGAGTTCTCTATTTTCATTACTCCATTAGCAGCAAATAGTATATAAAATGCCATACTATGCTTGGCTTCATTTCTAACACAAATACTGCTCATCTTCAATAGTCAAGGCTAGATTGCCGCAGAACACCTTCTGGCAGCCAAGAGTAGTAAACAAGAGAGAAAAGAAATGCTGTATGTATAATTATTCCAGAACGGCCTTGTCAATTAATCAAGTTGAAAGTTCCAGCTTTGAGAAATGAAAAGTAGTGTGGAAAAATTTACCTTGCTGACTTGTACTGCTGAAATCTTCAAGGTGTCAACCAATGCCTTTTGAACATCCTCAGCACCCACCACCAGTCTGCACATTTCAGCTGAAGCTCAGTAAATAAAAACATGTGAACTCATGGTATGCAAATCTGGGAGTTTTATGAGCACTGCATTGAATATAAACAACCAACTAGCTACAGTCTTTTAACTCAATGTGCTGTAAGCATTCTTGTAATTCAGTGTAGGCTTTCATTTCACAATGACTATAATGAAAAAGAACAGTGTTTTTTCTGCTTTAGATCTTAAGCCTAGAAATTTTCAGACTCATAGAATGGTTGGAAGGCACCACTAGAAGTCATCTAGTCCAGCCTCTCTGCTCAAGCAGGGTCCTCAAGAGCGTGTTACTCTGAATTGTGTCCAGATAGTTTTTGGATCTTTCCAGCGAAGGAGACTCCACAATCTCTCTGGGCAACATGTCCCAGTGCTCTGTCACCTTCACAGTAAAGAAGTCCTTCCTCATATTCAGGGGGAACTTCCTGTGTTCCAGTTTCTGCCCATTGCCTCTGGTACTATTGCTCAGCACAACAGGGAAGAGCCTGGTTCCATCCTCCTAACACTTTCCCTTCAAATATTATTGATAAGATCCCTTCTCAGTCATCTCAAAGCTAAGCAGGCTCAGTTCACTCAGCCTTTTTTTCATAAGTGAGGTGCTCCAGTTCCCTAATTGACTTTGACATCTACCAGACTGTGGGAATTTCATATGGTATTTGACCAAAAAGGTAAAGCTGTGTACTGAACTGCCTTTGTAATTAGTGCGATGTACCTTTAAGGGACTAACTACTGATCTCAGAAGAAGCTGTGCCGACCTTCTCAGCAGATGTGTACGATATACCAATTACAGAAGGACATTGTAATGTAAACAACATCATTACCCAATAATGGGTGTCCGTGTGGCACAGGTTACAGTTCTAAAAGTGTATAAAAGTTTGCGCGCGTAGTAATAAACTGTCTGTTGTTGCTAATTCCTATGGAATTGTCTGCTTCAGAACTAAACCCGTCTCCCTATACCAGACTCTCTTCAGGAGCTACATTTCTGTCATCCTGAAGAGCCCAGAACTGGACACAGAGCTCCAGGTAAGGCCTCACCAGGGCAGAAAGATTTCTTATTTCTTGAATCCTGTTTAAGCCATTAGAGATATTGTAGAAAGTGATTCTTTAGCAGTTAAGGGCTTTCTGTGATCTATGATGCTTTTACCCAGATTTTTTCATTGTTGAAGGTAATTTCAAGAGCAGTGAGTATATCAGCAATGTATCCGGAATACCAGGGAAGAAAGCTGAGCATGGAACTGTATTTTAAAATTATGCCTATATTTTCAGTATTATAAACTTCTTACATTGAAAACCATAAGTCACACTTCTTTTTTTCTTCCCTTCCACCCCAACCTGAAATAATGAGACCTATTTAAATGATAAGATTTTAAAAAATAATATATTTTAGCATTTTTGTTTGTGTTTTTTTGGTTTCGTTTCGTTTTTTGTTATGCCAAATTATTTGTAAGCCTTAGGCTTCTCACTTTCAAGCTTTTTCTGTACAACTATGAAATCTAAGTGTTCACATTTTTCATAATGAAAGCTAAGAGTGCTTGGCAATCTCATACTTTCAGAAGCTGAGGCTTTAAGAAAGAAACAGCGAACGATGCAAAACATATTAAAGTCAGAGGAGTTGGCAACACCACATTTTTGTTGCTATCTAGCAATAAAAGCTCTCTGAAAAGTAGGTTTGTTTATAGTGGAGGAAAACCATGAGTGTTTACAGAAAAAGAATTAAGTTTATAGTAATAAAAACAATCAAATACCCATTCTCTGACTTTTCTAATCAGAGCAATTCTGCCTCTCAGTTGCTATATAAGCAGCAACTTGTAACAATTAAGCTTGTATCCTATGGTGCTGAAGGCAGATTGCCACATCTCATTCCAGTTACGTCTGTGGTAGCCAGAATTAGTGGCTCATATGAAGTCAGTGATATACCAAGAAGAGAAATGCTCTTAACTGACTTGGTTTTAAATTCACATAGGACAATTCTCTGTATAAAAAGATACTTTTTACAATACAACGTACTTTGTCTCTCTTAATGCATTCTGGCTTTAAAACAACTAGTCTAAGTAAGGTTTACTGTATCATACATCATGAAGTGATTTAGCAAAATAAATTATATCAATGCACACTGAAATATGAATAAGCAATTCAAAAACCTCTTCTCATCGACATGTATCAATAATTGTGAAAGGCCTTTATCTCTAATGTGCTTTGGGAGTATTGTGAGGCTGATACAGGTACAATATTTTTTCAAATAACTGAATATTCCAAGGACAAAGAATATCCTTTATATCAACTTTATAAGCTTTAACAGAACAAAGACTGCTTGAGAACAATTCTCAGTGGCAGTACATTTTTAAACAAGCTGTGGTGTTAAACATGAGAATGTGAAGAGCAGCTTTTTTTTTTTGCCTAAATATAAGCTCAGTCTTCAAGCTGTCAAAGCCCCTTAACTTTCAGTAACTTCAAATTCAAAACATGCTTTGATTTTTAAAAAAATAATATATGAGGATAAAAAAAACAGTGAACCCCAAAACATCAAAATGAAAGAAGCTAACCATCCTAAATTACAGTGCAGGAAATAAGAGGTGAGATTGTTCTTCTTAATTATTGCACTTAGAAAGTCCTAAATGCAACAGGATCATGATGCATCTGGACATGAGTTTTGCTTTTGTTTGTTCCTTTCCATATTGGATATTTTCTCTGCATGGCAGAAAGAGAGAAATTTAACCATTTGCCAAAGATGCTCAAAATCTGCTTGGGATCTGGCAATCTGGTATTTCGAAACTCCAAACAAATCCTCTGAACCTGTACAGAGGAAATGCAACATTTATACAGAATAAATATTCCTAATGTGGACCTGCTGTTTGAAAACAGGACTTGTGGGTGATGTGATAGCTGGGCATCAAGATCACAAAATGATAGTTTTCAATGCTTGGAGGAGTAAGGAGGAGTGTAAACAGAACTGCTTCTTTGAACTTCTGGAGGGCAAACTTTGGCCTGTTTGAGAGACTGCCTTGGAAGACAGTCCTGAAATGTAAAGAAGTCCAGAAAGACTGCATGTTCTTCAAGAAGGAAATGTTAAAGGTGCAGAAGCAGACAATCCCCATGTGCCAAAAGACTAGAAAGTGGAGAAAAAGACCAGCTGAACTGAGAACTTTGGCTGAAAATTGGGGGGAAAAAAGGAGGGCGTATGACCATTGGAAGAGGAGGCAGGCTGCTCAAGAGGACTACAAAGATGTCATGAGCTTCTGCAGGGAGAAAATCAGAAGGGCCAAGACCAGCTAGAACTGAATTTGGCTACTACTGTAAAAAGAACAAAACCAAACAAAACCCTTCAAAACCCCTAAGAAAAACAGTTTCTATAAATACATTTCCGACTAAAGGATGCTTAAGGAAAATCTCCATCCTTTTCTTTATTTGATGCAGGGGGAAACACAGTGACAAAGGATGAGTAAAATGCTGAGGTACTTAATGCCTTCCTTGCCAGATTCTTTATTAACAAGAAAAGGGTACCAAGGTCCTCAGGGTACCAAGTCATGTGAGCCAGAAGATAGATACCAGGAGCAGATTGAAGCCCCCATAATCCAACAGGAAGTGGTCAATGAACTGCTAAACCTCTTAGTCACACAGAGTCTGTGGAGCTGGATGGGGTGCACCCAAGGGTACTGAAGGAGCTTCCAGAAGAGCTCACAAAGTCACTTTCACTGTTTTGCCAGCATCCCTGGCTGACAGAGAAGGTCCCAGTTAACTGAGCTCAGCAAACATGATACTCATCCACAAGAAGGAGTATCTGTGGAACTACAGGCGTGTCAGTCCAGCTTGTGCTGGGGAAGATCATAGAACAGATCATCTTGAGTGCCATCACTGTGACACATGCAGGACAGGCAGGTGATCAGGCCTGGTCAGCACATGGGTTTATGAGAGGCAGGTCCTCACTGACCAGCCAGATCTCCTTTCTGTGACAGGGTCACCTTCTTAGTGGATTAGGGAAATGCTGCAGTTGTTGCCTACCTAGACTTTTTTACAACTTTTGACAATGTTTCCCACAACATTCTTCAGAAGAAACAGTCTGCTCATGGCTTGGACTTGTGCACTGTTTGCTGGGTAAAACACTGGCTGGATGACTAAGCCCAGAGAGTGGTAGTGAATGGAGTTAAATCCAGCTGGTGTCCGGTCACAAGTGGTGTTCCCCTTGGGCTCAGTATTGGGACCAGCCCTGTTTAATATCTTTACTGATGATCTGGACAAGGGATCACTTGAGTGTCCCATCAATTTGCAGATGATATTAAGTTGGGCACAAGTGTTGATCTGCTGGAATGCTCCACAGAGCATGGTGGATTGATGGGCTTCAATAAGGTGAAGGTCAGTGGCATCCTGACTTGTGTCAGTGTGGCCAGGAGGACTATGGTGGTGATTATGCTCCTGTACTTGGTACTGGTGAGACTGTGCCACAAAGACTATGTTCAGTTTTGTGCCCTTCACTACAGGAAAGACACTGAGATACAGAAGAATGTCTACAAAAGTGAAACAACTTGTTCTCAGGGTCAGGAGTGGAAGTCTGATAAAGAGCAGCTGAGGGAGCTGGGGTTGTTTAGCCTGGAGCAAATGAGGCTCAGGGGGGACTTATTGGTCTCTACAACTGCCTGAAAGGACACTATAGAGAGGTGGGTATTGATGTTTTCTTCAAAACAGCAAGCATTAGAACAAAAGAAACCATCCTTACATTGTGTCAAGGGAGATTTAGATTGGATATTATGAAGACTTTCTTCCCCAAAGTTGTTATCAATCACTGAAACAAGCTGCCCAGGGAAGTGGTTGAATTACCATTCCTGGAAGTATTTAAAAGACATGTAGATGTGGCATTTATGGACATGGTTTAGTGGTGTACTTGGCAGTGCTAGGTTAGAGGTTGGATTCTATGGTGTTAAAGGTCTTTTCCAACCTAAATCATTCTATGATTCTATATATAAAACATGCATGGCATCTTACATATACACTATAGAGATATTCTGTTTCTATGCATCCAGAGGTCTTATGCATCTTACTTTTTCAGAGGCATAGAATAAATACTAACTTTTTGAGAAATAATACTTAAGTCACTGTAATTAAGCTTAAATTTAAATAACACATAAACTACTCAAACTCTGAAGTAATTTATCTGTCCCTGAGCTAACATAATGACAAATAGACATGCAAATATACTATAGATTGCATTAGTGGAATTCAGGATTTACAAATGGCATAACTAGTTTCTGTATGCACAGAAAGCAACTAACCTGTATTCAATACAACATGCCTTCAAAATTTAGAAGTAGTAGGTTGTTGTGGCAAGGGAAGGGACGCTCAATATGAGTATCAGCAAGCTTCAACTTTATTGAGCAGGCATGCTCCTTATATGCCATGTTTTAATTAGCTCATACATATTGCAAAAGCCAAGCTCATAACTGGTTACTTGCATACATGCCAACCCTTTCCTCTTTAGACGTTCTTGCGGTTTCTTATGTCTGCATTCGCACCCTGCTTTCCAACCACAACGTCCTGTTTGTCACATTAACTTGCACATACAAGAACATTCAGACCTTGTTATGTTTGCTGCCTTACACCAACTGTGTCCTATATTTTGTTAACCCTACTTGTGCCAGGTCAACATGTCCATGCTCTTCAAGCCATTCCCCGACAGTAGGTGGTTAGTGTCAAAGTATATAGCCCACAGAATCATAGAATTGTTAAGATCATCAAGTCCAACCTTCAATGTAACACCACCACCATGTTCACCTCTAAACCATGTCCTTGGGTGTCACATGCACATGTTTTTTGAACACTTCAGGAATGGTTACTAACAATTACTTAGTCAATTTGTTCCAATATTTTACAACCCTTTCTATGAAGAAATTTTTCTTAATATCTAATCTAAATGTCCCCATGAAATAAAGTGCTAAAATGCACCATTAGACAGATAATACTCATGTTTTCTTGGGTAAAGGCAGTTGCTGGTTTTAACTAATGATCACAGAATCATAGAACAGTATGGGTTGGAAGGGACCTCGAAAGATGAATTCTGCAAGTGGTTACAAGAATATAAGTGGGACTGATGGAGACTGACTTGGGCTTGTCTCTGCAGAATTGTACTGGTCATCTTACCAAACTCTCTTTCATGTTTCCTAACCCTGTGTACTCCACTCACTTCCTCCCACAGTTTCTCAACTTGGCCACACAGCTCCTCAACCAGTTTTTACCTCCTGCAGGCAAGATTCAAAATTCTACTCAACTTTTGAAGTTTATGCCAAGTTTCATTTTTCCACTTCTCTGCACCATGCAGCATGAAAGAACTCAAAGACTTTAAAGATTACTTAATAATAGATCCTCTCATTCAGGTGTTTGTATTGAGGGACACATAAGTCCTATTATAACTAGACAGGAAAGTTACACAACTAATAAAAAACTGGGACTTCATGTAGAGGATACAGTGATTTTATAGAGGTGAAAATCACATAATTTTCTTTATTTCACTCTTGATTTATGTTGCTTTAACATCAAAGAAAATTCAACCTGTATTGTGATTTGCAAGCATACTAATGAAAATTATCAGAGTGATGGCTGTCAGCTCATTAAAGGATAGAGACCTGAAGACCAAGCATGGAAACATGAACAGCAGGACATAGATCTCATCTGCCAGGGCTCCATCCCACAGTGCCCAGGGTGAAACAGGCAAGGAAGGCCCAAGGGTGACAGGCAGGAATGGCCAGAAATCTGGCTGACCATACAAGTTGCTGGCAGGGCACAGCTGGAGACCAGTAGTCCTTCTGTCTCAATGGAGCAAGGACTACAACCCCAGGCTGAGAAGAGCTGAAAGGGGCTCCCTGGGAGGGCCTCAGGTGAGGTTGGTCAGGGCCAGACACTGGTGCACTCATGCCCTGACAAAAGCAATGCATGGTACATATGGTATTGTAGGCTGTGAGGCTACAGGAATTTGGATTGAATGGCTGTAGTGGTGAATTCTGATCCCAAAATATGTGGCAAAACCAATCTTCCCAAGTGCCTGCCAAAACTTTCTTATCTCCAACAGAGGATATACCAAAGCAATTTCACTCTCCCTCTGATGACTGGGCACAACACATGGATCTAGTTCAGGTGGTATGATTTTCCAAACTAATCATAACACCTAATAAAGATTTCCATCAATAATCCCAGATACTAATTTAAAAGAATGTGAAAGAGTGTAATTTTATTTATTAAATTTCCTTACCTACATGGTCTTTAAACAGAAATTTCAGGGCTATATGTGTTAGATCAAGCAGAGATTTTTGAATATATGAGTTACAGGAGAACTCACTCTTCCATCTTCAATAATTAGCATTGCTCTTCCTGGGCTCTGGCATTCCCCAGGAGCTGATAGCATGGTCAGGCCTTCATCGCTCAACTAGTCACCTTACATGTAACTCTTCCATGCAGCAAATAAAGCTTTTTCTTGCCCATGAAAGGGAAACTTCATCCGTTTGGTCTGTTGATAGCACAGTCTTTGAACCAACAGTATCCTTGGAATGTTGCTTGAGAGTGTGCTAGATGTCGTAGATCAAATCATCCCAGGGAGAGCAATAGACTTAACATTGTTGCTCATACCACAGTGGTTCAGATCATGCCCTGCCTTTTTAGTTGATTAGTGTGGATTTAAACTCTGGGTCCACAGAAAGCATTCCATTTTCTCTGAGTCCTGGTCTTTCACTTTGCTCACTGCTACTACCACACGGAATGATGCCCAAGTCTGTAGATGAGTGGCAGGTTTCTTCCCTGGCTCTTGAAGCTCCTTTCAGCCACATATATTCAGATGGTCTCAGCTGGCATAATTGCTTCTCTATGCATAAAGTGCTGTTACTTTGATGAGAGCATGGAGTATTAAGGCTTCTCCCACGGGTGCCCAGAAACACCCATTTTACAGCTAAAGGAAAAAAACATGAAACAAGGTACATGTTTTTACCACTCATCCTGATATACTTAATTTGATGTGGGTAGGTGGGAAAGTGTTAAAGAAGCAGCTGTTCATTTTAAACTTCATAGCTGTATAACTTCACATACATGCTCAGACATTTGTATTACCCTGAGAAATTTAATTTCTAAGGCACTCAGCACCCAGTGCAGTATTTTCACAGACTGCATCAACTTGTGAATTAAGCAGCAGCTATGTTATTCCCATAGAGTGTAACTAGTGAATTCATATGAAAAATACCAAAATGGTGGAATTGAGGGCAGCGCTCAGCAGCTGCTAATAATGCTGTTACAGAGCACAAAAGATGGCGTTTCACTAAATACATCTGTCACACTGGAGCGTGGGACCTCCTGTTCCTTGTAAAAAGGAATGCTTTTGTGTGCAGCTTGTCAAAATCTAAACTTTTGTGTGTTCTCTTTGGGGTTTTGTGAAGGGGTTTTTTTGTTGGTTTTTGATTGTTTGTAATATGTTCTGAAGTGTTTGTTTTCTTCAATTATTCTTTGCATCTGAACCAAATAAATATAGACATTTTTATCACTAATAATAGGAGTTACTATAAGCCTTATGTGTTCTCCATCTTATTTTATTATATTGTTTATGCTTTTGTTTATGTTACTGTGTTAGCAGTAGAGTAAATGCAGAGTAGCCAGTGGCTGGGTACAGTGGCTCTAGTTGAGCCTGGAAAGGTTGGACATACGTTCTGATTTTTCAAAGCAGTCTCATTGCTATTTTGTAGCTGCAGTCATGTTGTTACAGTTTTTCTGATAAAAACGGGAGGAAAAATCTAGATAGCTGTGACAGTATTATTAGTTTTTCTGTTAAGAAACACAATATAACTTTTTTCGTCCATCTGAGTCAGGGAAGAATTTAATTACTGAAAACATTCAAGTAAACATTCCTAAAATTTGCTGTATATTTTTGTATTCACAGGGTAAAAATAAAGGATGCATTTCACTTATGGTCATAGTGACCACAAATCTCAAATGGAAGTATCATCACCTTTTATTACCTTCCTGTGAAATTTCTACAGATGTTTATTCTTAACCTCATCCATAAGCAGTAGACTAACCATATTTGTTGTAACTAAAAAAAGTATGAATTCTAGAGAGAAGTATAATTTCTGAAGTTGGGGTCAGGATATGTACCATGTAATTAAGATATCATATTATAGAGGGAAAAATTACTTCTGTTATCTTCTTGAACCAAGAAAACCCAATAGTCATAGTATTCTCCCCTGAGCCACCTGTGTCCTCCATATACCAGTTTGTATCTATTTCTCGGTGTAAAATTAATGAAAGAAATTTGGCCACCTAATATTCTTCTCATCAGTGAGGATCAAACCTTGAGACCTCCATTTCAAGGTGCATTTTATTGCTACAGTGAATAGTTTAGTTAAACTAGGGAGCAAGGAAGTTTAATTTCCCCAGAGCAGCCACTAGAAAAGAGGAAATCTGAGGAGAGATATCACTGATCCACCAGGAGCTGCTGGGAAAAAGGCCCATCTATCTGCTGGAGGGAAGTTATAGCAGCAGTAAATCCTCAGGATGAAGAGAGATTTTCCAGCATAGTATGTCAGTTTGCTATTGACTAAGGTCATAGGAGCCTGCTCAGGATGTGAACATAGTTTCTTGTCCCATGCATAGTTGCAGTATTTGGCAAAATCTGCTCTCAGCCACTGCTTTACAACTACAAGTACTGCAATTTTTGCAGATTAAGATGAACAAAACTCTCAAAGGGAAGTAACTTTTCCCAAAAGGCCATAACTTTCTGCACTACCAGTTAAAGTGCTTTCTGCAGCTGCCTTGGAAGACTGTAGAAAGTGCTGCCATAGGGGAGCCCTAAGGATTGTGTTCAGCACACAGATTCACCACAGCCTGCTTGGGACAAGTGTGACAGAGGAGGTCACAGGGAAGTAAGTGAACATCCGTCTGATCCTTTCCTCCCTCTGTCAGCAGCCAGGCTCATTGTCTGTTTCAGCTTCCTAGACATTATGAGAAGAGACGGCTTATAAACCCTCAAAAACCTCACGCCTTCCAGACTACAGAAAAGTTCATTGTGTCAAGCCCAAGCAAAATATCAGAGAAGCAAGAACCAACCAAACTGCAGCAAGAGTCCTCATGTCCAAGAGCAGAATTTTGTCTCTGCTACATGAACCCATATAGATCCTGCAGACTTCCAATTCTTATATCCTCTCTCTTCCTCCCTGTCTTCCCGGTATGAAGTTTACCAAAAAAGAGTTGAACTAACAGTAACAAATCAGATTATAATATATTCTGAGAGTTAATATTCCACTTCTTGCTCCTAGTTTAAATTTGGGCTTTCATGAAAACATGGCTAATGTCAGTTCATGAAAACATGGATAATGTCAAAGAACTCCTATTGCTTGGGTGAATTTTTCATTAGTGTGTATATGGGTTAAAGAAGCCTAAGTCAAAGGGCCAGATCTTTTACTTATCCGCTTCTATCAGGTGAAAGCTGCTTGTTCACAGCAAGTTTGGATAACTCAAAAGGCACTTTCAAGATCCACCCTTGTATTTGCAACTTAGAGAAATTTATCATGTACTATGATACTGTCAGTTTTGCATATATGAACTCCTTTAGTTTTCATAGGGGCCATCAACCACAATCGTCTTGGAGTCTTGAAATAGTGTTGCTAGTTGTAGCAATCCTGACTAGGAGACTGTTGTTCATGGTGTAGTAGTTTTGGCTTTAGTCAGCATAGGTCCCCATTTAGGCCTCAGTTTTTAGCAGGCTTCGAAGGACGTGACGCAGTTTAGTTGGTTCAGAATTCTGCTTGTTAGCTAGTGCGACCTCGGTGAGCCTGTTGTTGTTTCCTGTCACTATGTGCTATTTCATATTCGGTGTTAAGCTTTCCACTTCTCTATATAAATATAAGAACTTCACCGTGTCCAAAGCCTCATTTCTGGTTTTTTCCCCTCACTCTTCTTCTCTAAGAGTGGACCTTTTGACTGAGTACCAAGCAGTTGGCATTTTGCCAGCTCAAACTGTAACACATCGAAAAGCTGGTGATCCACATTATATTTCACATAGGCTTGGGCCTTCACTGGGCTGAGCTTTGTGTGTCCCATGGCTGTGGAGTCGCCTCATCCGACTCATTGCAGCAGAGGAGACTACAGGCAGCTCCCACTTGGCATCAACCACCTATCTCATCACTGTGCCACTTGCTCATCCTTGCCTTTATCCAAAACTGGAGCCAGAAATTCTCATGTGACCATCCCTTTTATTTTAAATTCTTATAGAGCTGTTTTACAAAAATCCTCTGAGATCTTGAATGAGCAAAATGAGGTAACCTTTCCATGGACAGTGTCTGTGTGGTGTGCTGTGCCTTCATTGAATGCCTTGGCATTGCCACTAAGTTCAGGGCTCCCAATCATCCCCTTCATAGTTTTATCTCTAACAAATGGCATTTTAAGCAATACTTTGAAGCGCTTTTCTTAAAAGGTTCATAAGAAGTCAACAGCTCCTGGTACAAAAGGCTAAACTAGTGTTTCAGTTTTATGAGCAAAATTACCACTTGTTACTCACATATTTTAAAAATGCTTTTCCAGATGTAAATGTTATCAAGAGCACAATTTTATTATTTAGAAGTCATCTATTTTGGCCATTTCATCTGTAGGAATATTTTGTATGAAAATGCAGTAATTGAACTCATCATTAATCTAGACTGGTATTTCATCTGAAAATATTTCACAACTCTTCACTTATTTTTTTTTCCCATTCCAGAATCAAAACTGAAGCTGTTTCTATAACACACTGAGAAATTGTTGTAAGTGTGGTGTTGTGAAGCAATTTGTGTCAAATGACTAAAGCACTGCTATAGCAAGGAAAAAATGCTCTCTGAAAGTGGTATCTTGATGTTATTACACTAATTAAATTTTATTATAGCATCCCAAGCACTGTAGCATTTCAGTTCAGAGTGCATGGAAATTTTTTTTGCTTTGTGGATACTTACTGGGACCACAAATTAGAGCTTAAGCAGTTTTATCACACCATATTTAAATAATAAAGAAATTAAATAAAAATGCAAATATTTTGTTATTAACTGTAAAATATTTAAAGTTGTACCTATATATAAATCTTCTGTTTAAAAGAACCCCAACACACTAGAAATAACTGTATCTAACTAGTGACAGGAACTTTTATTGGGAGCTTCCTGAATTTTTTATTAAACTTTTCCTCTAGCCAGAGCTGTAATTGCTGATCATGAAAGAAATATCAAGTTTCATTTGACTTTTTCCCAGACAAGTATCTAATACCAGTACTTCTTTCTGATAAGCATTAGTGTGGAGAACATTTTTTAATAAATCTTATCAAATTAGAGTTTTTCTGTACTCAGCTGAATCAAGCAAATACCAAACTGGATGGAAATCTGAAAACACAGGTTATTAATTTTATTTTTATATGCAGGGTAAATAATTTTTATCAATATATGAAAATATTCCTGTCCAAAAATCTATACAGCGTCTGAGATCTGCACACATACACAGTGTCCAGGGCATCTACCTAAGGACTTCTTTAAGAATCATTTTTTTGATTCCTTGTGATTCCTTTTAGGAATCATTAAAAAAATCACTTCTTTTGAAATTACCCCCCAAAAAAAGAAAAAATAAAGAAAAAGGTATTTTTATTAGAAAACACTGTTTAATTCTAATGTAAAGATTTTCTCCTTTTATATTTTCAAAACTCTCTACATGCACTTGAATTCATCTGCACTGATCCACAAAGATGCTAGTTGGCAAATCTACTGGTATAAAATCTTTACTCATTCCTAGTTTTACCCTGACATACATTTCTGTTAAAAATATTTTTTTGGTAAATAACTCAGAAAGGATAGATGTAATGTATAAATAGTCAGCAGGACTTCAAGTTCATTATTATCCTCCACTGTGATCTTTATACAGACCTCTTTTCTGTAAACACCTACTAAACCACATTCTAACAAGTTCAATGGGAATTAAAATTGTCTCTGTTCAAATTTGTAGAGTGGGAGATGCTTCAGACTCACAGGTTTGGTACATCTTTCTTCAACTAATTCTCATCCTCCCACTGTATTTGGGTAGCAAGAAGTAAGATGTAAGTAAGCAGCCCACACTAGTATTTCTAGTAGCATAAGATTCCTGCTAAATTTTACCTCCTGGAAATACTACAGTGAAAATTACAGACTCATGTTGAGTAAGGGATCTCAGGGGTAATTCCTTCAGAAATATCTGAATTAACTTACTTGCAGTCATAGGGCTTACAACAGAAAATTCAAAGCACCTTTTTCCCTACACTTCCTTCTAGAATATTTTTATAGACTATGGCATCTCTCTCCATGCAAGGCAGAGGTAGAGTCTTGTTATGTGGGCACAGCAACTAGCAGCTAGTGAAAGACTGCTTCTTTTATATATTTAAATTTTCATTCTAAGATGATCTTCCTGGTTGATTTCCTTGGTTCTTATCAAATGATCCACTGCTTGGCTTAATCTCTACCTGTTCAAAAATCTCTTAAAAATGACAAGAAGTGCTGTTATATGAAGTGTGCTGCCAACTCACTCTAATGCTGAAGGACTTCAGAAATAGATAACTTAATTAATCTATGAAACATGGATTGCCTCTGGGATTATTTTTATATAAATTATAAAATAATTATTTAAATTTATAATTATAAAAATAATTTTATAAAAGTTATAAAATAATTATTTTCCCATGACGATAATATTCACCACATCTGAAACAGTTTTCATAAGTGTGTGTCAGTATGTTTTCCAAATGTATCCTTTGATTCTAAACTGCAAAGTGATTAACTCATTTCTCATGGTTGCACAGAGAACCACAGAATCATAGAATGGTTTGGGTTGGAGGGACCTTAAAGCTCTTTTAATTCCAACTCCCCTGCCATGAGCAGGGACACCTTCCACTACACCAAGCTCCTCAAAGGTCCATCCAACCTGGCCTTGAATGAGGCATCCACAACTTTTCTGAGTAACCTGTGCCAATGCCTCACCACCTTCATAGTAAAGAATTTCCTCCTGATATCTAATCTAAACCTACTATCTTTCATTTTGAAATCATTATCCCTTGTCTTATCACTACATGCCTTTGTCAAAATTTCCTCTCCAGATGTTTTATAGGCCCTTTTAGGTATTGGAAGGTGCTCTCAGGTCTCCCCAGAGCTTTCTTTTTTGCATGCTGGACAACCTTAACTCTTAAAGTCTCTTTTCTTAGAAGAGGTGCTCCAGCTCTCTGATCATCTTCATGACCTCCTTTGGATGTGCTCCTGTGGGTCTGTAGCCTTCTTATGTTGGGGACCCAGAGCTGTATGCACTACTCCAGGTGGGGTCTCACAAGAGCAGAGTAGAGGGGGAGAATCACCACCGTCAGCCTGCTGGCCACACTGGTTTTAACACAGCCAGGGACACAGTTGACTTTCTGGGCTGTGAGCACAGATTGCCAGGTCATGCAGAGCTTCATGTCCACCAACAGCCCTAAGTCTTTCTCCTCAGGGCTTCTTTGAATGCATTCTCCACACAGCCTGTATCTGTGCTTGGGATTGCTCTGGCCCAGGTGCATGACCTCACACTTGGCCTTGTTGAATTTCATGAAGGTTGGCACAGGCCCACCTCTCAAGTCTTTCAAGGTCTCTCTGGTTGGCATCCCTTCTCATCAGCATATCAACTGCACCACACAGCTTGGTCTTACTGGCATACTTGCTGAGGATATGCCCAATCCCACTGTCCAATCTTGTGGGACAGTGCCTGTCCCAATACCTGAACAACACTCTCACTTGATCTCCACTTGGACATTGAGCCATTTACCATAATTCTTTGAGTGTGCTCATTTGCTCATCTGTCACTTGGTGAAAGAAGTGATCATCAGTGCATTCCAGGAACCTCCTGGATTGTTTATGACCTGCTGTGTTGTCTCTCCAACAAATTTGGAGCGGTTGAAGTCCCCTGTGAAGCTTGTGAACTTGAGGCTGCTTCAACCTATCTGTAGAAGGCCTTCCTCAGACTTCTCTGTTGGGTGGCCTCTAGCAAACCACCACTATAATGTCACTTGTCCCTACCCTGCCTTCAGTCCTGATCCATAAACTCTCCATCTGCTCCTAATTAACACCTGGGAAGAGCTCCATGCACTCCAGCTGGTCACTGACTTAGAGGATGGCACTGTCTCCCCATCTGCCCTGCCTGTCCTTCCTAGAAAGCCTGAGTCATTACTTTCCAACACTCCAGTCATAGGAGCCATCCCACCACATCTCTGTGATGCCAATAAGATCATAGTCCTGTAGGTGTGCGCACATCTCCAGCTCATCTTGTTTATTCCTCATGCTGTATGTGTTTACATAGAGGCATTCAACTTGGGCCCCCTGGTGAAACTCACTGGAGTGGCCGGGCTTCCTTTGTGCTGACCTTCAGGTGCTCTCCTGCTGACCTGTGATCCTTCTCTAGGCTCAGAGAATCTTTTGCTGGCCCTGGAATCAAACTGGTTTGAGTGGGATGAGCTGAGATTCCCCTCACTCAGCAAATTTATTTTAAAGCCCTCTTCAACAGCTTGGCAAGCCCATGATCAAACAAGCTAGAATAGAAATCCAGTCTCCTGAAGCACAGCCATCTATAACAGAATTAGAGTCAAGCTTTCTAACCCTAATGACAGCACAATGATTACTGAGATACAGTACTGCAAGCAGGTTCAGAAAAGCATGAAAATATTCTTCAACAGCATGACAATATCCTTTAATAGCTTCACTCTCCCTTGATGCTTTTCTGAAAATATGTTCAGTTCCTGATCCAGAAGGCTGAACTTGTATACAGAGAGGAACAAGAATGTGTCAAGAATGCAGGCCTAAATTCACTCAAGCCTTCTGTTTAAAATTTAAATACTGGATTTCATGCTGCTGGGGCGTTTTAAAAAATGCATAAACCTCTGAAAAACAGTAACATGCCCAGTAATGGATGAAATAATGTGCAAATCCCTGCTACCCAGTGTTCTGTCATTCCCTTCTCTCTAAATAAGAATATGGGCCATGTACCAAGGAAATGTAAAATAATAAATGCATATGAATAAATAAACTAAAGCCGGTTAACCTGGAAATATGCACTTGCTTTTCATGTCATTCTGTGTCTCTCTACTTCCTTCCGTCTTCTTCCCCTTTCCCTTCATTCTTTTGACATTCTATCTTTCTCAGTCTTCTTTTTCCCTTCATATAGATGACGTTCCCTCTTTCCATACATAAATTTCACATTGCCACACCCTTCCTGCCAGCAACTTGGCCTCCTTGTTTCACCGAAGTGTTATATCATCATTCTTGATTTATCTTCTCAAACAAATTTCACCACATCTGAGTAACAGAAACAGATCTCTTTAGCCAGAGGCCACATGGCATGACACAGCTCATGTTTATACTTTTGAATTCTCCTTCTGAAATACAGTGGTGACTGTATTTTGGAATATACAGTGTACTGATGGCAAGGTGGTGGACAAAGCCCTGACTTGTATTACAGACCTTTGTATCTTTCTGCACATCACTTTTCTAAACCAACATACATGCCACACTCTCCTCACCTCTGCTTCATGTGCAATACTTCACATGCCTACAAAAATCCAGGTTGTTGCTTCCTATCCCTTCTGCCTAAATCCTTCAGTCACCATGCAGAGTCCTAGATGCTTCAGTATGTCTCCTGCAGCTTCTGGCACAGTCCAAAATTCAGGGCCTCCTGGCACCTCTCTTGCTCCCACTTCCACTGCTTCTGTGCCAGTCTTTGACATCCTCTGAAGCCACTTTTAGCCTAGGGTTGGTAGAGTGAAGCATGCTAAGCACAGCCTGTAACTACTTATGACAATTCACAAAGCTTTTATTGCAAACCTTCTTTATCAACCCTTAAAAAAAGCGAGGATTTCAACCATATGCATAGGGAAGAAGATGCTGCAGCAGGGCTTGCTGGTGTATTTCAGCAAACAGTTTAATATGATAATGCTGGATGATTTGGCCAAAGGAAGCCCATCAAATGGGTAGAACCTTTGCTAATAGGACCCATGCCATTCTCCAGACTGTGAGAATTTTGGCTTGCCTAGACCAAAACCATGGCAGCAATCTAACAGAATTGGACAACTATGTACCGGTGTTCAAAAATATGTTGTGGTTTGCTTTAGTTTGTAAACACGGACTTTGAGATTTGGCTCATGTGAATTGCCTAAGAGGTCATGTTCTGAACTAGTGAAATTCATGTTTTTTTCAGAAAAGAAAATCAAAAAGTTGAGGAGGTTTTTTTGAGTCACACATGGATTTGGATGTCTTATTCCTATTAACTTTACTTAAACATCTGACTCTCTTAAGTGGTTTTGAAAATGAAAGCAAATTTGTTCACTTTGGCACTAGAGATAGCTTCCCGTTTCTCAGTAAATGTGTGAAGCATTGTGTTTATATCTAAATGAGAAGTTTCAAAGAAAAGTTTGCATGATGTCTTAATTATGGGAAATAATAGACAACTTAATATGAAATCTGTCATCCTCCCCCGCTCCAGTCACAGTCTAATTGTTCTTTTTCCCTCAGTTTTCTTCCCATTTTTAAATTATTTGCATGTAGTTACTGGAAAAATATGGGGAAATAAACATTTTATTTTTTATTTTACTGGCACATCAGCTTGTAATGCAGTTATCTGTGAAGTCTCATGCATTATTGTGATAGTTGCATGTTAGATGTGATCCATTGTGAACGAGCACTTAAGGGATAACCACATCCCGTGAATGCTCTTTTCCCCCTCTACACCTTTGTTTAACATGCTAGTTAGTGTCTGTTGCTCTTCACCTTTGCCTGGATCAGATCAAACTTCTGTCTTTAGTCAGCTGGTGAGTTAGCCTTCAAGGAACCAGAGAAAACTCCTTACAAGACCAGTCTTGTGGAACATGTCTAACCAGTAGTTTGCTCTAACAAGAGAATAGATCAAAGAAGTGTTATGCAGAATACATTTTGATACATCAAGAGTGAAATTCCAAGAAATGGCACTTTCCGTGTAAGATATTGCTGTCATGCAAGCATGTCAGTATTCAAGAGATCTACACTAAAATTCCAATTGAACCCCAGGCTGAGGCATTCCTTTATTTCATTTATGTCTGGTATCAGTTCACTGCCGCCTTTAATCTGATCGCAGCTAATTTCTGAAGAGGTTCATTTCTTTGCTATTCCAGATACTTGTCAGCCTTTTTTTCAGGTTGCTTGCTTCAAAGTGCCAGTGCCTTAGTTTAGCAGAGAATTGAACTCCCATCATTGCCTACACAGATATGTACTACCAAGATGGACATATATCTACTTGAGATACAGTTTCTAGGCTTTACCTAGCTTCTCAGAGAGTTAACAGCTGTCTCTCTGATTTCAGACAAGAATATTTCTCTTCCCCATTTCCCTTCAATAGCTCAGTCACTGTAAAATCCTGCCCCAGAAGTTCTAATTGCAATGAGAGGAACTGATTTCTGGTCTGTCAGTATTTATGATTATAACATTTGTTTATTTCAGACAGCTAAAAGGCTGTGAGTAAGAGGGACATTAAATGCAAGAACTGAGCTGTGAAAATGTGGTTACAGAACACAGCAGACACTGTAGATCTTCTGCAGCACTTAAAACCATTCTAAAGATGGCTACAGTGCATTAATAGTGCAACAAGGGTTTGTCCTAAGTCTTTCTGTATCCCCACTGCAAAATGCTAGCTTGCATGCAGATGCATGTAATATGCGCACCTGTTTACGTTTTGTCTTCTGAGCAGGCCTGAAGACATCCAACACAATCAGTACTATAAAATTACATTGAGTCGCGCCATGTGCTGCACACATATATAATGCAGGAAGCATATGCAGCACATTCATGTATGTGCTCATAGGTACTGTACACTACATTTAATGTATGCCGCATTATACGAAACAGTTCCCCTCAGCCACATGGCAAGAAAGGTGATCACTGTCATAAGACAGGACAGAAGGGATTCTGAAATAAAGACTAATGTGGCCAGTTTTTTGCCACACAAAGGGTTCTTTCTGAGTGTATTTTTTTAATCCTCTTTCCACTTTAATTATTTGCAGTAGATGTTGAAATATTGCAGAAGAAATGTCTTCTTTTTGCTTTGTGAAACTCTGTTAGCTGTCAGCGGGGGCTCCCGTTGAGCCCCGCGGGTTTCCCCCAGCGCACAGACTCCGGGTTCCGGCTAACGGAAGTCACTGAACACTTCTCACAGAGATACATCAATGCTTCAAACTTTATTGGGGAATTAGCGGTTAATATAACTTTTCAACCTGAACACGCGAACATCAACAAGTGCTGATAGGCTGAAGGGCTCTGTCCACGCACCAGCAGGGTGTGCTGATTGGTGGAGAGAAGGCGTCCACGCAAACAGCCACGAGGAGCTCCAGCCAATGAGAGCCAATCAGCTTTGACTTGGGGGTTGTTTACCCACTGCCAGCTCTTTCAAGGTCACTGTGTCCTTGACTTGCCTGTCAACACTGGGCTAAGTGGGTTGTGCATGGCTGGGGCTATAGCCAGGATCTGAGCCTTCCCCCAACAGTTAGCATTTTCTCAGAAGGCAAAATGACAGGAATAGCTTTACTCTAGGAATCACTTTGAGATTCTGAGCAACGTGTATTTGGGTTTTTTGTAAGATAAATTTGAACTTTTATGTTAGTTCACTAAAAAGGATTCATTAATAGTCTAAATTTAGGTTTTCACTTGATGACTGCATAATGCAATGCATTCACTTAAATGCAAGAAGAAAATTTATGGTGCACACAGTTCTAGAAGTTGTATGAAATGGAGACTACTCCCCCAAGAGTATAGAGGAAATCATAACATGAATGGGAAAGGGAGTGCAAGTATACATTGAATATTACCTCAAACGCAGGTGCCAAATCTTCCACAAACCACTGGAGGAGTGGTTCTCAGTGGTTCTGAAAAAGAAGTCAAGATTTATTCATGTTGGAGAAGTCAGGTAGAACATGGTTGAGATATTTGATTAGGAAGAAACAAAATGTAGATGGTATGCTTAGGAAAATCCTATGTATTCATCTTACTTTATACTGAGCAAAGAAGCTGGTAAATACCAGAATATGGCTTTGGAGGACAGAGGTTCCAGAGTCACCCTTTTGATTTGTTAAGGCCCAAGAGCGAAGAACTGATAAATAAAATAAGTCTATATGTTTATACATATGTATAGCAAAGGTTTGAAATCTGAAACTCATTCCAAAAAAGGAAGTGAAGGGAATTTGTTATTTACTATCAAAATCCAAGAAGGTAACATAAAAAAATCAAGAAAATAAGAAATAGTTTACTGAGGAGATGTGGAGCTTGAGACAGATTGGGAAGTGGGAAAAAAGGGATAGAAGGATGAACTTTGGGGCATAAGGCAGGCTGGAGGGTGGCAATATGAGTTATGAGCTCCACAAAAAATCATGAGAAGGACAAATTAAAAGTTACTGAACTATGGCACACCTAAAGGAGTAGAGGGAAGGCATCCGCATGAAATGGGTGCTTCTTCCCAGGCAGGAGGAGCAATATATGTTCAAGAAGCTTAGAAAAAACATTTTTTTTTTTGTAGCATTTTCAGGTAAGTACCAGTCAAAAGTTATCAGCTTCTGATTTATGAGGCTAAGGCCCATATGTGTCAGTGCAATTTTGGCATTAGAGCCACCTCTTTTCTAATCCTCATGAAGCTCTTTTTCTGTTTCTTTTACCAGAAAATGTCAGCTGGTGGAAATATGCAAATGAATTTTCCACAGCACTTCTCATATCTTCAACACACTCTGGAAGTCTGTCTGTAAGACACAGTGGAAAGATGCCTAAATAATCTTTATATGGGAAAGTGGTTCACAACACCTGAACTAATTCACTGACAGGCAGCCTAAGTGTCTATGCAGGAGCATGTCTCCCCTGAGACACAGAATCATGGAATGGTTTGGCTAGGAAGTGACCTTTAAAGATCATTGTATTGGGTTTGTGTGGCCAGGTTTTGGAGAAGTGGGGGAGGAGGATGTGGAGGGGGCTAGAGGGGTGCAGTGTCTTCTTTGAGAAGCAGCTAGAATCTTCCCCTACATTTGGCAGAGCTGATGCCAGCCCACTCCAGAATGGACCCACACTGTACAAGGCCAAGCCAATCAGAGGTGGTAGTGTAACCCCTGTCATAACATACTTAAGAAGGGGGGGAAAAGGCATTGCACAGATATAATGAGAGAAGATGTAATGAGAGAAGAGAGAAGTGAGAATGCATGAGAGGAACAACTCTTCAGACACCAAGGTCAGTGAAGAAGGGAAGGAGGAGGTGCTCCAGGTGCCAGAGAGGAGATTCCTCTGCAGCCTGTGGTGAAGACCAGGGGAAGCAGGTTGCCCCCCTGAAGTCCGTGGAGGTCCATAGTGGTACAGAGGTCCACCCACAGCCCATGGAGGAACCTCATGCCTGTGCAGTTGTATGCCCAAAAGAAGGTTGTGAACCTGTGTGAACACATGCTGGAGCATGCTCCTGCAGGGACTTGCAAGCCTATAGAGCAACAAGCCCATGCTAGACCAGGTTTACATGTAGGACTTGTGACCCCACGAGAAGCCCACACTAGAGCAGGCTGTTCCTGAAGGACTGCACCCTGTGAAAGGGACCTGAAGGTTCATGAAGACCTGCAGCCCGTGGGAAGGACTCAGAATGGAGAAGTTCAGGGAGGACTGTCTCCTGTGGGAGGGGCCTCATACCGGAGCTGGAGAAGGACTCCTCTCTCTGAGGAGGAAGCAGTGGCAGAAACAATGTGTGATGAACTGATTGTGACACCCATTCCTTGTCTCCCTGCACTGCTGTGGGAAAGAAGTAGAGCCTGGAAAGGAGGGAGAGGTGAAGGGGAAGGTGTTTTTAAGATTTTTTTACTTCTCATAACCTGCTCTAATTTTATGGATAATAAATTAAATTAATTTCCCCAAGTTGAGTCTGCTTTGCTTGTGATGGCCATTGGTGAGTGACCTCTCCCTGTCCTTATCTAAACTCATGGGCCTTTTGTTATATTTTCACTCCGTCCAGTTGCAGAGGAGAGTGATAGAGCAGCTTTTGTGGTTACCTGGCGTTCATCCAAGGTCAACCCATCACAATCATCTAGATCCAACCCCTCTGCCACTAATTCAGCCACCAATTTAGATTGCTACAGAAGTCCCAGAATTACTAGGGTGGCTCACAGATGGTTGCTGAACAGCTTTAGAAGGCTCTCTGCTGCCTACTTTTTGAGTTTGCTGCTTAATCACGCTAGCAACAAATACATGAAAATTTTGCTTGCAGTGCTGCAAAGAAATATTTCAAACAGACAGATTTGCATTGGAGATCCATTGAAATGCTCTATGGAAACGTATTTTATTTTGAACTACAAACTCTGTGACAATCCTGATGGCTCAGAGACTTGGAAGGACATCTTTGTATTCTCAACCTGAAGTTTGATATCTGTCTCATCTCCAAATTATAACTGCTGACCATGTTATTCACTCCTGGTGGATTTAAAATATACTTTTCAACTCCAGAGAGACTTCAAGCTGCTGGAGAAGTTGTCAGTGAATGATAGACTTCAGCAATAAGCAATAAGACTTAGTGGGGGGTTGTGTTAATCTAGGGATTTCAATAGTAACAGCATGAAATAAATTTAGGAAAATAATGCTAACAGGCAGCACTATCCACACTTAAGAAAGTTATTCCTAAATATTTCAAAAATATTTAAAAGAAACCAGAAAAGCAAGTTTCCTGAATATTGTTAGTGTCTGATTTATGATAGATGCTGCAAACACTTCAAAAGCTGAAAGGTACCATGATTTTGTTTCTCATCAGAGTGCTTATTACAGATTACTCCCACATAGGAACTGGACAACTTCATTCAAAGAGGATTTGATATTTAAGATAAGGGAAGCTTAATTTTTCTGGTCCTTCAAAAAGGCAGAAGACATTGAAAAATAGTGTTTAACCACATAAATTAAATGATGCCTCCCACTTGGGTGTAAACTTAAAAGAGATTAGCAGTTTGGTCCATCAGTGCAGGTTTTTTCTGTAATCTGTTGGAGAGAGAAAGACAGCTCCAGCAGGCAACTCACAAAATCTTGAGTGGATTCTGCCCTGAGCAGACTCTTGGAAGGTCCTCATCCTGACTACATTCTCATAAATGGGGCCAGTGAGACACTAGCTTGCAAATGATGGTCAGCAGATGGGTAGGATGATTACCTGTCTTTATTTATAAAAAGTAGCACTGTAGAAAGCAGAGTGTATGGATGCCAGAGAACAAGAAGTGTTGTGTGTTCTTTAGAACATGTAACTACTGTGCTTCCTTTAACCAGTGCCAAACCTCACTCCAAAATCACCCAGAATTAGCCCTCCCACACTCCAGAGTGAAGCACACTCTTTGTGTAGAGACACTAAGTGGTTTACTGTGCTTGTCAGTTAGAGTACATCTTGTTATGAAAGAATGTTTTTTATATGTCTGTGCATTTGGCTTCTTCCATTGCTTTATCATGTATTTAAGGGGCAGTCCCATGGTATAAAGGAGAGCACTCTGGACTCTGAATCCAAAGGACACGAATTCGACTCTCAGTGGGCACTGTCCCCTGGCAGTTAAATGCCTCCCTGCCATCTGATCCTGTCAGATCTCAGATGCTGAGCAGGGTCAGCCCCAGTTAGTACTGGGTGCTGTGACAGTCCCGAGGACTTCACTGTCACCATCCAAGCTCACTCGGCCGTGGCAAATGGACCTTAGGACTTAAACAGTATGGCCAGTTCTGCGCATGCTGTGCCTCACCTAAAAAATCCACTGTGCAGGCTGGAAGGGCACACCCACGCGGGGAGAGCCCTTCCCAAATCTTCATTCAGGAAGTCTGGCCATACATACATCATGTATTTGAAAACAAAGAAACCCCAAAGCAGTAAATATTATATTATCGTCATGAACAGTAAATGCACACTGTTGAATACAGTATTGTACACTACATGTAATAAATACGCAATGTAAACCAGACTGTTGATGAACATACAGAATGACATTTACACTGTATGCATGGTGACTGAGAGCCCTCATAAGGAATTTTCGTTATTGGAGAAACCCTTTCCATTGATAATGTATGTGAAACTAGAAGTGTGATGTGATCTCCTAGTTCCTCTGTAGATACCAGCCTTCTTTATCATACACTGTTAGAAATATTCAAATGCAAAAAACTAATCCATATCTTTGGTGGTGGGGAGAGGCGGGGATATCACCTTTAAATCTGTGTTAGAGTTGCCTAAATCAATGCAAAGGTTTTTGTTTGTTTGTTTGTGTTTTTTTCCTGTCATTTTCTTCCACTTTTCTCTGTGAATTTATAAGCACATGCCCTGTATATTACAGTAGAAGAGCTCTGTAAAATGATACTCAGCCCTTATGGTAGTATGAGGTTTGCTAACATTAGGATACAACCAAACCTCTGCATGAGTGCACATGTATTCATATGAGAGGCACTAAATATAGTACACCCTGATGTCACATAAAATCCTTCAGCAGTGAAGAGGTAGAACATGTTGCCAAGTTAGAATTAAGTTTGAAACCGGATGAAACATCAGAAGTCTCTGAACACCTTTTTCTCTTTGTGGCTTTTCATACAGTATGTCAGATCACTTTAAGCACCCCATTAGGATTATTTTAGAACAAGCCAAATCCTAAAGTGTTGTTTTGATTGGAGATTGTCTGGACATCAAGCCACAGCTCTAGAAATACAAATAAATGCAACATGAGGATGGGTAAGGAGAAGCAGGATAATTTCCCTCCATTCAAACTAAGTAGCACAAGGTTTGTCCCAGTCCGTCATCTTTACAAACCCCAGATTCCCTACGGCTGTATTCAAACACTATTTGGTCGAACCTCAGTGCACCTGAATTTCCAGGCCAAGTTGCATCCATATGCTGCAGAGGCCTCAGAGTCTAGTCAAAGTCAGTGTTTTCACATAGTTAAAAAAATCAAATACTCCTGCACCCCTAAATCACCTCAGGAATGGAAGATTCCATAACTGGTCCTTTCATTCTTCCTCCCTTTTCACACTCTAGAAATATCTTGGTTGCTTTAACCATTTCACCTCCTATCCTGTTTTCAGTTGAAAAGAACTCTCATTACCCTCACAAAAAATGCACATTCAATTCATATTCATAACAGATTTTAGCCTAAAAGAACATTTCATTTTGTCAGCGCTGTAGGATCTAGTTTCCAAAATGTGAAATTTTCCACTCATTCAGAAAACTCCAACTTCCAATACTGTTGTTAACTTTGTTCTTTTTGACAAGTCTATCAGATATGTGCTGGTGTCACCAAAACACCACAGCTGTGATAGACAAGGCCATTTTAAAGCTACAAAGAAGCTGTTAGGTACAGCTTATCTGTGGGGAAGGCATTTGTTGCAATACTAATATGTGCAGAGAGATTTTCCAGAAAATGTAAGGGGTCACTTAACCTCCTAAAGCATTTCAATTACATATAAAAAAAGACTAGCAAATGTTTTTTTTGATTTTTTTTAATTCTAGAAAATGCACTTCCACAAACATAAAAACATTTGTTTTTATGGGACAGATTCCAAGATCAGCATATATACTGCTTTGCAGTTAATTAAATCATTAAAAAATCACCAATTGCAAACACTGAGGTTTTCATACAATTCTCATAGGATTTGGAATTTGGCATTATTACTTTTGCAGTGCATTACAGATTTCAACACAAAAAACTACACAGATTTTCATGTGCAGAAATGTTGCTGTTACCTTTGTAGGGATACCCTGGAGTTCCACATTCCTGACTGTATCAGAAATATTGATCCAAGCAGTTTCCACATCCATTAGATCAGGTCTGTATGTCCCCTGAAAGCTGACCAAATTAATCATTACAGCAGAACCAACTGATGTTGGAACAAAAAGTTTTTCTAACTTAAAAAAAGACTTTGACCTGATATGAAAAACTGAAAATGGATCCAGAAAGAAAAATTAAAGAAATTTTTTTTACACAACAAGACAGCAAGTGGATTGATTTCTACATGATTGCGAACTGTTTCGTAATATAATCATGTTAACATTGAAACAACATACAATTGCATATTTGAATCATTCATACTTTAATTCTGGTGCTGTACAATAAAGCAGCTAGAACCAAATTCACAAACACAGTAAGAGATTAAGAAAGAGGGCAATATTATTAAAGGATAAAGTTTTTGCAATATTTGTAAGAAGCGGGTCATGGCTGACTTTTTTCAATTCTTGCAAATATTTTCATTTCAACAACTTTGATCATGTATCTCTTGCTTTAAATGAAGTATTGACTGTTGATGACAGGAGGGTGAGACAGTACCTCTCTAAGGTTAGCATGTTAAAATGGTCGTGGTAGCACCTCTTTCCATTTTAGCTCAGTGAAAGGCAGGGAATAGTTCTTGTAATAAGAGAATTCCTAATGAAGATTTGTAGCGTACAATATTTAAGTCATCAAAGCACATTTTGTTGCTATAGTAACAATAATCCTCCTCACACAATATGTAAAGTAATTTTTCTAAAATAACCCATTCTGTGTTCATTCTAGACATTGGCAGATAATCTTCTCAATCTTCTTGTCCTTTTGTTTAGAAGAGTTCTGGTTTAATTTTTTAAAGGAACATCTCCTTTAGAGGGCAACAGCTACTTATGTTGCTATAAAATCCCTTTATGATGCTGTGTGCTCACTCAACTTGTTAATGAAATTCAGCAATAACCAGCATATCAGAACTTGAAAGAAACTGTGTGTGACTTCTTATGTCAACTATACAATGTCCAGAGACTAAATCATTGTTTCTTATGTTCATTTCAGAATTACAGGTTGGTGTATTGAGGAAAAATATGGAAAGCATCATGAGCGAAGGACTATATTTCATTAACTACAGTTGGCCTTTTCTCAGAAGCATAGGAGAAAGGAAGATTTTGCTGTGGTCATAGAGGGTTGGGTTGGAGATTGGCTAGGAAGCGTAAACACCCATAAATCCATGGGCTCTCATGGGATGCACCCATGGGTGCTGAGGGAGTTGAGAGATGTTGTTGCTCTGCCACCATCATCCTTAAAAAAATCATGAAGAATGACAGAGATGTCTGATGGCTGGAAGAAGACTAGTGTTACTCTGATCTTCAAAAACGGCAAGAATGAGGACCTGGGAAACTACCAACTGGCCAGTGAGCCTCACATCCATCCCGGAAAAGGTGATGGAACAGTCATTCTGGAGGTCATCAACAAGCACATAGAAGAAAATTAGGTCATCAGGAGCAGTCAGGATGGATTCACCAAGAGGAAATTATGCTTGCCCAATTTAATAGCCTTCTATGATGGCATGTCATAATGGGTTGATGAGAGGAGAGCAGTGGATATTATCTACCTCAACTTCAGAATGCTTTTGACACTGTCTCCCATAACATCCTCATAGGTAAGCTCAGAAAATATGGGTTAGATGAATGGACTGTGAGGTGAATCAAGAACTGGCTGAATGGCAGAGCTCAGAGGGTCATGATCTGTGGAGAAGAATCCAGTTGAAGGCCCTAAGTCAGTGGTGTTTCCCCAGGATCAGTATTGGTTCCAGCCTTATTCAACATTTATCAATGACCTGGCTGAAAGGATAGAATGTACCCCCAGCAAGTTTACTGATAATATGAAATGGGGAGGAGTGCCTGATACAGCTGAAGGCTGTGCTGCCATTCAGTGGGACCTTGATAAGACTGGAAAGTTAGGTAGAGAGAAACATAAGGTTCAACCAGGGCAAGTGTATGGTCTTGCCCCTGGGGAGGAATAACCCTAAGAACCAGTATAGGTTGGGGGCTGACATGTTGGAAAGCAGTTCTGTGGAGAAGGACCTGGGCATATTGGTGAATGAAAGCTGAGCAGGAGCCAGCAGTGTGTCCCTGCAGCCAGGGGGGCAATGGGATCTTGGGGTACATCAGAAATTTGGCCAGCAGTTCAAAGGAGACAATCCTTCCCCTCTACTCAGCCCTAGTGAGTAGAGAGGTCCCTTCCCATCTGGAGTGCAGTATCCAGCTCTGGGCTTCTCAGTACAAGAAAGACAAAGAGCTACTGAAGAGGGTCCAGTGGAAAGCCACAGTGATGACTGGGGGTCTGGTTAGTCTAGAGAAGAGAAGACTGAGAGAGGATTTCATTAATGCATACAAATATCCCAAAGTCCAGTGCCAAAAAGATGGTGCCAGACTTTTCCATGGTGCCCAGTGCCAGGACAAGGAGCAGCGTCCATAAACTAAATCACAAGAATTTCCACCTCAGCATGAGGATGAACTTGGCACTGATAGTGGCAGAGCACTGGAACAGGTTACCTAGGGAGGTCATGGAGTTTCTCTCTCTGGAGACATTCAAAACTCCCCTGGATGTATTTCTGTGTAACCTGCTGTAGGTGACCCTGCCTTGGCAGAGAGATTGGACTAGATGATCTCCAGAGGTCCCTTCCAATCCTAAAAATTCCATGATTCTAAATAAATATACATCTAGTAGGGCTGCTCATAGGGTTGTACGATCAAAAAAGTGCAGAGACCACTGTCATAGACTGCACACATTTTCAAATTCTAAATAGCAAACCAATGTTTTAAAGTGACCCAATATGATTCTGAGGCAAATAGAAGCGATTCTTGTTTTTTTCACACTGCTTCCACTGTTCTGGCAGGACTATTCTCTGTACAAGCAGCCCTAGGTAGTTTGTGTGGCTATTTAAAAACCACAGACAAAATCAGGTGGACGTATTTAATCTGAAAGATGTTTATTACTATGAAATGCCTTTTCTGCAGCAGATCAACATATAATCTACACGTCACAAAAATTTCAGGGATGCAAAGCTTTGAGGGTTTAAGAGGATCTCAAAAGCAATGCAGGATGTTTAAAAACTACCTGCTTAATAGTGAAATTTCCCAAGTCAACATGAACTGATTACAGAACAGATACTTGAGAAAGTAAACAGTGAAAATAGTTGGTGTATTTCTGTTTCAACAATTTAGGTATATAATTCCATGTTTCAATAACGTCTATTATGACTTGAACACAATTTTGTCATTGATAAACAGGTAACTACTTGGGAAATCTGATTCTGAACTTTTATCTTACTTGAGGGCAGGGTCTTGAATTCTTTGAAAGGAAAGCAGTGTGAGGAAAAGTTACTAGAACTGGATGAGTTTTTCCAGAAGAACTAAAACTGCTTAAAGAGGGAATTTTGGAGGAAATCAGATCAAACACTGCAAATATCCTGGCACAAAATTTCTAATATGTCAACATGTTTGATTTCATCATGTCTTCTGTAGTTCTTTGCTCTCTTTCCAAGGTCATTTTGAATTTCTCCTCTTCTTAGCCTATCATTTCAGAATAATGGCTTTTATTTCAAAATTGTCTGACAATTTAAAAGAATGTAAATGTTTTGCAAAATTAAATAATTGATATAGCCTATGCCAATTTGGAAATATTTTTAATATACCCATCCACATCTATGTTTATATTGTTAAAATTGTGCATAGTTCAGCCTAAACCTTATCATAAATTCCTTTAAAATTTTCTACATGGTCACAATCACTCACCTCTAATATCTACAAGAAAGCCCCTGACTGAATAATTATTAAGAAAAATTAAATGGGCTATAAATAAAATTCAGCAGTTATTTTGCAGTGGATGATATTCACCCCTATACTTGTTTGAGTGGTCTTGTGGGATTCAAGAGGATCCTTCTCAATGAATACCTAGTTCTTGTTGTGATTAATAATTGCAGAACTGAATACATTTTATATGAGTCTTGAACAAATTCCTGAACAAAGAATTAACTTCTGGAGAAGTTCACATACTATATATGCAACAAGCTTAAAAAAATTGAAGAAGTGTAATTCTTACTGTCAAATGAAATATCTTCTGCCTTTTCTCATCCTTGACCATTAAAATACCTTGGATTTTCATAGTTTCATAGCACAAATGAATACCAATGTCAGGATAAATGACCACCATCAACATAATAGAATTTATGGGAGTCTCAGATGGGCCCTTGAAGTAAAATTTTCTGCAAGTGTAGTGGCTTTGAGAAAAGCAATTGCACCCTGAGGCAACTTTAGCTGCTCTCTCTTACCTGAAGAGCTCCCTGGAAATCTTCCCTTTCAACAATCTATCATAACGTATGCGTAGATGAAACTCTCAAACTGATTTTAGCAATTTTTCTTTCTGCACAGGCCAGTACACTTGTATGTGTGTTTGTGTGTGTGTGTTTTGCATAAAGCATCTTAATGATTTTTATTGGCAGAATTGTTTAAAAATTTATTGAGTTAGGCATAGTTCTAGAGTTCTTAGCTTAGCCTAAACATTATTAAGCACAGTCCTCAGTACAAGTTTGACCTACAAAGCAGCCTGAGGGAAAAGAAAATTTTAAATACGAAGAGTTATAAATATTTTAACTATACAAGGTATTAATGTTTTAACACATGCTCTAATGCTGGTCTTTTCACATGGACAAAAGCTATTTTGCATCTCATATGTACATCACAAGATCTTAATGGTCTCAGGTGGAGCCCATGTGGAGGAAAGACTTATATTAATGTGTAGCTTGTGCCATTACATAAGTGCAGATGGAGGCAGAAGTTGAATGTCAGGGAAAAGAGGGCTCTGGTCTTCTGCCAGCAAGGTGCTTACCCTTAAGGAAGCAGAAACAGGCTGAGATGCTCCAAAAACACTGCAACATATCCAATTTTGTGGAGGCTTCTGGTTCTCTTGTGTAGAAGGAGTTGGTGATGGTGGTGGGAAAGGGCTGACAGAATGAAGCTGGATATCTGGGGCTTGAAATCTCCTTACACCCACAGAACATTAACATTAATTGTTGTACATCTCTGTAAATTGCAAATAAATGTTATTGAAAATAACAAAGCACAGGTTTTACATGTACATTCATGGAAAACAAGCATACTTCCAAAGTAAACAAATACCATTATCAGAGTGATAAGTGATTACAGGACTGAAGTGTGACCTTAAATGTCCACTTTGATTTTCAGTTTTTGATTTAGTGATATGATTGTGTTGTCATTCTGTGTAATTAGGAATCTGTTGCAAGACATTAATGTTGAGATTCTCAAGGGGTTTTCAAATGGGTAAAAATAACCTCAAAATGCATTCTTACAAATATTTGTTGCTTCCAGTTGCTAATTTATGAAATAGCTCTAAGTACCCATTGATACAAATAGGGAAACAAAGGCATTTTGGAAGGTGATAAAGGAGGAGGTGGTAGTGGAGGTGAGAAGAGCATGCTATTTCCTTTGCTTGTGTTGTATAAGGACATGTAAGAAAAACTTTTCTAAAATCTGTAAAAGTATAGTGAGGGTCAGGAGGTCATGGTGCAGTGTGATAATCCTGAGTCATTTGTCATCGCAGATTTCCCAAAGACCTTCTTGTTTTGGCCTATTATCAAATCAGATCTGGTATCCTTTGATTGTGGTTTAGTTTTCCAAAATCACAAAGATTTTGTCTTATTTTACCTATCAATATCACTTGGGATTGTATCTAAGCAATATTACAAATTAAAAGTGTAGACTGTTGGAGATGGCACCTACATGAGTATGGACGAATGGAAGAGTGAGAGGGACAAGGTGACAAACTTCGACATATCGAAAGTTTAGAAGAACAATCCCCAAGCCGGACTGTGATACTTTGCCTGCAGTTACTCCTGTTCTTTATTAAAAGTTGAAATTAAACGTTCTATCACCCCTGTTTCTATGGTGCTGATAGCACTGGCCGGCTCAGCCTGTCAGTGTGAGTACGGCTACCATTGGTCAGTTCTCCCTGGGGAGCTGTCCAATCCCGTTAGTCTCTGCTTACTCCTTCTAAGTTACCACCCATACAAGTTCACACCCTATAGTTTGTGGCGGATTTGCATGCTCCGCCTGATCTCCTCCCAGTTCCTAGATGGTTCTCTCCCCGAGGGCATAAAAAGCCCTCCACTTTGTTAATAAACGGATCGGCTCTGGCTTCCAAGGTGTTGACTTCGTCTCTGTGTCTTCTTTATGGGCCGCGAGGCGGGTGAACTTAACCTGAAGCCTTTGCAGCTACGGTCCACCTGAGCTCAACAAGCTGTTAAGAACCCCCGTCGCCAGTCTGATCCTCCTCCCGAAGATCTAGACTGCGACAGTAGACCACAGTCTTCAGGAAATATAACAAAATAATACCTGAACCACAACCTGAAATGTCCCCAGAAATGGACTAGCTAATCAATATTGAATTTGAAGGCTAGGTTGTGTAGGAAAGCTAGAAAACCGGTGGAACAACAGACACTTAAAAATATCACTCAATTATGTGACTATTTCCATTTGCTTATTTGTCAACAAGTTTTATTAAATATTGGTCCGTATTTTCCATTCATGAAATGAATTGCTAATTGAAAAGAAGATAGTTATTTCTGCTTTTTCTGTTGTTGCTACAAAGTATATTCTTCTCATGGAGCCTCCTGAATTATTTTAAATAGCATTATTAACATATATGTAAATATTATTTGACTTTTAGGCATCCCCTACTAAAATAATGTACATTCTCAAAGTGACCTTTACACTTCGCATAACATACTCAGATTTTAACTCTAAGTTAAAGTAACCTATAGAAACAGTGTGTTCTAGAGAAAAAGGTAAGTCAAGGTCTTAAACACTGGCCCTTAATCCTTAGGTAATACACTGCAGTTGAGAAAAAACAGGCAGGCACAACTTAATTCTTCTCAGTCAGGAGATAAGCACCTAATCTACAGACATAATCTGAATCCTGAGGCAATGCAGAAGAGTGGCCTCTAATTTAAACTTTAAGTCTATGAAATAAGTTTTATTACTCCTTTTTGATCATTTAATTAATAAGATGCTAATCAGCTACTTCAGATTGACTCAACTCCACTCCAAGCACTGATTTGAAAAGCAGAGAAAAATGCTATGCTTCAGTTCCACAAAGAGCCCTTCCATTTTGTCACTGACCGGGGCCCAAGCCTCCAACATCAAAGTTCAACAAGCACAAATATTGCAATGCTGATAGATTACATGAAATTGAGTAAGTCAAATGGGCTAGAAAAGAAATTATATATAGTTTGCCTTTCCAAACATCTCCTTCTACCTAACTGAGCCACTAATGCTATGCCCCATCCTATCGGAAAAAACCAAGGGCATTTCTTAAAATTACTTATAACTGATTTTTTTTTCAAGAGCAATACACATTTAGTTTTCTTCTACACATGCACAAGACACTTCATCATGAATGTTGCATCAAATTTTACCAACAACCTTGCTCGCCTGCTGTAGAAAGATCCAATAGAGCTCATGCTGGAGCAATAGTAACATAAAATACTCAGTTTTATAAAGCAGAAGTGAGTGATGCAAAAAAAATACATTACTAAGCTGCCCACAGATAATGCATTATGTCCCTGGTGATTAAGCACATAGTATGCATTCATATTATCAACAAAAAGATGAGTGCCTATACATATTAGATAATTGTTCTCACACATACACAAGAATTTTGCAAAAAATAAGCATTTTTCAGAAAATGTTTCTCTAGTGCAGGCATCTACTCTCTTCATTGTTCCTTATACTGGATTATTTTTAACAATGTCCTAATTTAGTCACTAGAACCTTCATGCCTTTGAAAGATAATCTGAGAAAAAAATAGGAAAAACCAATGCACACTTGCACAAGGACAAGTAGATACAATTTCACAACTACAGCTAAATTAAGGATAATATTACAAAAACAGTGTTCTATTATGTAAAATTGTACCCATTATAAAAGAGAAATCGAAGACTGTTGCTAACATTGTTAAGCTATGGTTCTGTAGAGTCAGAAAATAGTGATGCATGAGCAGTTTTCAAATGGTAATTTAACAGATAGGATATGTAAAGACTTCTCAATTGATTTTAAGGTCTGTAGCACTAAAACTGTAGTGACGTAGGTCTTGGTCCAAAACTATTCCACCTATCTCTCAACAGCATCTTGCAAACTCCATTCTATGCACTATGTGTCTGATGCAGCAAAACACACATCATTTCAAGTATGTGGTCATCTTCCCTGCAGTCAACAGACTGCTCACTTCACAAGTGCTCTTCTAAATCAGTCCTGGAGGACTGGGCCCTTGGAAGGAAGATCTAAATATTCCCCTCATAGTTTCTCACTAGTCAAGCAAATCTCTGTTCAATTTTGTGGCGAGCACTTCACTTATAAAATGGCCTAATACTGAGGATGTAATTTTCACTTCTTTGCCTGATTTCATACCTTTTGTCCTTTATGTCACTGGTTACCTACATATGCTGGGTGAATATGATAAAATGCTTTTTCTGCTGCAAATCAGAAAGCAGAAATATAACCTGTATTGTTCATTGCTTTAAGTTAAAATAATATCAGATCTTGAAAATGAAGCCCAGATTAAAATTTTTAAGTTTAAAATTTTCAAATTTATTTAGTATTCATCCAATTCTTCTTACTCTTAAAAAAAATAGAAAAACTACTGTGATTTCTCCAATACTTTGAATAATTACATAAAAATTAGATTGTAATGTAGCCTGTGTTGAATGATGCGTGGAAGAAGATACCTGATTAAACTGATGCCTTTTGGAAATAGAGAGCATTGAAAGTACAATCATAGTATCTACATTTCCGTTCTACTGCCATCATTCTTGATTATTTCCTCCATGCAGTTCTTAGTCCTACTCAGCCCTGCCTCTTTACAGTCCAGAGAAAGAGTTTAAATGTCATTAAAATTAGAAAAAAAGGCTAGTACCTTCTTCTTAGAAATCTTCAGCAAGTCTGTAAAGGATAGCTTCCTGATCCTACTGTTTGATCAGATTCTTCAGAATTCATCAGCAGTTTGGAGTCTGAATTCATATTTATTATATTCTTCTTTAAGGACCAAACTGACCATTCCCAAGGTGACCTTCTGGTCTCTGCATCCATGGGCCTCAAATAACATTATGAATTTCACAGCAGATACTCTGCAACAAAGAAAGTGATGCTGTTTCTCTTAAATATGTATTCTGAAAAGATGGAGAATGTATGACATCTACAAAAAAAAAAATCTGTGCCAGACACACAGTAGCTGACAGGGGACCAGCTAACTAGATCTGAACATTATGAGGTGCATAAAAAATGAAGCTTATAATTTCATCAATTTTGCCTTTCATCTTTGATGCACTTAAAGGTTTTATTTTCATCCTGACTCCACAGCATCTGTAGCATCCAGTCAACATCAAAACAAACTGCGTGTCATTAAATATTAAATTCCTTAAGGGATAAATCTGTAAGTCTTTAATTTCTTTTTAGTTCTTTTCCAGCTGAAGCTGGCACTGCTCAAGGCTGACGAAGTGTTTGGCATCCATAAATTGAAATTAAACTAATGAAAGTTAAACTTGAGAATGGACTGTTTAAGTAGAGCCCCAAGGATGTAATTGTATGAGTATGCCTGCATGAGACTGAGGGAAGACCTAATTCTCTCTACAACTTCCTCATGAGTGGAAGAGGAGGGGCAGGCATTGATCTTTTCTCTCTGGGGACCAGTGAAAGAACCTGAGGAAATGGCCTGAAGTTGTGTCAGGTTGTGTCAGGGGTGGGTTAGGTTGGATATCAGAAAAACTTTTTTTCCCCAGAGAGTGAACAGGTACTAAGCCTAACAGAGCTCAAGAAGTGTTTCGGATGATACTCTTAGGTATTTGGTGTGACTCTTAGGGATGGTCCTGTGCAGGGCTAAGGGTTGGAATCGATGATCCTTGTGGGTCCCTTCCAACTCAGTATATTCTGTGATTCTGTGAGACAACATAGTGCTATTCATAAAGAACTGGGTTGTACACCAGGAAAAACAGACTCATGGAACATAGCATGGTTTGGGTTGAAAGACACCCTTAAAGATCATGTAGTCCAGCCCTTCCCTGTCATGAGCATCTTCCACTAGACAAAAAAACTTTCACTTGAACAGTGTTATAGACATCACTTCCTCTGTCGACTGCCACAGCATGCACGTATCAACCCACATGGGAAAGTATAGTAAACATTTCCAGAACTTTTTGAAGATTAATACATATTATACAGCATAAAAACAGCACATGCATTGACCAGTATTGACTGCACATATGTTGTTTTAAACCTATGTTCTCTGATGCATTCTTAGCTTTTCAAAAAGACTATATGGCTTAAATACAAAGTCTTGCCATAGACCCTACTTAGCATCATGTTATATAGATATATTCTGTGCACAATGAACCACAAAGAGATTTCTGTTGTCCTATTAGGTAAACTTGGACTTGCAGCATTCCAGTCTGGTGTTTTATAGGGAACTTCCTGAAATATCATCATACTTTGTATGAAAGTGCTATTTTGTGCCAACTCCAAACTTGCAGAGATACATTAGTGTTGCTCCAAACAGATCTGACAACAGGAGTCTTTTAGGTACAGCACTGTCTTATTTCTAGATCTAGAATAGGTACAAGCAGGAGTTAGCAATAAAAAAGACTTTTAAGACTTTTTAGGATAGCCAGAATGAGGGAGTTTGGAGGAAGCAAGCTGCCGAAAAGTTAAATACTGACAAAGCGAAGAGGAAATTTTGGTAACTTCATTCTATGACTTAGGCACTTAAGTGTTTATACGTAACACTTCCAAGTACATTTGAAAATGCTAATTGGAGAATTTCAGCCCTTGGCAGCTCAATTCAGTTAGAATTCTTGCTCAATAATGTACAGTCACACCAGAGGTATTACTGTGGGGAAAGCACCCTAGCAAACATACTTAAAAAAATTACCAAGTGTTTCTGTGTGTATTTCTACTTGGTCAGAACCTCAGATTTACTATTTCTTTCT
>VWZD01012769.1:20477-35987 GCA_013396695.1 Sakesphorus luctuosus | reverse complement strand
TGGTCAGAACCTCAGATTTACTTTTTCTTTCTTATTTCACAGATCTCTCTTTTTTTTTTTTTTTTCAGAAAATGCACTGATTGAATTTGGGTTCAAATGGCAGAAACAGGATGTTGTTACTGTGTAGCAATACTCACAACAATACATCTGTAGTAACACCCTTTCTTGAGATATATATTTCCTGCGCATATTTAAATGCCCATACATACACACACAGTCTTACCACATATAATTAACCATGCCTTTGTGTTGTTTTTTTTTTAAATTATTTTTGGCATGGTGTCACAAAGTGACTAATTAATTAATTGTAAGTACTCTGTCCCCTCTAGATATTATTGTTTACTAAGACAATCATCTGGCTGGGAAGACATGAACCATGAGTGTTTGGTGGTGATATGGTGATTGACATTGCAGGTTGAAACTGAACTGGAATTCTAGAGGGTAAGAATTCTGCCTTGATCATTAATTTAGGATATAATCTGGAGCCAGTAAATTATGTTATTTATGCTTAGCTTCTCTATCTGTACAGCCAGGATATTAATATTGTTGGAAACTGTCACAGTTCCAATTCATGTCAATCAGAGTGAGTTCTAGGACCTGAAAAGTCAACTATAATCCATGAATCAAAAATTTGCAAGTAATTATGGTTTCAGTAATGCCATCGACAGCGCATAAGTGCTACAAGTAGGTCAGACAGATAACAGCCACTCTCAAATGCTATATGCAATATAGTTCTTATTTCGGNTGTTAATTGTTCTTGCTGCAGATTTATAAGCTTTCATTAAAAGCTCTGTTTAAGTATTGTCTTAACATAACAGTAATTAGTATGTGATCCAGAAAGCATAAAAATCTAAACATGTGCTGATCAGTTTGTAAGCACATTAGCTGTTTTAACCACATTGTATATATGCTAATGGTATGACTGCTAAGCACAGGCTTTGCTTCATGGTCTTAACAGGTGATGCATCAAATTAATCATACACTCTTCTTTTCATCCTTGGTTATCCTTTCTGGAGTACTAACAACTTACTGTGAGTACTGGAGAAAATTAGAGTGCTCACAAAATCTATATAACTGGGAAAAAACCTTCCAAATTTTCTTCTGCAAAATGATATCACTGTTAGAACCTAGTTTTGTCTGTATTCTAATTTTAACTGATGAAAATAAAAAGCAAAAATCCTTTCACCTGAATATATCACAAAAAAGGGCAAAATGCAGACATTGGAGATTGCTTGTATTTTTCCCTCAGAAATTTTTTTTTAAATGAAGAAGTTTTGATATAAAGAAGACAAGCATAAAAAAGGTAGTTTCTTTTGGAAACTTCTTTCAAAACAACCTTAATGTAGAGTAATGGTTGTTAGGTAGCAATTAGTTGCTACAGTATGTTTGGTTTTGGCCAAGACAGCCTACATGTGGGAAAACTTCAGATAAATGGAAAACTTGGAGCAATTTTCAGGGTTCTTTATTTTTGACAACACAATAAATACAGAGTAGTTTCTGAAAACAGACAGCATTCTCATATTTGCTTTCCCCCAGGCTGGAAACTGTTCCCTCCATCTTGCTGCAGTTGTAGTGTATTACTGTATTGCAGTTTATGATAGATGAACCCCAAAGGATTCAGAAATTTTGTTCACATAAATTCAGATGCACTGTTAAAATTCTGCAATTCAGACAACAGGTTTAAAATTCATTTCCTTCATGAGATTTACAGCATGTCCTGGGGTTAAATGGCTTATAAATTTCCACTAATGTAATTTGCACAGTCCTTGCAGAGACATGCAGCTTTTGTCCCTGCAGGGTTCAGGTACAGTATTCAAACTCTCCTTTGAGAAATCCAAAATGTACTTGTTGAACCTCAGTAAAAAAGGTCTTGACCTCTTAGAAGGCAGAAATGCAATTTTAATGAGCTCTGACTTCAAATAGAATATGGCACAAAATAATTATCAACTGCAATTATTCAAATTTGTCAGGTTGTGAAAGGATGAAAAAAAATTTACTCTTTAGAACTGCCAATCAGGCCAGTTTTGAGGTTAAGTCTTCTGGGAAATTTGAAAAGTGATTCAGCTTCCAAAATCATTGATACCTGCCTTTCTTTGAACTAAGTATTTGTTAAATGGTACAGGAGAGTTATTGTCCACTGGGGGAGCATGTTAAGTTTGTCTAATTAATTCCTCTAGTAACCTAAACTAGATCTGGGTCCTTGGAGACACAAGCAAAGCAAAGTCAAACAATGTGATCTTTCTCTTTCTTTCTCTCTCTGTATCCTTTTTTAGAGAAATTATTTAAATTATGAGAGACTATTTTAGGTCACTGATGGAAAGCTAAATTTGATCTTCACGCTTAAGACTCCTTCTGTTAATCCCCTCTACTAGGGTTATTTTTAGCTTGCCTCAATTAAAAAAAAAAGCCTCTAATTGCAAATATTCTGCATGCTGAGTTTGGTACAGTTTTTGCTATTTTTTGATGGTCAAATAAAGCTAGCAGTTTAATAAATTTGTAAATGTGTTAAACTTTTTAACCTCCGAGTTGTGCTTTTCTTGTTGAGAGTAAAAATTTTTCATAAACGAACATGAAGTTTCCTTTTATCTGGAACAGAGTATTGGTGTTTGGAAACAGAGTCAGGGTGGGTTTTTTAAATTACTAGTGTGATGCACTGATCTGTATGAAATGCAGAAAAACAATATTCATATTAGGACCATCTAGTACTTTCATAGCTCAAAGTCCATCATTTTTATACTGAAGGCTAGAGGACATATGAAAAAAATGTAAGAAATGCCTAAAGAGCTCCAAAAATCTTACGCTGAAATATAAGTCTTCTTGGACATTGCGGGTTGATAATTTCAGAGCCTTTGCAATTCTGCACAGCTATTTCCATAAGCCCCTGTGTTGTTCCAAGCAGCTCTACCACCTGGCTGATTTGCCCAGATTAGGAGCAGAAACTTGTTATACTTATTTTGTAAGAAGAATGGTATTCCCCAAAAGAGATGGAGATATAGAGTTGCCTAACAAGAACCACTGTATATAGCACTACATGGGCAGCCAAATTGTTTGTTATCAGCTGCTGGAGCTGATGACTTACCTTGAAAATTGGCTATATATCTTTATTTTCACACAATTGCAAGTCAATTTAATTTTACGTTAGCACAGAATCAGATGAAATAGTAAAGCAGTGTAATCAAATCTTCTTTTTTGAAGAATTTATTGAATGAACATCCAAGAGGCAACCCAGAAGGAAAAAGAAGTCCAGGAAAGCTGGACATGCTTCAAAAGGGAAATTTAAAAGACTGTCCCCACATGCTGAAAGATGAGCTGTCAGGGAAGAAAACCAGCCTGGCTGAACACAGAGATTTGACTGAAACTCAGAGAAAGAAAGAGATTGTATCACTCACCTTTCAAAGAAGGGACAAGCCACTCAGGAGGACTATGAAGGAAGAAAATTAGAAGGGCCAAAGGTGAATTAGAACTTTTTCTGGCTACTGATGTAAAAAGACAAAACCTCAAGTTTTTATAAATATATTAGCAACAAAAGAAGGGCTAAGGAGAATCTCCATCCTTTAACAGAAGTGTGGGCAAACACACTTATGAAGGATGAGGAAAAGGCCAAAATACTAATGCTGTAATAGCAAGACTATTTGTCTTCAGGGTAACCACTCTCCTGAGCCAGAAGACAGGAATGGGGAGCAGAATGAAGATGCAAAATCCAAGAGGAAATGGTCAGTGATTGCTACATCACTTAGACTTGTACAAGTCCACGAGGAGCGACAAGAGCTACCAAAGGGTACTGAGGGAACCTGTGGAAGAGCTCAGGAAGACACTTTCACTCATTTGTCAGTGGTCCTGGCTGACTGGGGAGGTCCCAGTTAATTGGAGGTCAGCAAATGTGACACCCATCTACAGGAAGGCCCAGAAAGAAGATCCAGGGAACTACAGGCTGGTCAGCTAGACCTCGGTGCCAGTGAAGGTTATGGAGCAGACCTTCTTGAATGCCATCAAGAGACAAATGAAAGGGAGCCAGAGAATCAGGCCCAGCCAGCGTGGTTCAGGAAACTTGGGTCCTATTTCACTAACTTTATCTCATTCTGTGACAAGGTGACCACTTAGTGGATGAGGGATCTGGACACACTGGATAGATGGGCCAAAGCCAGTTGTGTGAAGTTCAACATGGCCAAGTGCTGGGCACTGTACTTTGGTCACAACAGCCCCAGGCAGTGCTATAGGCTTGGGGCAGAGTGTCTGGAAAGCTGCCTGGCAGAAAAGGATCTAGGGGTGCTGGTTGACTACCAGCTGAATATGAGCCAGCATTGCTCAGGTGGCCAAGAAGGCCATTGGCATCCTGGCCTGTATCAGCAATAGTGGGGCCAACAGTACCAGGGCAGTGATTTACTCCCTGTACTTGGCTCCGGAGAGGCAACACCTCAAGTCCCTTGTTCAGTTTTGGCAAGGAAGAACAGCAAGGTGCTGAAGCTTGTCCAGAGAAAGGCAATGGGGCTGATGAAGGGTCTGGAACACACATCTGATGAGGAGCAGCTGAGGGAGCTGGGGTTGAATCACCTGGAGAAAATAGCAGGAGCTACCATTGCTTTTCACTGTCACAGCTGCTGTAAGCAGCAAGAATAACACTCACTTGCTTTTACAGTCAATGAGAACACAGCTATTCCTCTTCTCTTAGAAAAAGAGAGATGACTATAAACATGTGAACCAACACCTGCCTTCTGTCTGGTTTTTGTAGGTTGTTGTATCATCCTTCTCACCACATCTTCTGAACAAATGGATAAGTAATATAAATAGTATTTATCATTATTTTTTCTCCCTAAGCAGTATGAAAAGAATCATATGCATGCAAAATTAGTTACCGTATGTTTGCACTTCTATGAATGTTCATGTTGCAAGACATTGTCCTGGTTCTGGCCAGGATAGGGTTCATTTTTGCAGTAGCTAGGCGGGGCATGGTCAGGACCTAGAGGTTGCTCTGTACCACCTCACATCATTTTATGGGGACGGAGGAAGGGTTCCCCTCTGTGTCAGTGTGGTGAAGGAAGCAGTCAAATATTGTCTGTTGTTGGAGGATTTCCAAGTGAATCATTAATTTCTTTTACATTTTTGTCATTCGTACTGTTGTGATTACAGTTCCTTTTCTTAATGCTGTTTCAAGCAAATTGCTATTTTCTCAACATGGGATTTTTAACTTTTTGTCTCCAATTCTCTCCATCTCACTGCAGGAGAAAGGGGAAGGGAGAGCAGTGAGCAAGGACACATAGTTTGAAGGGTCTCAGTGGGAGCCCTAACCTGGGGAATATCATTCCTAAACCATGACAGACACAAAATTAGGTTACTACTTTGGTCCTAGAAAAAAATATAATGGCATTACTGTTGACTATCAGTTCCTGGAAGGAATTAGTTTCCTGCTCTTGGCCCCTGTCCCAAGCACACTCTGTTGGCAGTGTGGGGGAGCTGTCCTCTTGTTGCATACCTGCATCATACAAACCAGAAAACAGCAACATATTTGTTACAGAAAATTGCAAATGAGACTGAAATTACAATTGCATAAATATTTCTTCCTTGTAAAACAAAAATGGCTCTTCTGTATCAGTCTAATGAACTCTTTTAGACAGTCTCATAAATCAGATGAGATTCTTAGAAGAAAAAAAAACAAACCAAAACAACAACAAAAGCCTTACAAACAAAAAAAATCTTGCAAACATAGACAAACCTTTTTCTGTACTTTTTCAGCATCTGTTAATAAGTGGATTCATAACTCCGGCACATAAGTGATACTGAGGTCATTGTTTCTCACGGAGAAGTATTTGAAGAATTCCATCCACTAAGAACTTGTCTTTCTTCTTTTTTAACCCTTTGATAATTTTAGTCTCCATGATGAATGAACTTCAGAAATAAATTATTATGTAAGTTCTATGGAAAAGTTGCTTTGCTTTGCCTCAAAATTCATGAGAAATCCCTAGTCTCTGTGATATGCAGGAAATTGTAAAAAATCATTGCCTCTTAATTTTTCAAGGCCATTCATGATCCTTGTTCTTCTTCAGCTCTTTCTTTTCCAAAGCAAAAGTCCTAATTTATTTCATTTCCACTGGTAAAGACACTGGTTTTGTTCTGTTTGTCCTAACTGCCTTCCTATTGTTTTTTTTTCATCATCTAATACATTCAGTTTAAGACAACTGACCGCAATGGAACCAAATGTTTAAGAAGTAGAACATCTTTAATCTACACAAAGGAATAATATTGCCCTTTCCCCCTCCCTCCCCTCAAATACTTAAAAAGGGTCTTTTTTTTAATCTAGCTATAATTTTATATGATTTGAAAATCCCTCCCGAGGAGTAGTAACTCATCTACAAATCACTTCACCATATTTTTGTTAGTATTTTTCTATGTATGTAACTATGCCTTTACTATTAATTGCTAAGGTAGAGGTGCACAGTAGGCACAGGAGGCCTCTGCCTGCCTGTTTGGATGCATATCCAGATCCAGATCTCTCAAAAGTCATGTGGAAACTGAACTAGCTGTGTATGGATTTCACAGGCACACAAGGGAGCCTTAAATCGCACAAGACATCCATGTTTTGGCAACTGAACTAAGTCACTATTACCCTGAAAACCTGCTACCTGCAGCCACTCCCTATATTCACCTTCAGCAGTGACAAAATAACTGTGCACCTTCTGCAAAATTTGTGACCTGACTGTCCAGCTCCCTTTCAACTAACCATTAAAAGCCCCAGAGTGGATTACTTTAGGAATCCACTCTTTGGCTGCTCTGATCCTAGCTAGGTCTGTGGAATGGGCTCTGGCTGATTGTACCCTGCCATGCTCCTGGCTCCTTGGAACCCCTCCATTCCTAACAGTGCCTTGACACCCAGAGTCAGGAGGGAATCAGATTGTGAAACTTGCTTAAGAGCCCTCAGTCACACTGCAACTCATTTTCAGTTGCTTGTGGCTTTTCCTAGCCATCTTCTGAAGATGCTTCCAGAAAGGAAAAGAATTAGTTGATCTAAATTATTATTGTGGGGGAAAAAACAGAGAAATACACTGACTCACAAGTACACATTTGAATGGTACATTATGAATAAAAAGCTGTCACTGCCCCCTCTTATGACTACATTTTTAGCTACTCATGTTCAGTACAGTAATATCAACAGATGTCTTCTAGCAGCACAGCTTGTTCAGGTTGTTGTGTTGGTGACAACCAGGTCAAAACCTCAACTTTTGCTCTTCAGTTTTGTTAGTGTCCCTTAATATGTCCCAGCTGATTTGAAAAGGAATTGGCTATGCTACCTGGAAGCCTGTATAGAAACCTACAGAGCTTCAGCTGAAATGATGGATTTCATATAGAATAATGTGTACGCTTCTGGCTAGTTTAAAATTTAAAGGTGATCTAATGCAAAGACTTCTGTCATCTCAACAATGAAGATGCAGAAATCAATTAGTCTATGATATTATGTGTTGTCTTCCAACAGATTCCTGAACATGCATTTTGTGGCTTTGTAGTGAGGAAGGAAACACAGAAAATATCTAAAGACAAGGATGCATAAAGGTGAGGAGATATTCTTGCAGGGACATTTCACCTACCACAAAAAATACACATCTTGCTGTGAAAGTTAATCTTTTAAATGAATAAAAAAAAAGAACTGAAGGACTAAATACCATCTCAAAATTACATTTGTTCAGGTACTGTGATGCAATTTGAAATATTGGCAGCCAAACTAATAATCACTTGTATTATTCAAATTCTTTTTATTCACTCTATTCCCGCAAATTCATTCTAGAGTCAGTGCACCATAAAAACAAGGATTCTGTTTCTATAATCTCCTTCCCTCTTTTATTACAAAAAGTTTCTATGTAATTTCTGAGTGACTGTCAAAATCAGTTGATCCACCAAAGAACATGAAAATCGATTGCAGAGTATCCAGATTCAGATTGGTGTTCTACTTCACCAGGCCAGACATGGATGAAGTATAGAAGAGAAGACACAGCCTTAGGAGGGTACTGTCATGCATTGTTGATCTGAGTCTCTTATTTGGTGTTGGAAATGTCTAAATAGTGAAAATGGTGACTATTAAAAGTGATTAAACAGACTAAGATTACCATATCAATCATACTAATATGGAACAACAGTAATTAATTTTTACATAGCTCTGAAAGTTGATTTCAAAGCACATTACAACAGAGTAGAGTCTCATGTTTCTCTCCAACTAATGGAGCAATTTGGGTTACAAGGTACCCCTCTAATACCAGAATCAATAACAAAATTATATTTTATTAATAATATGGCAGGGACCCACACCCTGAGCCACTGTTTCCCATGGAAAGGAAAGACATCCCTTGAAATCTTAGAAGTGTCCAGATAAATTTGTAGTGCTACTTATTAAGAATTAATGCATACATCATCACTTCATATTAAAGCCTTTTCCTGGATATCTATAAGTCTAAAAACAAAGTCTTTCAAACATGAAGAAAATCTCAGCCTCCCATACAGGGATCATGGTACCAGAATGAACTAGCAGTGCAAGGGGAATGAGGACAAAACTTGAATCTTGCTATGCTGGATAAATTGTATGGAAAAAAATATACCACAATCTGGAAGGAAAAGGACAAGGACAAGAATCTATAGTAAACACCACAGCAAGAAAGATAGCACATGATTTCATAACAGTTCTGCAGTTCTCTTGGATATCATGCTTCTGAAAATATGTACATCAACCATAAGTCTAGAGAGAACAGAAATGGCTGTGTATGACAGGAATGGCTGTGTATGAGAAAATGCTGAAGAATTAGAGTTGTTCAACCTAGAATAGGTCTGATGAGTTCTTGAACTCATATCTCAAGGAGCTATACTGCTTTTACTACTCTCCTTCATAGCAAAAGAGAAAAGCATTCTTTTTCTATGCCTCTCTGGATATGAAATGGTGAGCTTAAGTGCAGGACATGCTGATATTGTAAAGACAGTTTGTAACAGTACACAGAATGAAGCAATTGAATAATCTCACTGTAGACAGAATTTCTGTAGAATTTTCCATCACTGCAGAAAAGCTTGGAAAAGGCTTTCCAATTAGGACAAGCTTTAGACACGTGCCATGATGACATAGATATACATCTTGGAAATTGACCAGTGATTAAGCTAATAAGTTATCAGTAAACCTGAAGCTGAGAATTTGCAAAGTCAATCAAAATATCACTGAAACTAATCAAACAATTGTTCTTGGGTCACCTCCAGACATTCCTCAAAAAGGAGAGTTGACTGCTTCTAAATCATCACTGATGTTTTTGTAGACTGAGAAACATTTATGATTTAAAAATTATTTAGGAAGAGTACAATTAGCCAAGGTTATATTTAACACGAGTAAACATAATGAAATTGGTGAGAAATGATTCAACATAAATAGAGGGAGGAATCACAGTTACAGAGGTCCGTGGCTGTAAACACAGCAGACACCGTAAATTAAATGCCAGATGAAGAGGCTTTATAAAACACATCTTCGCGACTGTAAAAAACATGACAGAAAACAGTGAATAGTGGGCTTATTCACAGATCCTGCAGAGCTCTCTGTATGACCTCTGATAACCTCCAGTCTAAAAACTTTTTCCTTTTCTAATTTTTTTTCCTGCACTATTTCATGCAAGAGCGCCTGAGTGGACTTGCTATGTTCAGATTACTAATTTAAGTAAATCAGAGTGTACAGAGTATTGCAGCTGGCTTCCTCAGCCACCCAACCTACTTAAGACTCCTCAATTACAACAAAGTTAACAGTAAATATGGAATGAAACAGAGGAGTCTAGAGCAAATGTCTAATTTATTGGGCATGGATGAGGTGATGTATGAGCCTCTGTTTCTAAAAGAATGCAACCCTAGCACAGTAGCTTTAATGCCACTGATTTGATATAAAGCTCCATTTTACCTGAAATTTTTTGTAGCTATGCCTTATCCATCTTTATTCAATAGTTTACCTGACATTCAAATTTGGAATGCTAAATGAAAGCCTTAATCAAGATGCTAGAGGAATGTCTTTGTTCACTGGTGTTCTCTCCTTGAAAAAAAACCATACACATAAAAGATCCTCTGATGTATGATTTTGCCTGAAGGATCAGAAAACACCACTTCAAGAGAGTCTTGTACATTTTCAGTGCTACAATAGATGGATCTGGCTTACTCTATTTGGATTTTCTTTCTTATTAGATATACTAAGCTGTCAGGAGCCACTTGTTATCTCAAAGTCTTTCTCAATTTAAACTGTCCATCCACATTTGGTCTTGCTAAAAGGAGAGACAGCTACCAAGAGTATAACTTATAGCTCTGGCTGAACTGAGGAAGATTGTTCTCTACAGCTGATGATCCCTCTGTACAATCAGTCATAAAATATCATGTAAGTGATGAACATTTCAGGGAGAACAATGCTTTTAAGATTTAAACAAGTATTTTACTACATGGAAATCGCTCACAATAGGAAAAAAACGATCAAAAGTAATAAATATGACAAAGGAAAAGATATGTGTGCTTTTCCTACATTTAGAATTTTCTCATGAGAGAAAAAGAAACATAATTCATCTATAAGGCAGGAACTTATTACTAGTCTACTTGTAATCTCAGTAGTCAAAAAGGATTACTAGTAGTAGTGGCAGTAGTAGTATTACAGGTCTAGTTATTGTAGAAAATGAATGTAGAAGATAATGAACAATATTATTATTCATTGAAATTCTCAATCATAATAAAGTTTTATATCCCCACTTCTTAATATTTTCCCTTTTATTTAGTGTCAGTTAAATTAATCATCTAAACATAGCAAAGGCTGCCCATTGCTTCCAGGTCAAAGCTGCTAGTCTGAGTGGGGTTGGAAGCGCTGCTTTAGTCTGTCTGAAGAGGTGGAGGGCACCACAAGCTGACTGTGTGTCCTTTGCTGGGGATGCTCATGGTAGTGTGCTGGTGGCTTCTTATTCCTCAACCACAGTCTGCTTAAGGTTGCTTTAATGCATTTGGCAACATGTTCTTGTACCTTGAAATTTCTCTTTTACTTTGCAAGTTCACATAACATACAGATTTCCTATTCATTTTGTATTTTATGTGTATTAAATGCTTCTATTTTGTTCTTTTTGCTGCCCCTGAAACTGGCTTTGCTCAGCTCCAAGTCTGCATTTCTTTCACTACCTATTGGTGAGTTGTTTATAGCCAGGAAGTTCTGGTGTCAGCCTCTATGTCTCATTTCTTATCATCCCAACTGTACTTGTCTGCTTTGCAGTTTTATCCCTGCATTTCAAGTCTTTGGCTCTCATACCAAACTTGTATTTCTCTACATTGCATTGTTATGCTAAAATCAATATTTCTGGGGACCTCTACAGCTTTGAGTCTACATTCATGCTTTTATGGGATAGGGAACTGGAGTATTTTATCATTCAGCATTACAGGGCAAAGAAAAACAGCTATTAATTTAAACAAAAGGAACAATTGTTGCTAATTCCTGCATTAACTGCAAGAAAATTTCACTCATTTCAGAAAGAAACTAAATCTTCAGATAAACACAATATATTCAGGAGTATTCCAGGTAATTTTTTGGATCTTTTTCATGTCTTGCAGAAGTTAACACAAGGTAAAATAGCTTGCTCTGATTCTCTTGAACAAGTCTGTAAACACAAATGCTGTAAATAGAAGAAATAATTGTTGTGTCTTAATTTACAAGCCAAATAGTGAATTTTTGTGAGGAGATGAACACAAACTGCGATTTTCAACAGTTAATATACTCCATTACTAAGAATAGCTTTCTCACAGCTTTTCTATGTGTTAAATATGTTCAAATACATGTATTATGTCATCCTTAATGCTAAAGTAAAAAAAAGTTGATTTTTTTTCACTCCAGAACTGTCAGTCAAGAATCAAATGCAGACATTTCTGAACCAGAAATCTTTGATACAGAAGGAGAATCCTACTATGGTATCACCCACTTACCTTCTAACACAACCAGAAATATTTTTTATGCATCGGCTGAATGTCACATTTATAATGTAGGAGGCTGACTTTTGGACTGCATATATTTTCTACACACTAAACTTCACCAAAAAAAGGCATATTTTAGAAAGATACCTTGAAAAATCTGAAAGTATATACTCTGTAGAATGTAATGAAAAAAACTTAAAATCAGACAAATCGGGTCATGGCCTTTTCTCAGTTTGTCCTATAAAGCTAAACAAACACATCAAGTTAACTTACATGAAATATAAGCCCACTGCAGAATGAATGCAAATAAATGTAAACAACCCAAGAGACAAACTAATCCTTTCTTGCAATTCAAACAACACTGCTATTTATAGTATCTCAACCTGGGTCATCAGCAGTGTCTGGGACTGGGAAAAATTCTGTTCTAGATCCAAAATAGTCTCACTGTGCTTTAAGGATTTCTTGCATGTCTAACCTTTTCGCGTGCTTTCACAGTTACCATCACACTTCTCCATCCAAATNAAAATAATTCAATCCTATCCTTACAACAGGAAGAAGTAAAGAATTAACTCAACTAATAAATGACAGCAGAGAAGCAAAAAGAGCAAAAGTTTTTGAAAGCACTACCTGTAAACAATATAACTTGATTTTTGCCTTGATGTTTGGCTGGGAACACTGACATGCAAGTTAGACATGTACAAGATATTTGGCTGTGGTATTTCAAGTCTGATTATTCAGATGGCTTTCTCAATAAATCTTGATGAAAACATGTATCCTAGAGGCAAATTCATCACTAATACCCATATTAGCTCTCAAAAGTCATTTTATGACATATTGTGTTGCATGCCTGACTAATCACAGGGGCTGAATATTCATAGTTGTTATGAGATAGACTCTTTTAAACTTCACACTGGCATGAGCATCACAGCAGCTTCACAGATCATTTTGTTCAGCTAGAAAGAATGTGCTGTTATGTTTTCAAAGTAGGGTGGTTTTATTTGTATCACATGAATCCCTCTGTTGAAACCCAGCATTTTAGCTTGGCTAGAGACATATTCAGTTACCCAAAGAAGTGCTGGAAATAGCAAAGCTTAACTGAACAAAACTGTCCTGCCACTTCAGTTTCTTTAAAACCCTGAAAATCTCTCCAGTGCTGTGTCACTGAAGAGTAACATATCAACCAAAGGAGGCTAAATCAGTCACCTACAAGGTTTGTAGCTATCCATTGATAGTATTCATTTAGAAGTTGCAATTGCTAAAGGTACATTAGCATAAGCAAAGCAAGAAAAGTAACTGGAAGGCAAGAATAGATTAATTTGAAATTCCTTCACTATGTACCTGGAGAAATCACAGGTAAAAAAAAAATATTGTTATAGTGTGCATTCATTTTCCTCCTATTTAATACTCTCTAATGAATTGCCCAGCCAAAATTTTAATGAACATCCACAACTCTTCTATCTTTTCACAAAATAAAAAATATCTTGATAGAAAATTTCTGCATATTTGACATATTATCTTTTTAATCGCACCTCCCTATTCGTGCTCTTACTGCAGGAAAGTAGCATAAGGAGTTGTCCATTCTTTGGATCAATTTCAGAAATATTTGTTTATAAAGAATAGCCCATTACCTTACACATAGATCTATTAAAATAAATAGAATTAATTCAGAAGTAAGATAATCCCATAATTTTTATTGAATGTTTCAAATCCTATCTTCAATATTAAAAAGCAACACAAACCTAGATAAAAGAGACAGAAGCATCTGTTGGCCATGCAAACAGTGATGGTTTTTTTCCTCACTTTTTCCTCCCAACTCCTTCTGCATGAAGTTTCTTCTGTTTATTTACATTAAACTTGCCAGTGAACTAGTCAAAAATAGTATCTTGTGCTCACTGCATTGGATGACTTTCCAGATGAAGTCCTCTGGGAGTAATGGGTAATTCCAGATTCTGAGATAGCTAAACATGGTTAAAAAAAAAATCAGAGCAGGAAATGTCAGACAACCCTAATAACAGACTGGTGTATCAATCAGTTCCATTTGCTGCATTACTGCCTAATGGCATCTTACCAATATGTGTTGTCTGCAGAAGTATAAAGATTGCATACCCCCAAGTAACAACAGAAGTGACACGAACAACCTAGGGGAAAAGATATTAAAAAGTAATTTCTAGTGAATCTTATAATAGTATTGACTACATTTTGTGCAATTTAGGTAATTGACCTGGCTCTGTTATTATATGTCTAATTTGAAGTCCATCACTGGTTTTTCATACACTTGGCATGATATCTTGCAGCACTCTAAATAATCTACCATGGATAGTGAGGATGGCTTTGAAAATAAAAAGTTATTTTCTATGAATAAAATCTGTATATTCTGACTCATATTAATAATAGCTCTTAATGGTGTCAAAACACATTCATCAAAGTTTTGCTCAGCTGGTAAGTTTAAAGTCTGTTTTGACTTCTTAATTATCATCAATAAAGACCTTTAGTGAGGATAAAATAAGGTTATTGTTAATGTCTAGCAGTGCACTTGCCTGTCAGTAGCATGTTTAATTCTTAGGCAAGTTTCATTATATTAACAATTTTTCTGTTGATAAATTTTGCCTTTAGGAATATATTCCCCATCTGTAAGCATAGCCGAATAGCCTTTCTAATACAAAACAATATAGCCATGGATCCTATGATGCTGAAGATCTCACTATATAGAATTCAAGCTGAAGTTAATTTGTTTATAAACCAGGCAAGATGACTTTCTACAGTTACATTCCTAATAATGCATCTTAAGATTGCAAAACTTCTTCTCAAATAATATGAAGAAAAACAGCTTTTGAAGTTTTGTATCTTTACAAAAACTTAGTGATCCATCTGAGTTATGAATTAGTGCCCTGGTGTCTATCTGAATTTGAATCTTATTGTACCTTAAACAAAAAAGCAGAAAACAGTTGCACTCTACATGATGTAACTCACCTAAGAAGCACAGAGTAAAGAGACAAGGAAATACCAACACTAACAACAAACTTGCAATTTATCATAAAACATAATACATGCTTTAAAAAAAAAGGAAAAAAAAGAAAAATAACCACAAAAAAACCCACAAACCAACCAACCAAAAAAACCCACCAAAACAAAACAAAAACAAAAACAAAAAAAACCCCACCCTAATATGACAATATTCTTAAAACTATAACTAGTAGGACAGAATGACAAACTGGCAGTCAGCTGTCTATGAAAAATCTGATAAAGTTCATATTAGGTAGAAGAAAAAAAGTTATTCACATAGCATCTAACAGACCTTAGCATGTGACTGGTGAGGTGGAGGAGCAAAGAGAAGAAAATAACAAAAGGTCATATCCTACCTTCCTCAAGGAGCAGCATAGCATCAAGGATCATCTGGAAAGCACTAAAATTAACAGGGTTCTACAAGGAGGTTTAAGTTCTTGTATAACACTGGCTTAGTTTATGGTAGCAGGCAGCTTAGTTGATACATCCTGTAGCTGTTGACAACAAAGTCACAGTTACTCTATTCACATCTTAAAGTAGCATGTTTTTCACTGTCCACCTCCCTGAAGAGGAAAC
>VWZD01012769.1:0-19503 GCA_013396695.1 Sakesphorus luctuosus | reverse complement strand
TTAAATATTTTGTGGAAAGTTTTTAAGATCAGTTATCCATTCAAAATAAATCTAATTGAAGCTTGATAAATTTAAAAAAATACTGTGACTACAAATGAAAATAATTCAAAAGACACCTTTTTTAGACATTTCAACTAAAATAAAAAATTGGGGCTTTTTACATTACAAAACTATATATATGTGTGTGTATATATATCTATATGTGTGTGTGTGTGTGTGTATACATATATATAAATATACACACACATAAATATATATTTAAATTTATATTTAACCAATCTGTGTTATCATAATTCTTTAGTCAGATACTTTTTGGAAAATCCTAAATTTGAAAATAGTTTCAGTGGTGTAAATCTGATTATCAATACAAATGTTTTAATTTTTATTTTCTTCATACCTTCTCTGATCAGCAGCTATTCTGAAATTTATGTACCACCATCATGTCCCTTGATCCTTGTGTTTTTGCTAATATTCTGAAAATGTTCCCTGTTAAATTTCTAAACATTATTGGTAATTGCTAGATATTTATGTTATTTGTCCTTTTGGTAGGTGACATCAAGTTGCCAGACAAGTTATTTCAATTGAAAGAAAATATGCCTTGCACTTCTGTATAGCGTGAATGGTTTGATTCAAATGGAAATCTTTGCCTCTACTTTTTCTCACATATGCAGAGCTGAAATGGGTATTTGAAGCAGCAGATATTGAAAACGTGCATCTTCCATTAAACTTGTTTGATCCTTCTGTTTAAACTAATCATTAAAACCATATTTCAATTCTCTGTGGCATCCTCCTGTTTTCCATCCTGTTTCTGTAAGTTTCCATCCTTCTGTTATCAGTGCTCTGACTAGTAGCTAACAAGAGCCATGACTGAACCAACATATGATGCAGAACATCAAGATTTAGGCTGGCAAATGAAAGACTAGTACATAAGCCTCTCAGCTAGGCTTCCTTTCCCAGGAAAGGTTGGACCAGTGGATCTTTTGAGGGCCTTGGTGGTTCTATGACTCTGTGATAACACACTGAACTCATAATAAGTCTTTGGTATCACATGAAGCCAGGTTTCAATTGGTGTGCCTCCACTGACTTCCAGTGGAGACAGTGAGGCAAAGTAAGCCCTTTGGGAATGATAACTGAGATTAGCTTGGTTGGTTAGAGCATGGCGTTACTAACACCAGTGGTTGCAGCTTTGGTCCCTGTATGGGCCATTCACTTAAGAGTTGGACTTGATGATCCTTGTGGATCCCTTTCCACTCAGAATATTCTGTGAGATTTCTGTGAAAGGATTTGGGCTGGAAAGTAGTCAGCTTGGGCAGATTGAACACTTCACAAACAAAAATCCTGGGTTTGGGGAAAGTAAAAATAGTAACAAGAAGAAGTGTAAAGTCTTTAATCCTGAAACCTTATGTACATGCAAAATGATTGGTGCAGCATAGGTAAGAGAGAAAATACATGTAATGCTAAAAGTGCTTAATGTGTAGAGCAATTACTAGATTCTGCTCCATGACTGGGACTCCCAAGCACAATTTCAGTGCAGACAACAGCCACAGAAATAACTATTATTGTTATTATATGAGAAGAGAGGAAAATTAAAAATGTGTGTTTTCTGTGAATAAGCATCTCCTTTATAGAACATTTGCACACCTTTAACTCATCATTCTTTTTTGATTATTCTAAAATAATTCAGAGTATTAATCAGTTAATTGTCTAGCATAAAAGGTAATTTTAACACCTTAAAAATTGATTTTACTCATGTTTAAATCCCTGAAACAGAAGATCTGTGTCTGTATGCAGTTATACTTTCAGTTTCTTCATAATTCATTTTCAGTTAAATTTTGCCTTTCCATTCAAGCACCCATATTTATACCATATTGTTGTCTTTAATTATGCCAATAAATATTGAAACTAAAACTGAATGGGAAAAATGAAAAAAAATAAAGGCAATTCAGTGATTTCTTCCTTTAAATTTTGCTTTATCCTCCCTTCCCCCAAGTTTAAAGTAGAACACATAGAATAGCTTTTGAAAATATATCAGGGCTTTTCAAATTCGGTTCTAATTTCAAAACAGGATTACATTTTTAAACAAGGTCTAGAAGTCTCCAATCCTAAGGAAATCAAAATCACTATCTTTCATTAAGCAGAAGGTAGCAGAGTCTTGATCAGTTAAAGGTTTCATGCTCTGAACAAATTAAAATATATGCTATCTAACTGTAAAGAAATCTTATTTAAATCAAAATTATTAGGCTCATCTTTCTGCTATTTTTTCCAACATTTGAAACTGGTCCCTATGCTGATAATAAACAAATTCACATCCAGTGGTACATCAGCTAAACAGCCTAAGGAAAGGTTTCTTTTATTACCCTTAACTCCTTTTATTCCCTGAGAAAGGTGAAAAAATGCCTTGAGTGAGACCACACTACAATATTTCTCCTGGGGTTTTTTTTGTCACAGTAACTCCCAATTTACTATAGTGAGATTGTGGATTATCTGGAAATTGCTCCCTTTCTCTGCCCTCACCAAATTAAATTTGGTCACATCAATCAAGATTGTTTTATTGGTTGGAATTAAAGCAGTAGCAGGTTAAAGTGCTTAAAAGGGAAAAAAATAGAAAAGACTTTGGTGGTTGAAAAATGTTCCTCTCAATTTGGAGCTTAGTGCATAGAGGGTTTTAACATGAGAAAACCCTCATATACTGTCTGGTTGCAGCTTAACAGCTGTGTCAGTGCTCTGTTACTGTGCTCTTCAGTGAAAACACTAATAACTGTTATAAGAATAATGTTGGATAATATGTTTTTGTGAGCCCTTTACACCCCAAAATATGAAAATAATTCCAAAATTGATTTACTAGCATTATTTAATTCCATTAAAATCCATGCATCTGCCTAGTTTTATAATAATTATTTTTCAGAATAGAAAACACTTCACAATTTGGACTTGGTTTCAGTCTTTTAAAAAATTCTTTTTATATATATACATATAATAAGCTCTTGGTATTCATATTTATATAGCATAGTGCTTTGAGATAGGTGTCCTAGTTCAGCAGGTGGGACCAGTTGTCACTGTGCGGGGGTGATCAAAGCTGTGTATTCTACCCCCTCTATTCATTCCCAAGGTCAATGGCCCATTTGCAGCAGCTTCCCAGGGAGTCGTTAGCACCTCCACTCCCAGCCTGAGGAGGCGTAGCTGCTAATGGGCCATCAACAGTTCAAAAATAGCCCATGACTCACAGAGTTAATCACCCATTGTGTGAGTCCCTGCCCTAGGGAAGGGACTGGGTGTTCCCTGAGGGTACATAAGGGATGGGTAAGAAGACCTTGGGAACCTCTCATCGGACCCAGAGGAGCAGCAGGACCTTGACAGGAGGAGACCACCACTCTCGACCAGACTACAGACATTACCTGCATCAACAGGTTTTTCACTTCCTTTTGCTTTGGACTTGGGGGAACCACGCAGGTCTCAGCACAAGGGCTAACAAACCCCTTTGGGTTTGTACCCCAGGGCACTGGGTTATACTGCTGGGGTTTGGGAGTTGAAAGCAATTTCCCTTTGTGTCAGTGTATTTACTGTATTATTATTATTAAATTGTAGCTCTGACTTATAATCTCTCTCGTGTTGAGCTCATTTCTCCTGCTGGTTTACCTTCTAAACCAGCACAACAGGTTGCTCTATTTTTGGCTGCTCTATATTCACTACACTTGCTGCAATCTTGCCAATAGATGAGGTAAATTTTAGTGCATTAGGCTATCATTTTTCTGTCTGAGCTTTGCTAAAAGTTGCCAAACCAAAACTATGTTAAGCTGCTATAAGATTAAATGAGTAGACCAAGGGGCCATCAAAAGGTGACAGAAAAAACCTCATGCTTAGCAGGACTGATAAAAGATTACATTGAACCACCATCTAGAATTTTAGTTCAGAATGCTAGAACATGTAGAGCAGGAAAAAACCTCTGAGAACACACTTGATGATTGAATGTGACAATCTTCCTTCCATGTTGTTTCTAACATCAGACTTGGATCATCTGCTATAAAATTCTATAATGAAACTAAGTCAAACTGTATGAACAAGGTGAATGAATACAACCTGACACACAGATGTGCATATCAGACCTGGTTCCACAAAATAAATACGTTGTAAACCTCATATTTCACAACAGATCAATCATGAATGCCAAGACATTAGAAATTCTTCACTACATTTGTCCTTTATCACAAAGCATATTTTTTTCTGAATCAGTTAATTGGTATATAAAAATATTTTTATAAAAGAAAATTCAGGAAAAGTTGATCATGAGTCAGTTTACACGACACCAAGCCTGCTGGCAACAGCTGTGGTTTCCATCTCAAAAAAGGGAAAGGATCTTTGCTCAGGAGTTCACAGGTTCCACTGAGAGAGCCTTAAACTAGATTTGAAAGAGCGAAGAAGACAAAATCAGGATCACTAGAGATAACCCTGTTTGAGGGATGCCACTGTCTGAGGGACAGTATGCAAGCAAGGATTTTCAGTCTGCTGTCTCAGTAGATGTAGGCAGTGGAGGTCTGTTTGGCAGAAAGGATGCAAAAGTTGATGATATGTTAGAAACCACAAGTGCACCAAGAATGGTCATGCAGGACTGATAACCCAACTGAAGCACATCAACAGCAATGCACACCATATGGGCAGCAGACAGGAGGAACTAGAAGCCATGGTGAAGGAGAAAAGCTATGTACAATTGCCATCACAGAGATATCATGGGATTACATGAACAGCTGAAGTGCTGCAATGGATGCCTGTAATTTTTCATAAAGGATTGGGAAGGAAGGGGAGGTGGTGGAGTAGACCTATATGTTAGTGAGTGACTTGATTTTCTGAAGCTTGATGGTCCTGATGAAAGGATTGAGTGTTTACTGGTAACAATCAGAGGTAAGGCCAACAGGGCAAATATCCTGGTGGGAGTCTGTTGTAGACCACCCAACCATGATGAAGAGGCAGATGAAATATTCCATAAGTAGACAGAGGAAGTCTCATAACTGCAAGGCCTTGTTCTCCTGGGGAAAGGACTTCAACTTACCAGATGTCTGCTGGAAATACAACACAGTAGAGAGGAGACAGTCCTTGAGATTCTGGGTGCATATGTAAGATAATTTCTTGACACAGCTGGTGAGGGGGCCAACAAGGGAAGGTGCACCACTGGATGTGCTGCTTGTGAATAGAGAAGAACTGGTGGGTGATAAGAAGGTTGGAGGCTGCCTTGGGCACAGCAATAACAAAATCGTGGAATTTTCTATTCTCAGATAAGTAAGGAGGGGAATAAGAAGAACAGCCACCTAGGACTTCTGGAGGGTAGACATTTTTCTGTCCAGGTGTCTTGGGTTGAGCTGGCAAAAAGCCAACTGCTCAATACAGAGTCAAAGCCTCCCTCCTCCTCCCGCTGAGAAAGTGGAGAAAGGAAAAAAACCTGGAAATTCAGAACAGTTTAAACTTAAACTAATTATATATATTTATACAGAAAAAAATTAAAAGAAAACTACGATATAACACACACTTACACAGTTTAGATATAACAACAATTTTCTACCTCTCACTGAAAACAGATTTCATTACTCTAGATTCATAAAGCAGTTCAAAAGACACCCAGCAAAGCAAAAGAAAAACAACAAAATGTTTCTATTTCCCTGAACTAAAACAAAATGCAAAGTAGTGGTGGCAGCAGCAAGGCCCAGCACAGAACCACAGCAGTAGCAGCACGTCCTCTCAGGACTTCAACCATGATACCAACTGAGAGAACACCTCCTACTCCAGCTTTTATTTTTTGAGATGATGTCAGAATATGGTATGGAATACCATTGGCTAGTAGTGGTCAACTGTCAGCTAGCCCAGCACAGTTCAAGTCAGCTGATAATTACAGGCCTACTCCGAAATCTAAAGCCTAAATTTAGGCTTACACTTAGCTAAACCCATAACATCGGGACACTGGGTGAGATTGTCCCTTAGAAGGCAGTCCGACAAGGCAAAGGAGTACAGAAAGGCTGGACATGCTTTGAGAAGGAAATGTTAAAGGCACAGTAACAGGCCATTGCCATGTGCCTAAAGACAAAGTGATGGGGAAGACCAGCCTGGCTGAACAGAGAGATTTGACTGAAAATCAGAGAAAGAAAGAGAGTGTATCACCTTTGAAAGAAGGGACAAGCCACTCAGGAGGACTACGAGAACCTTATAAGCTATATAGGGAGAAAAATAGAAGGGCCAAAGGCATCTGGTTAATGATATAAAAAGACAAAAAAAAAAGAAGTTTTAATAAATACATTAGCAATAAAAGAAGGGCTAAGGAGAATCCCCATCCTTTAACAGAAGTGTGGGCAAACACAGTTATGAAGGATGAGGAAAAGGCCAAAGTACTTAATGTCTTCATTGCATCAGTCTGTGACAGGAAGATTATTTGTCCTCAGGGTAACCATTCTCCTGAGCCAGAAGACAGGAATGGGGAGCAGAATGAAGATGCAAAATCCAAGAGGAAATGGTCAATGACCTGCTACATGATTTAGGCTTGTACAAGTCCATGGGACTTGAAGAGCTTGTGGAAGAGCTCAGAAAGACCCTTTCACTCATTTGTCAGTGGTCCTGGCTGACTGGGGAGGTCCCAGTTAATTGGAGGTCAGCAAATGTGACACCCATCTACAAGAAGGCCTGGAAGGAGAAAAGGGGGCTGAGGAAGGAACTCATCACTCTCTACCTGAAAGGAGGTTGTAGCAAGGTGACATTCGGTCTCTTCTTCCAGGTAACAAGTGACAGGACAAAAGGAAGTGGTCTCAGTTGCACCAGGGGATGTTGAGATTAGATCTTAGGAAAAGTTCATTCACTTGAAAGGTGTTCAGGCATTGGACCAGACTGCCCATAAAAGTGGTGAAATTACCATCCTTGGAAGTGTTTTAAAAAACATGTGGATGTGATACTTGTGGACATGATTTAGTGCTGAACATGGAGGTGCTGCATTAAATGTTGGACTCAGTGGTACAAGAGGTCTTTTACAAACTTTAATGAAGCTGTGAATGTATGACTATGATGTGTGCTAATGGTTCTAGTAGCAGGGGTTATAGATTCCTGAAATGTTTAAAATAACTACTCTAGAACATATTTCATTTTTTTCCCCTCACAGTCCTATGGCAAGGATATATTTTTGTAGTATTTCTGTGCTTACACACACAATCATATTTCTATTCTTCCTATGTCACATAATGATGACAACATCCATCAGTCTTGATATAATTCTCATTGACATGAACATAACAACAAATGATTGGTTCAGTATCAGGTTTAGTGAAGTGTAAGCAAAGTAATTTTCTCCTGCAAATATCTTAACTGAACTTGTGATTGTAATAGGTTATGATAAACACATTAAAAAATATTTTCAAGCCAAATCCAGTGTCTCTTGCTTAGTGTAGTGGGGCCCCCTGTATCTCAGTCCCTTGCCCCAGACCACTTGTCTCACCACCACCGAGCTCTACACACATGCTTACCCATCCCTTGCTTCCAAATCACTGTTTATCAGCATATTCTGTACTTGCTTCTATGTTAGTTGACATAACTGTAAGCACAGAATTAGTAGTTACATTGGAAGATGCTTTTTAAAAAAATATGGAGAAATTCCCTCTACTCCAAAAACAAACAACTAAATAACTAAATATCCAACTAAATACAAAAAAATTCACATAGAAAAAGATGTTTCTTTTCCAATTTATGTTGCAGTTAGATCAATGAACTCTTTTTATCTCTACATAATTGTTTGGGCCCCACCAGAAACAACCAAAACCTAATGCTTTCCTAATACCTGTAACAGGATGAGTTTAAAAAGAAGCTGCTTAACATTAAATCATCATGAAAAGGTATTTCTGTTTTTGCTTTGGCTAATTGGCCAATAGCTGACAGAGATTGCAGTTGTCTGCTTTTACAGGTTAGGGGAGGAAACCTGGCTTCTCTACAAATTGGAAATAAATACTGTAGAGTTTGTAATAGGGCCAAACTCCTGAAAGACCATGAAGGGTGATACAGTATTGGCTCATTATCTGTTAAGTGTATTTCTCTTCTTACTCTTTCATTTGTTCATTTTTAAGGATTGCAAAAATTAAGACATTCCTCAGAACCATCATACATAGTATACATTAAAACACGTTGAAAACCTGATGAAGTAAATAAACTTGTTTCTGATGAGGTCACCATTCTGAAAAATCATGTCTAATCTAACATTGCCCCCGTCCTTGAGTGCAGCTAAAGTTTTGATCAAATTTGTTCCTAGCCCACATAATCAATAGACTTTAATCATGAATGAATTCTAGATATCATCTACCCTTGCCTGTATAATCTTTGAAATTTGAGAAAGATATTGAGAATAGAAGGGGCAATTGCAGATACTGATTTATTCGTTACAATAACAACATGTCTAATTATCTCTATAGACTTCCCCCTGCATCCAGTTAACAGAAAATAGCTCTATTTCAGTGAAATATGTTGGATACAGCAGTCTCCTGATATTTCACGTTCTTTTCTAAAAAGCTTCCTGTCTTTCTAATCTGTATATTAAAGAAGAAAACTCATTAAAATGGAAATAATCCTGAACATTTGATTATGTGCAATGTACTTCAAAATTATACACACAAACATTTATGCTACAATAGCAGCCCTACACTAATTAATAATTACATTTGATTACTCAGTCCCAGTGAGGACTGCTCAGAGACTTCATTCTTCACAACTGTTAAGATATTTTAACCAGAATGCTAATGCAGCTTGATGTAAATTAGATAAGAAAGTTCTTTTGCGATGTCATTAACTTCTGTCATTAGGTGAGGCAGGAGGATGGCATTAAATGAGACCAAAGAAGTAAAAATAGCACAAGAAAAAAAAGTTAAATGACAAGAGAAGGCAAGCTTTTCCCAATGAGCCTTAAAATATCCTGTCATGTTTAGCCAAATAGCAGTCAAAGGCAAACCAAACACTCTTGCAACTATTGCATAATGCTTTTCTCATATTTCCCTGTTAATGATTAATAGCCTATATCAATAAAGTAAAAATGTCCTCATTTTTTGCAATGCAGTTGTTGAACATTAAATGGATGTATTTTTACTACAACAGATACTGGGGTTAGCAGATGCTAGAAATGGAAATTTCAATGATATATGCCACCAACAGACACAAGTAAGCATATTCAAAGAGCTACTTTTCTTATAAAAACTCTTCTGCATTTGCTACTGGCTTATGCCACAGCATAAATTAGTGATGCATTAATATGGATCAGTGTTAGAATAAGAAATTAAAAGGAATACCAGTAAACATAAAGGTTGCCAGTGCAGGCACAGCTAGTTTTGCAGACTTTCTCAGGACCATAACTTGCAGGGTTCAAAAGCACCAGTATTCCAGTAAAGGATACAATAAGAAATATAAGTTTGATATTACTGGAAACAGAGAGCATGGTGCTCCCTACATGCATCTATATATCTTGTTCTTTCAATAAACCACTTAAGGAGACTCTAGGAAATCTTGCTTCTAGTAGAATTACAAGCACCTATAACTGCTGAGAGCCTAGTTCTGCTGGCTCTGATCATGCATTTTTATAGACGCTCAGATGTGGTTACTTTCAAAAAACTCATCCTGGACTACAGAAGAATCACTTGGCCAGCTCTCACTACCAACACTATCACTGTGCCACCAGCTTCCAAGGCTCTCACTAATATCCTGAGGCATATTATAGAAGAAGGACCTGTAACCTTGTGAAGTCTAATAGATCTGACCAGAGCAGATTAAGTAAAACTCCTTAGAGAACAAATTCATCTGTGTAATTAAAGGAGAATGTGACCTTATTGGAAGTATCTGCCAACATCTCTCATATTAACAGTTTTTCTCACTTGGCCCAAAACATTTCAGGCAGGAAGACAGAATTGTCATCTTAGGCATAAAGAAATTACTTGTCCAACATCAGCCAGGAGAAGAATGGTATGGCCAAGATTTTGATGGTCACAATCCTTGGTTCAAAGTGATCCCAAATTGCCTTCATTGAAGAATAGCTATGAACAGAAGTGGAAAGATGGGAGAGATATACCAATCAAGACATATTTGTATGGATTTCCTACTTCTACGTGTGTTTCACCCAGAGTCTCTATGAAGTTTGTACAGTGCTCTACCAACACCTTAAATATACTTGTTCATGCTTTCCAGTAGAGGAGACAGATAACTTCCAAGATGTTCCCTTCTGGAATGCCACAAGGAAGAATCCCTCAGGGTGTATTCTGAAACTGAGATTACTTAGTTTAGCTTACTGAAAAATACTGTTAGCGCTCAAGCCTAACAAAAGTAGTTTGCTATGACAGATTTGACTTTTTGGGACTCACTACAGCCTGCGGATTAACACATAGAAGAGGATTCTCAGTTCAAAGACAAAAAGAAGCTATAGAACAATTTTTTTTTCCAGTTAATGCCATACCTAGGACACGTTCTTCTGTTTTTCCTACTAAACCAAGAAGAATTAACCAGAAGTCACTTGCTTCTCTCTTTCAAAACATTTCTTTGTAAAAGAGGAATACTGGCCATAGTCTTCAGCAGAGAATAAAAGAGTTTTGAGCCATTATTGGTATGGACCCCAGGTACTCAGCTTTTAGCATTTATTATTGTAATGATCTCATTTGGTGCCATTTAGCAAAACAAAAGAATGTTTTAAGATAGTTTTTCTTTAAACAAAATATATATACATTGAAAATTACTCCCTTTTCATCTCTTAAAATTCCTCCTTCACCTCAAAAGGAAAGAATAAAGTCTTCATATTGACAGGAAAACTCATGAATTTGTGTGATTGTTAGTAAAGATTTTAATGGAAATTTCTCTGTCACAAGTTTGATTTCAACAACTTGCAAAATCCTGAGTCAAAAAATTCTACATGTATAGGTAAAAAATTTAAATAAACAAATAAAAAAATAAAATAAAAATTAAATTAAATTAAATTAAATTCCCAGGAAATCAACAAACAAACCAACCAACCCACTCCACCACAAATGGAAAACCCAGCTAACCACACAAACATACACACTACCACCAGTATCCCATTTACACACTTTTTGTTCTACATTAATTGTGCTGCCAGCCTGAACTGTGGACAATTAAGACAGCAGCTCCTACTGTAAAGCAGATCAAATCCTCTTAAAGTTGCATATGGCCCTTTAATCTAAGTGCACTGAACAGAGGACTTAGTTCTAGTACTCACCCTACATGAATCAGCTCGAACTCTGTAACTGACCTCATTTGGCATCTGTCAGAAACTAAAAGGAATAGCACCCAGCTGTTCACTTTAGTAAATATACAATTGCATAAATAAAATATAAGATCATAAATTTAACTCTAATACATTGGAAACTCCACATTACTCAGTGACAAAAATTCAGTTGTTAGTTCATCTTAGGTTTGTGATTTTAATACTTTTTGAACAAACCTTATCCAGTTCCAATTCTTGCCCAAAGATTTTCTTCTGTGTTTTCTCATTCTGTAACAAGATTCTGTCATGGCACACAGGATTCTTTTCTACCATAAAATAGACCTCTTTTCTCAGGGTGAAAGAGCATTTTCAACATCAGTTATCATCATGGAGGAAAGCATTCAGCAAGCTGTTTACCACTGATTAGAAAAGGGACTTTAGTCCTTTATACCATTTCTTAAAAGTTATGCTTTCTCTAACCTCCCTTGCTTCCTACCAAGAATGATATTTGTTTCATCTATTACCTGAAGCACTGGTCAAGAAAAGAATAATATATAAGGACTCTTGTCCTACTCCTACATTTTGAAGCATCAAGAGAGAAGACACAAGAAAAGAAAATATTAGGGGAGAGTCAGAGAAGACTGCAAAAATTGAACTGGGCAAAAGAAAATACAGAACAATAGAATATGCTGAGTTGGAAGGAAACCATCAGGATGATTGAGTCCAACTCCCAGCCCTGCACAGTACACACCAAGAACCACACCATGAACCTGAAAGCATTTCCCAAGTGCTTCTTGAACGGGTGACTTGACAACTTCCCTGGGGAGCCTGTTCCAGTGCTCTATCACCCTCTGGGTGACATTTTTTTCCTTGTAGCAACCATACACTTCCTGCAAGTCATCATAACATGATCCTGCTGCTGAGGGAAGTCTGGTCCTTTCTCTGCAATGACTGCACCTGATTGTTCCTGGCTTCAAAGGAATTAGGTACCCCCATCAGTACCTAGATAGATCCACAGAAGGAAGTCATGTATTTCAGACACTAGGGGAGGATAAACAGTGTTGTACAGGCAGGCTGGTGGTAAAAGAAAGAAAATAAATTACTAAAAGATGGAAATTCATGAAGGGAAACTCCTACTAGAAGGACGGGAGGTACATCACTGCTGGCCAGAGGTCAGATAGTGAGAGTGCAAAACAGATGATACTGGAAGAAGCCAGTAAGAGGGAACTGAAGTTTTAAAAGAGAAGAGGGAGACTTAACAAAGCCCTGAATCACAATTAATTAAGAAGAAAACTAAGAATGATATGCCAAGCGCACACAGGGGACTTTGAAAAGTAGGCTGGATTAGGAGGCCAGTAGTAGGACAGAGGGAGGACTGAGGCAGAAAAGCCCTTAGCAAGAAGTACCAGAACAATGAAGTCTATCCTTAACAAAAAAATATTACTACTTTTCAGAATACGAAATCAGGAATTCCTACTTATATCCGGAAATCTCTCTGAAACCACTGACAGTGTGCCATTTCTTGTTGGTCCATGTGGAGAATTTCTATTAGCTAGTGATAAACATTTCATAATCAGCTTGGAGCAGGAATTTGTTGATTCATTTTAAGGTGTCAAGTCTTCTGAAGAACTATGAAGAAAGAATTCAGTTTCAACATGTAGTGGAGAAAGTACTGAGTGTTAGTTTGCTTTTTTGCACTGTGGAAAATTATATTAAAAAAGATTAAAGAAAAATGAATGTGCATCTTATAAGAACAACCACAATTGTAGGTACAAATGTTTTTGAAGACTATAAGGTGCTAGAAACCTTAAAGCAGTCTCAGTTAATATTACATCAAGCCATATCATATTTTTGTTTAGCATTCCTGCCAATGTATTACTCAGAACAGGGTCCTTAATTTTTTTTGATACTGCTGAAATATCTTGCCAGCTTTAAAAAGTTGTGGTGGGTTTTTTTGATATTTAAATGTAAACACTTATTTTTAACTAATAAGTTATTGCTATAGGGAAGTTTAGAACAATAAAACATTTACTTTACATACTACAAGTTACACACCAATAGTAGACTCTGCAAGTAATTTCTGACATTATACACCAGTTGTTATACTTTGTTTTTAGTGTCCCATGAACAAATATCAACCATAAGTTTCATCATAAAATGTGGAATAAAAATAGATTAGTTCTCTAGAGTCTGATAAATTCAAGCATAGAATCAAATTTACTTGTAACTAAATTAAGAATGCTTTGGTTGGGAAATTCCTCCAAAATAATGAAGATAAATTGACATAATTCGTTAAATTCAGTTTACCCATGCTGGTTTTGTATAATTTTTTAATGATGATGTATCTAACAGAATATAAAATACTCAGTTTTACTTTTGTTATCCAATGAAGTTGCAAAGGAATAGAGACACTGTGAACACAGAGATACCCATGGAGTGGTTTCCCTAGCAACAGGAAGAAGAAATGTGCTGACAACTTTCCATACCTTCATCAAATTACTGGTAGCTCACCAACACGGTTCATAGATGAGAAATCTATTGCTTTTATAAAATAGAATAATTTAAAATGCAGCTGATGTTGCTTCTCAGCCATATTTTCCTTCTCAAATCTTTAAAAAAGCATTCTTTGAGAAGGTTGCATGTCTGGTTGAAGGTGCTTCAAGGCCCAGAATATTTCAAATATTCTCGGTCATTTGCAGAAAGTTGGACCTTGCTTAATCTTGCAAACTTGATGCTCAAAAATTATGGAGCCACTACACACCACTCACTTAGATTCTCCAAGGAAGAATGCAGGTGGATCTGAAGACACTCCACTTTGGCCACAATGCAGACCAAATGCATCAACTGCACTGAGCACAATGCCAAGCTTGAAGAAGAAGGTATTCTTCCAATGTCAGATATATTTGATTGGCCTCTGTCTCTCTTAAAGATAATCTCATAATTTTTAAATCAGAGCTGCCTTGCAAGACGCCAGGCTGGAGTGAAACAACCTTCTCACAAAGAAAATAATTTTGGATTTCTATGGTATTAAGCCACTATAGTGAATTCTCCTTACTCTATGTAAAACGACAAAGGGGGAAACAGTGCTTTCTGTGTTGATCTATATCCATCTATTACTTTATATTGTTACTATCATAGTTGCATGGAAGCCTCACAAGATGTCTAGGATCTAGAGAGGTCTTAACCTAAAGAATCTACAGCAAATGGGTATAGAAGCAAAGTACTCATCAGAAACAGCCATCTATTGTCAGACAGTTGTGCTAGGAATACATAAAACTGATCTGTTGCCTTTTCAGTGTGCTCACTTATGTTACTGATTCTAAATGTGCAAAGTAAATCCTTACAGCAATATCATCTCCTGAGAAAACCTCTGCTAATCACTCAAGAATCTTTCACTGAGACCTCAACCACCATGATCCAGTGCCTGACTAACTGCAAAGCCATTGACTCTGCACTGCAGTCCAGATGCTCGCACAGTGTGAAGTCATGGAGAGCCACTCAGAGCTGAACCCAAATTAAAATGAGCTTGAATTCAGTAAAACTAAATAAGGTCTTACTTCCAATCCAGGAATTCAATATCTTCTACTTACAGTTATAAAAATGGAGTGCATTTTACGTCATCATGAAAACAAAAAGGAGGAAAGGATGATGAAAAAAGAGTATTCCAAAATGTGGTGTCATAATGGTAAGGGTCACAGAATAAGCTTCTCTCTCCTTCCTCAGGCTAGACTTTCCAATCTGAATTTGCTCCATCCAGGCTTTGGCATCTAAATTAGGAATATTCCTTAATTTCCTCTGCATTTAGTGGTGAGACATGGTGTTCTGGTAAATCACCTTCTGGAGAGGTCTTTGCCTCCAAACCCTGAGCAATCTGAGGAAGTGCCTCATACTAGGGTATAAGTTCAACAGTGCCATCACCCCTTCCTGCCTTTCTAAACCTCCATAGAGTTAGAAGCAATGTACCTCATACCATTTCTGAAACTGATAACTGTTGAATTGTTTGCATTTGTGTTCTTCTTATAGAAGAGCAGTCTGTGAAGAGGAAGCAATATAAGAGACAAGAGAACAATTTCTGTGTTTGAATCCTAATTTAGTTCTGGAATTTGTTACCTTCAAATTGGAAGCTGGTGGCATTCAAGGCAATTGTCCCATCAACATATTATATGCTCTGATTGTGACAGCAACACAATGATGGCGTTGCATTTGCAGGGCTGGTCTCAGACAGCATGACAGATGGCAGCTTCATTGCGTAGTGCTGTCCCCAGAGAGATTTAAAAAACCAAATGAGTAGTTTTCAAAGATAGTGGTAAAGAATAAAGAGTGATGATTATTCATGCAATATAGGCAACGTTAAACTGCAGCTGATGACAGTCAATATTCACTGGAGCTCAATCTCAGTCCCTGAAATCCTGAGCAACACCTTCATTTTAAAGGTGACTAAAAACTGCGAGGAGTACCAGTACCAGTGCAAGAAATATGTGATGGAATAAGACCAGAAAATGGAGATAATTGGTCAGCCCCTTCTGGTCTCCTGAGAATTCGCACCAGCTGAAAGGCTTTTAAAATGTGTACAAGTGGTGTGAAGTACCTGACTCTAGAATTTTACCCACAGAAAAATAGAGTATTTCCATCTTGTCTGAATAAATCCATGTATGATAATTTGATATATAAGGTAACAAAGATCCACTGAGACCCAGCATCATAGTCAACAATTACTTATTGACAGAGTTGACAAAAGCAATATGAAAATCTTGCAAGGGATCACGCATTCAAAAACAAACAAGACTAAGCATTCTGTCTCCTAATCTCATTGTATAAATCTGTGGTGAAATATTCAGTTGAAAGCAAGCATCTACTTTTCTGATTGTTCTGGTAAAAACTAAGAGGACTAGGAAAATTCTTATATGAGAAATATTTTCTGAATTGAACTAAATATTTCCCAAGACACTGAGTTGTTTCATCATGATACACAACAGTAGCTCAACCAAACACAGACAGCTAAAGCACTGCATAACTTTGCCACACTTTTGAGTGAAACTAGATAGCTGGTTATCTCTGGGCTGTTCTGTGAGGGTAGAAATAGATAATGAATTACTTTTTTATCCACACATCACAGCAACATAGACTCATAAATAATTCCTTTGTCTGTTGAATACACTTTAGCACTTCTGCTGAAGAAACTTCTCACCAGTATAAATTAGAGAATTAAAGCCCATTCTCCAGAAAATAAATAGATTTCTTGGTGCTTCTGTTTATTTCTAAATTGTGAGGAAAAAAGGTCTCAAAGCAAAATAAACCAATAAAAATAAAAATAAATCAATATCTATCAATTTTTCAGCTTATAAGATTCAATAATCTTGATATTTTAAACTATCTATTTCCTAAATAAGCAACAGGAAATCAATCAAGAATAAAACAACATTCTCATGTCAGCATCTACTAAAACACCTTTAAAGGATTTACATCTTGCACTTCTAATATTGCTCCTCTAATGCCTTAGGGAAAAAAGCAAAACAAGAAACACTTGTGGAGACACATATCTAAGAAAATTATTAATTTTTTGGAGCAAGTTGAAGAAATACTAACTCAACCTCATTGATGTAGAGTATCTGTCTCTTTACTAACCATCCTTTCCTCTGTACACTCAAGACTCTCCAGAATGAAATTATCCCACTTTTGTTCAGTCATCTAAATGAGATCTCTTAATTAGAAAGAGTCTGCTTTGGTTCCCTTCACAGCTACCAGTAAGAAATATGGCCTTTAGCTGATATCGGATTTCATTATTAAAAATCTCCCTGAATTTAAAAATGTTTATCACAACTCTGTCTAATAGCTTCATTATTATAAAGTAGCACTGATAATTTAAGCAAAGCAAACTTTGAAGCTTGTATTCAATAGAGTTTATGGACAAAATTATTCTATCTTCCAGAGCAGCAAGTAATGTTCAATGAATGTAGCTTATAATCTACTCAATAATGAAACAGAGAATTGGAAAAATTGGAGAACAATTACAAGAAGTTATCAAATGAGGCATAGTGGAAGGAATTATAATTTAATGCAATCATTTTCACTGATTAGGGAAATTAAGAACCTACGAATCCACCTTAATTCATTCTTCATTTCACCTCCATTTTAGCTTATTCTTATGAAACTTCGCAAAACACATGAATTGAATTCTTTGAGATGCTTTAGCATCCTAGTAGTCAATCAGCAATGTTAAAGCCATTCAGTTGAAAATGACAAAAATCTAACAAAAATATGTTTTCCACTGGACTTTCTAAAGGATACGGCTGTTTTTCCTTAAAACTGAAGGGGCTCAATAAGAAGTAGCAGTGAGTACCTAATCAGACACTCACTCACATGAGTGAAATTTAAAAACATCATTATGACTCCACCATTAATTTTTTTGACCTACAAGAATAAATAAAAAAAATCTCCTTTCTATATGTCATGCATATCCTACATCTCGTTGTATTTGTTAAAACATTAAAAGCATTAGAAAATGTAACTGGGTTATGTTTCTAGATTGTTTAACTGTTCCCTGTTGTATTGGCTATGAAGATCGATTACATGGATTCTCAGCAGGTAGGTTCCATAAGCCACCTAATAGCCAGTAAAAAGAGATAGGATACATGTCAGAGGAAGTGGATGGATGGATGGATGGATGGATGGATGGATGGATGGATGGATGGATGGATGGAGTGATAGCCCATCTGTGTGTCTATATCTCGCCCACATTCCCAACAGCAGATGTTCCACTCAGAGCTTCAAACTCATCTCTTCCCTAAGTTGAACATTCTACATTTTTAGACCATGATGATGATTTTCTTCCCATCAACTTAAGGGAATAAATAATGAATATACAATATAGTATGTGCAGCTACACAGATGAAGTTTCATGTGCATATTGCTTCCCTTCATAACCTCCTGGCACTACTATTTAAGCTATTATACTAGTAAATAAAAGGTACAGAAAGGATTTGTGAAGCAGATCAGAGAAAAATATGATTTTTTTTTCTCACCTTAAAATGTGCTAAAAAGTAATGTGTGACTGATTCATTTTCTCCCCACTCATCCCCAAATAATAATACTGCAAGTACACTGGTGTTCCCAGTAGACACTAGAATACCCTAAAAAATTGCTATAGCATGAGTTTTGCTATAAATAAGTTTGACAACCTTTTTTTTCCCTTCTGTTTAAATGTTTATGGTTTTTTTCAAATCCACATTCTTATTCAGATTGCAATGAAGTTTGACAAATCTCCAAAGGCTGCAAAACTGTGTTAGGGTTCAGACTGGTGGAACATTTCCTCCAGGGTAACTTGTTCTTTTCCCCTTAGGAAAATGGAGAGGGAGTCCATTATACTCCCCACCACACTTCTTTGGCTTTCCTCTAGCAGAGCACCTGTCTCAGCTGTGCAGGATTTCCCCATTGTACAGACCTGGGAACTTAGAGGGAATTTTTATATTTACCAGGCTACTTTGCAGTCATAAATGCCAAGTTGTGGATTAACCCTTACACGCCTGCTGCACAACTCCTGCTGTTAACTCTCCTTTATGCATTTGAAAGTAAAAAAGAAGAGAGAAAGAAAATTCCATATCAAAAATCCCCCAAAAACACTAGTGACTACCTACCTTCACCTAATTTTTTAAAATATAAATGGCACGAAAAATTGCTTTTAACAACTTACAGGAGGAATAATACAGAAGTTAGCAGTGAAGTTAATCTTATGCATTGTCTTAAATCATGAACAAACTTTCGGTTTATGACATCAAAAGAATCAGACAAAATCAAGTTATTTTTCCCAGACCACCTCATGCCACAATCACTGACCTGAGAAACAGGTGGGAAGATCCACATAATTTTGAGTAGTTATGGGTTTGATCCAGGACAAAAAAGCAGGAGTTTTATACAATCTAACAAGTGTTGAAGACCAAAAAGGAAAAATTCTGTAAAAAAATCAATGGTGAACTAAAGGTAGAAATTTTGTTTATGAACCTTGCAAGGGCAGAAGACCAAAGGAGATGTTGTTCTCAATTGTTCTATACATTTCTTTGGATTTTACTGAATTACCAGGAACTCTCCTTATTATAGTCCAACCTTACTGAATGAACTACCCTGATCCATCTACAATTGTGGAAATAGTGGTGCTGATTTTGGTTAAAACTGAAGAGTTACTGGATATTTTCTTTGTTCTGAAAGGATGTAAAGAAGAGTTACCCCTTTTCATATCAATTTAAAGGAATGCTGACTGACTGAGCAAGCATGAAGCCTGTCTTGGTTTGAGGAAAAAA
>VWZD01012768.1:2727401-2731571 GCA_013396695.1 Sakesphorus luctuosus | reverse complement strand
TAATTTAATTAAAAAAATAAAAAGAAACGTAAGGGCCAGTGTATAAAGATTATACCAGCATTAATAGTGGAAATATTGTGTATTAGATATAATTCTGCAATATTCTATGTATATATAATTTACAGGTAAGGTGGTGTAAAAATCCAAGATATCTGATTATAAAATATTTTTTTGATTTTTCCCTTTTTTTTTTTTTTTTTTTGGTTGGTTGTTTTTGGTTTCTGGGGTNTTGGTTTTGGTTTCAGGGGTCCGGGCTGGCTGGTTGATTTTGATTTGTTTGGTTTTTGGGTTTTTTTTTTTGGCTGTATGAAGATTTTAGATACTATCTGTATGATTTTTTTTTCTTAATGCTTAAGTTACTTTTTATAGACTTAAGCGCAGTTTTAACGGACATTGGACGCTGTTTTTTGAAATTCAAAAAAAAAAATTAAAAACAACTTTTGCTGAAGTCCAAAGATTTTTATTGCTGCATTTCACACGACTGTGAACCGAATAAATAGTTCTCCTATTTGTTCTATGAGTTCTAACTTTTTTTTTCACCCCACCCCACCCTTTTTTCTTTTTTCTTTCTTTTTTTTTTTGGTGTGTTTTGGTTTGGTTTTCTCTTTTTTTTTTTCGGTTTGTTTTTTGGGTTTTTTTGACGCTGGGGTGTCTGGGACTGATTTTGGGGATAGACGTGGAGAATTTAATTCTAAAAGGAAGAAAAAATATAAGTAACGATAGGGAAACAAATCTGAAAGCACCGTCTTGAAATATGCCAGGGGTCCTTTGCTGAGCCTCTACTCCTTCCACACCCACAACGAGACCCACGGGCATCCGTGGATGCGGAATGCAGGCGTGGATGCGACATAGAGATGGGGTTAATACCCCCCTCCCCCTCGCCCCTCCCTTCCAACTTGTTGGGAAAACTTTGGGAATCCCATCTCCGAAAAGACGGAGCCGCTCCGAGATGCTGCTCCTTCCCGGCCCCGCTCCTCCTCCGCGGGGGACGGCCGAGGGATGGGACCCGGCTCTGCTCCGGCATCACCTCCCCGAAACATTTGGGAGCGTTTTAGCCCCCCCCCTCTTCCCCCAAATAAAGTAACATTTTTAGTTCTCCCCAGCGCGGTCCCCGCTAGCACGACTCTTTGTGGCAGCGTGTGGGTGGGTGTTTCTCCCCATGCCCCCCCCGTTCCCCACGCAGACACCCCCTTGTAATCGGAGTTTTTAATGGGTTGGAGGAGCTGTGCTGCGTTTAACCTGTTTCTCCCGGAGAGTGGGGTCCCTCTCCCCTTTCTGGAGGGGGGATGTGTCCCGCGTGGGCCTGGGTATGCGTGGGCGGCTGCTCAGAAACGGGCTCTCCTGCATCGCAGTTTGTGGGGGGAAAAACTTCTCGCTTTGCCTTAAAATCTCTTTATTTTGCAGCTCTAATAGATACACATTGTATATAGTAGAATAAAATAAAAAAAAAGGAAGAAAGAAAGAAAGAATCCAGCTATAAAATAAAACCTGTAATTTTAAATTCTGTGAATAATCATCAGCTGCTTAAGAGCCAGGATTAATGACTTTGCCTTTTAGCAAGAAAGCGAAGGATTTTTTTTTTCTTCTCACCAGTTTATAAAACATGTGCATTTTACAATTGCAGTATCAAATATTTATAATCGGATGAAATATGAATGTTTCTATTTACAACTGTGTTCTCAACATTGTGAACATTCTCGCTGCATTTTGTGTGTTTCGATTCTCGAGGACTGCATTAAATAATAATTAAAAAAAACCTAAAGAAGCAACCCACTTTATTACGAATCCCAAACTGTGTCACTCAGACGTTGCAATGGAGTGGTGCTGTTAGGGAATATATATCCCTAAATGTTCATACAGTCCTTAGCCTGCACTTCTGAGCACTGGAGTTGGAGTTAGAAGTATTTTGTAATTTCAACTCTTTACAGGGCATGGGGAGTGGAAATCAGTGGCTATTTATGAGAGAGGTGGTTTCGCAGCCAGGCGTTTCATCAGCCTTTTGACTTAATGAGGAAACTTTGGGGGGGATTAATTTCCAACTGAAGGAGAGGACAAGCACCAGCCGGCACCGAGCCCCTCTCGGGCACTCCTCCTTCTGCTTAAAAGAAGCTGAAAATGGAAAGGAAAATCTCTTTAATCTCACGTACTGTCAACAGGTTTCACCTTTTCAAGACTTTAAATACCCGGTGGTGTGATGCTCTGACAGCCTTTGGAAAAACCTCTACTAGAAAAACTCGTAACTCTGGAGCTCGGGATGAGGGGATGGAATATTGCCGATGCCACGCCACGAAACCAGGCAGCCTGTAAAATGCTTGGCAGCCCCGGGAAATGACAGTACCACGATTTTAGGACGGGCTGGACAAAAATAAAACGATCATCCGCCTTGCTGCGACAAAGGGCACAAGAGCTCCGAAATAGCTTTCCGCAGGCAGAAGGAGAGGGAGGAAGGGCAGAGCCTCACTCGCCCTCAGGGTCGTTCCTGCTGCAGGGGATGCGTTCCCAGATAAAATCAAGGGGAGGTGTATTTAAAATTTCATTTTGTATTTTATTTGTTTAAAAAGCTGCCACTTTAGGATACATTCTGCAAGGGGCAAAATTCTCCAGGATGGGAGCTGCCGCTGGCACGGTGCAGCGAGGGCTTTACCTGCCCGGAGGAGCTGGGGCCGGGCCTGAGTGCGACAGGAGTGCCGTTGATGATAGCAGGATACTGCAGGCTCCTGCTTCGTTTTTCCAGCCTTTCAGGTTTATGTACCTTTAAGGATATACTTGTTTGGGTTTTTTTTTGGTCACCTCCACTAATGGAGGCAGGTGATTTACAATCCCGAGGGAGAAAATAGATGGCAGTGGGCACTAAAGATGAGTTTTAAATCTGGTTCGAAATACAGCTCCAATTGCCCACTGGTGGAAAACGGCACAGTGGATGTGTTACACAAGTGTGGATAAGTCCCACGGAGATTTTTGGTTTTGCTTTTAGGAAATCACTAAACCTGCACCCGGGGAAATTTTTGCCCTTCTCCTAAGCATGCAGGCAGGAGTGGAGTTTCCACCTGTCCTGCCCCCGCCTGTAAGAAATGCTGGGAACAGAAAACAGATGCGTGACACCAGCAGGAATATGTATTTAGTTATATGTTGAAAAAAATAGAAGTGAAACTTCTTTTAGTTAGTTCAGTCTCTGGAGCAAGGACAGAAAAATTACCACGCTGCTGCTTGGATTTTACCCAGAATCAGAGCACAAAATATTTGCCATTGGTAAGCCATGCCTTCAGTGGGAGCAGCGACAGCCTCACATGGGCTGCACTTCTCACCTGCCTCCGATATTTCTGGGAAAGCTTCCATGGGAAGAGACACAGGTTCGGAGACACTTGCTCCACTGCTGCCTTCCGCCACCCTTTGAGCGGCTGAGGGTTCCCGTGAGCCGCCCAGTCCGCGCTCCCACGCCCGGGCAGCGGCTCCCTGCTGGCTCGGGAAGGACGGCACAGCTAAATTAGCCCTCGATAAAATAAAATTTAAAATTATTTTAACAGAAAGAGCTGCCGCACAAGCTTCTCTTGCAATTTTAGCGAAGCATCACTGCCTTTCTGAAGCAGCCTTTTTGCTTTGGAAAAAGCAAAACCCCAATCCACAGCAGCCAGGAAGCCAAGCCAGAGCCTCCCCCAAAAACCGGCTGCGCCGGGGCAGGGACAGACGAGACTGGTCCTGGAGACACCCACCGCCTGGCAGCCTTTTAATCCTCTCCCTGGGATTTCCTTTCCCCAGCTAGCAAGGCAGACACCTTTCACTCCACCCAGAGCAGCAGAGTTCCATAAAAAAAAAAAAAGAATAAAGCAGGAAAAACCACAAATCAACTAACCAAAAAACCCCACCAACCCAGGGAAGTATTTCAGGGCCGAGTAAAAATATATCTTCACTTGCCCGGCGCCAAGCGGCCCCTTCGTGTAATTAATTACGTATATTTTCCCGATAACTGTTCAATGAGCATCTGAGCACTGAGGTTTAGCGAAGGTGTTCTTCGCTATGCTCTCTGTTAACGAAGTATATGGCACATGCGATGTACAAACCCACACCCAGGCACTATATATGCAAATGCCCGCGCCATTGATTGTGAAATGCATATCAGAGTTACAGGGGGAAACTATTTAGCTAGCTCGGGTTTGTGGAAAAAGAAAAAAA
>VWZD01012768.1:2709901-2722401 GCA_013396695.1 Sakesphorus luctuosus | reverse complement strand
TCCAGAAATCAATTTATATTTTTAAATTCCTTTATGAGTCCTTGGTATTCGACACCATTCTCTTTGCTCACAGGGATCTGACAGGCTTTGTTCCAAGATATTTTCAATATTCAGAACATTGAAGAGATATTTAAAATATCAATTATCTTGTTTGGATAAGTAGCCATTAAACATGCAGAGTAACTTGCTTGAACTGGAAGTCTGCAGGCTAGAAGTGCCTTGCATTTTATATGACATTCTTCATCCGTGCTTTTCAAATCATTTTACAAGTACTAATGAATAAAGTTTATTAACAATCCAGCAAAGGAGACAAGAACTGTTATCCTCTTTCCATGGCATGGAAATTGGGAGATATTTGTGTGTAATCTCGTTTGTGCTTGCTAGATGCCAAATGAACTCAAGTTCCTTTGCACCTCTTCAGCACTATAAAAAATCATTAAAGTCATTCAATACACACTTAAAATTCTGCCACAATGAGACCCTCCATCAATGTGAATCAGATCCAACATCAAGTTTTTGCATCACTGTGACAGCCAGTCTGTGGTCACATTAATGACATGAACATTGACCTCAGGCTCAGATTCCATCATATTTGGAAAAAACAGAAAAAAGGCAACAATTTTGATGTAAAAAGACTTGTTGGAATTTTTTGACCTAGTGATTTTCAAACTTTTACTTTCTGGATTTTGGGTGCATTCAGACTGCGTTTTTATTCTCATCTGATCTAGGTAATCAGGGGCTTGAAGCATTGTGAAATCGTTAATATTAGGAAAAACCCCATCTAAGAACCATTCTTAGCATCTTTAACTGAAGGGCTGCGGTCCAGCATCTGCAAACATCTGCATGTGAGCAAAGGGGTGATTTAAGAACTTACTAAATCAGTAGAAAAGACAATATGAGAGAAGTGAACCTGTCCTTCTTACCTGTAGGGTATGAATTTACTCTGCCCAGGAAATCTATGCAAACCTGCAGATTGAATCGGAGTTTGAAGTGATTATCCAACTTTAAAGTATTCATCATAGTGATGTCTTTTCTTCCTCAGAAGCACACATATCTCTGTTGCTAATTGTAGCCCCAATTATTCTCTCTCATCCCATGGGAGAATAAACCAGCAAAGCAGTTGACCTACTAGCACATACACCCAGGAGGACCTTTCCCTCGCAGGGTCTCCTCTAGTTTGGGATTTGGAGGGGATACTCAGATCCCCGCAGACATTAACTGCTCCCCAGGGGTCTATTCTGCTCCAGTCTAGGGAGTTACATTCTGTATGTCAGTAGGTGCAGGATTCATCCCCTGTGAAGGACAACTGTCACTTTATTAAATAGTGACATCAATGATCATCTGCCTGGCAATAGCTGTGCCTCAGTTCACAGCTCTGCACTCAGACACCAGAGTACCTTCTGATTGGAAAGACCACATTTTATAACCTCATCTCACACAGTTTTGCACATGGTAATGCATCCCAGGGAGACTATTAGACAAATAGGGTCTTAAAATCTTATCTCAGATCTTGCTCAAACATGAGATTTTTGTAATCATAAATGCTAAAAATATCACTCACATCTAAGAGTGATAACTGCAAGCAGGATTCAGGCTTGCCTGAAATTGCTGCAGTCCAGGCAATTAATAGTTAATACTTAACTCTCCTGACAAACAGCTCAGATGACAACATACCTATAATTATAGTTATATCTGATCATGTCGCTGGGGGAAAAAGGAAGGTGATACTGCAAATGCAGAGGGGCTGCATCCTAGTCTCTATCTCCCAGCCAATGCTCCAGACTCCCTTGGACCTCTCCAGGAATTACTTCTAGCTAGCCAGTCCTGGGAAGAGATCTGCTAGAGATGCTTTGTGCTCAGTTGTGCATCCCTAATTTTGTACAGTGCCCACTTAACATGATGCTGGCAAATTAGAGCAGCCTGAAAATGCAGGCAGGTAATAGAAGCAGGGTAAAGGCTTGAGCTTGCGTCTTCTGTCCCTGGGAGGTTTGCAGGGCTGGCAGATGGGAAGCCAAGTACTTACACCATCGTCATTACTAGCATGGTGTCGCTTGTATGCCAGCTCCCCAGGGTGTGAACCAGCTACCGTGGCTGTGCAAGGAACAAAAAGGCCAAAGCATGACAAGGTGGGTGGAGAGAGGCCACAGGGCTGAGGAGGCAGAGGGGTTTGTGTTCTGCATCTTCAGGGTTTGTCCTGCCAAGAGCCACCTTCCTGTGGAGTTGATACATCAGCATCAGCCTGGGCCAACCCTTGGCTTGCCAACAGAGCTAATGCCTTTCAAGATTTACCCAGTCTTCAGTCTGGAAATCCCTTTGCAACTTACGTGCAATCCTAAGTATGAAAAAAAACCTCAGCACAACTGGCTCAGATTCCTCTATGTCCCTTTTTTCTCCAGGATGAGCACTTACCCCATCAAGCAAAACCCCACTGCATGCCTACTTTTTTAGAATGACCACTCTTTCTAGCTCAGAGTGAGTAGTGATACTCTTTATTTACACTGCTAGCAGATACAAAGTTTTCCTCCTTGCAGTTGCTCTAAATACTTGCTAGATTCCTGGGACTCATATTTCCAGGATGAATATTCTCATACAGTTTTGCAACTTTTTTTTTTTTTGGCTGAGACACCAGCATTTCCTAATGTGTAAATTTTTCTGTTTTTTCCCTATGCATAAACCTTAAACTCTGTCAATAACTAATTGTTTCATGTGTCTCAAACAAAGTGTAATCAACAGAGAGGATGGTGAGAAGTGTGAAATGACAGAGTGACATTATATGCTTAAATAAGCAAACTACACCCAAATCGAACAATGGCTTGAAAATGTTTCCATAATAAGGGTGCATAAATTACTTCCATTACTTGGAAAGCTCTTACTTGCATCTTACCAGCCACATTTCTAGTATTCACAAGAGCTGATACACTCCGATCATGATAGACATGCCTCTGCTACTGTAATTATAAAATGCTTTGTGAAAATATTGTTGTGTCTACAGAGCTACTGAAGTTGTACTGTCTCCTTGGTATTTGTTTATTGCCTCTGTGAATTTAAAAAAATATAATTAAAAAGAAGGAGAAGAAATACATTTTGGAAAAAAATAGACCACTTTTTGCTGTTTATTCTCTGCGAGGGGAACAAGAAAATGCATCTCAGGTTGTGCCAATACATGATATGCACCAGCTGGATAATGTAAAGGAGGGATGATTCATTGAAAAAACATGAGCAATAAATCCTGATCGGATGGAAACATTTCAAGGAGACACACTGATGGTTTCCCATGTGTGATCTCTACCACATATGCATATGTGCATATGTACCAGAAGGGAATGGGAGCAGAAAGCCTTTACACTGAGAGGGCCAAGGCCACCCAGAGCTGGGTGCTGCTGGTGCTGCTGCCCCTGGGTCTGTGCAGCCCCTCCTGGCCCCTTGGAGGGCAAGGAAATCATTCCTCTCTCTTGCTCTCATCTTACAGTTTGAAAAGCAATTGCTAGTCAGTGAACAAGTGTCTTTTTCATTTTTGGAGTCGTACAACTTGAAAAATAGCAATTTTTATTTTTTCTTTAAAGGAAAATCCGCATGTAGTTCAACCAAAAATAGAGTCCTTACAGTAAATTATTCAGAGACTATAAATCCCCTAATTTTATACATTTTCTTCCCCTCAAATGCTTTGTTTTTGTTGAATATATCTAATGATGCAAAACTGAAAATAGTCAATTTAAAATTCTGTTAGGATTACTGAGAATATGGAAAATAATTATATTAATCAATGAAAAATAAAACACACCAATAAACAGGATGTGATTTGCTTTTAATTTTGTGGCTGGATTTATCATCACACCCAGGTAATATAAAGGATCTGACCTGAACATGATTTTGGTCTTTATTACAATTGCTGGATTTATTAAAAAGATCATGTTAACTTCATTTTAATAGTATGAGAGTCTTGAAGTATAAATATTTTTGAAATGAAAATCAGTCAACATAAGTAAAAGCCTTGAACAAATCTGCAATGCCTTAAAGGATTGTACTGAATTAATTTTAACCAACAGTGTAAGAGGAAAATGTACTTATATTCCACTATTTATATTAGAAAAATGTATGTGGAAGAAGTTTGGAGAGAAATTGTCCACAAGCTGTGACGTGCAAAGTGTAAAATAATAAATAAACTTAGTTATTTTAAAAAACTGCCTGGTTTTAACAAGCCAACACGATATGAATGCATGAACAGCATTGCCTGTATTTCAAATTAACCATAGCAAGTCCTTCCACTTACCTGGAAAACCTGATCCGTGTGCTAAGATTTTGTATGTTAATTTATACTGCAGAGTTCTTAACATCTGACATCAGCTGTAACATTACAAGTTGTGCTATGACTTTATTAAGGGATGATTTCCAAAGCCCTAAAGAATACTTATTATGTTGTAATATATATTTCTGAAGAGGATTAGGTCTTTGATGCTAAAACCTAGACATTTTAAAGGCGAGTTTACTGAAATGAGAAAGATTACATACATGCCTTTGTGTTGCACCAGGTAGAGCTTTTCCACCTTCATTTCAACTTCGTTTCACAAACCTCAGTGGTATCACGAACGAGAAATGCAAGTAAAATCCCTCAGAGTGTCATTACTGAAATGGGTTATTCCAGAAAAGGACCTGGGCCTTGTGCTGAACCACAAACTGCATAGGCAACAACAGGAAAAAACCTAGATAAACAGAAAAAAAACCCACCTCAGGACACATTCCTCCCTGCAATGTGTTAATGTTAATATCAGACTGAGCAGCAACTGGATTTTATGGACTCTGTGTGGTTTTGGATGCCAGTCTTTTAAAAAGATTGAAAAAGTTGAAGGAAGAGCAAGAACAATGAAAAAGTTTAGAAAACTTGACCTCTGAGAAAAGACTGATGAAACTGGGTTTGTTTAATTTAGGAAAGAGAAGATGGGTAATGGTTTTCCAGGATGTAAAAGGTTGTTGCGGAGAAAAACACCATCAGTTGTTCTCCAGATCCACTGGGGGTAGAAAGAGAAATAATCAGCTTAATTTGCAGGAAAAAAAAGTAGGTTAGATACCAGCTAAAATGTCAAACTATAAAGAGAGTTAAGCACTGGGAGAGGTTACCTGGGAGTACTGTAAAAAATCTGGCACTGGAGGTTTTTGAGGCTGGGTTAAAGGAGCAGAGGGAGATGCTCCAGGTACAGCAGCTGCCTCAGGCACGGGACAAAGCATGTCCTTCAGGGCACAGCCAACACTGCAGCACCACATCTTTGCCACGACAGAAATCAAACAATTTTACCTTCATTACAGAATAGTCTGGTCAGGTTTGGATTTTCAGACAAGGACATTTTGCCATTTTGTTTGAAATAGCCCATTTTTCTGTTCTCAACATCAGGAGAAATACTTTTCTTTTGGCATTCTTTCCACACTTTATCAACATTTCAGCTCTCAAGTTGGTCCCTATTTTAATATAAATAAATACATAAATATGTATATAAGTATATGTACATATACGTATACACACACACATATATATATTAAATAGGAAAATAATTTCATTACCTTCATTGAAGGGAATTTACATTATATATGTGCAAAAGAAAAACAATTCTTGTTTTTTCACTCCCTGCAACCCTTGCCAGCCTCATCTCCAGTATCCAGGAGCCCAGCAGCCAAACCAAGCTTGTCTTTCCCTGTGGAATGACTCAAATCTTTTGGTTCTCAGCACTGAAGAGTACTGTATCCCCAAGGTCACTTCATGCTCTCAGATGAGGAGACATTGGATATTGGTCAATATTGCCATACTCATGCAAGGAAAATGCAACTATTTTTTATTATAGTAAATTTATTTGCTCAGAAGGAAACTTTTTCAGACACCCATTTGAAATAGCACCGTGAGTATGAGCTGTTTTAGGACTGGAAACCCCACTACGCCTGGGCTTTTGCAGTGAAAAGGAGTTTTCTGTTGTAAACTGAGGAAAAAAGGAAGAGGAGGGAAGAGAAGGTTTGGGAGGGGTTGGGAAGGTTTGGGAAGGGAAGGTTTGGGAGGGTTTGGGAAGGTTTGGGAAGGGAAGGTTTGGGAGGGTTTGGGAAGGTTTGGGAAGGGAAGGTTTGGGAGGGTTTGGGAAGGTTTGGGAAGGGAAGGTTTGGGAGGGTTTGGGAAGGTTTGGGAAGGGAAGGCAAGATGTGGGAAGGGAAGGTTTAGGAAGGCTTGGGAAGGAAATGGAAAGGAAAGGAAATGGAGGAAATGGAAAGTAAATGGAAAGGAAAGGAAAAAAGGAGTGGAAATAGAAAGGCAAACCTTTCTCTTTCTTGGGAATGTGTAAAACAATGTAAATCACACATGGACAGAAGTATTTATTAATCTATACCATGAAAGGTATTAAGCACTATTATCAATAAAAGACTATGAAAAATCAAGAATAAGACCTCCACTTCCAGGCTCAGCCCAACCCTGCAGACAGTGTCTGTCATGCTCTTCCCTCTCTGCTGTGATCCTGATCACTCCCATACTGAGATGTATGTCTTGCCACATGCATTTCCATCTTCCTGGCTTGTGGGCAACAGAGCTGTTGAAGGCTGGAGCACAAGACTTATGAGAAGCCACTGAGGGAACTGAGGGTATTTAGTCTGGAGAAGAGGAGACCCGGGAGAGACCTTATCATTCTCTACAGCTACATCACAGGAGGCTGTGGCCAGGTGGGAGTCAGTTTCATCTCCCAAGTAAGAAGGGATAGGACAAGGGAAAGCAGCCTCAGACTATGCCAGGGAAGGTTTAGATTGGATATTTGGAAAACTTTCTTCACTGAAGAGGTTTTCAAACATTGAACAGGCTTCCCAGGGAAGTGGTGGAGTCACCATCCCTAGAAGTATTTAAAAGACATGTAGATGTGGCACCTGGGGACATGGCTTAATGGTGGACTTGGCAGTGCTGGGATAATGCCTTGACTCAATGATCTTAAAGGTTTTTTTCCAACCTAAATCATTCTATGATTCTATTTTTTCTATAGGTCAGTGCCATGAGCACCACATTCTGTGTATGGCTGGAGCAGGAGCACAATGCCACAATGGGAGGGATGTCCATGAGCTCATAGCCCAATGGCTAGAACAGTTGGTTGGGAGAAAAGACCCTGGTCCTTGCAGTGAATCTGTATTTTATATGAAACTATCACTGGGTAAAATATGTAAAGGCTAGAAGCCCCTTTCTTCCTTAGCCAGTGACCAGGTTTGGTGAGGTTCCTTTCTGAGGGATGCAGGGTGCTGCTTGCAGATCCAGCAGTGCAGGCCCAGCCTCCAGCCCTATATTGTAACCAGTTAGTTCCTGTCACAGGGACAAATGTCTTTGTCTCTATCAGGGCTGCTGAAAACCTGTGCAAATCTTGAATGTGTTTTAAATTTGTAAGATGAAAAAAAAGGAGGGAGGGATGTGAGTGTAGCACATTTACACAGTAGCTCAACTTGAGAAGAAGTGTGTAAATCTGCACTCTTTTCATCCAGCTCTGTTCTCTTCTCAAAGAAAATCCCCAGTGAAATACTATTCAGAAAAGAGTCACTTTCAAATACGGGAAATGACAGTGCTTTTAAAGTGGCATCTACATGCCCCAAATCCAGAGAAATCTTAAAGACACAACATGAATCTGTGCTCAGGCACTGATGCCATAGTACTTTCAGACATGGAATAAAACTACACGTGACAGAAAAGTTGCTTGCCAGGGTCTGTGTGCCAAACAGACCCTGACGGTTTCCTCTTTATTAAACTAAACACTTCTCTTACACAGTAAAGAAAGAACACAGGTCTGCAAGAACTGAGTTACACTGAAAAAAACACCCATAAGTTTTATAGGGAAGTGAGGGTGCTGTGTTTAAGTGAGGTGCTATTAGCTCCCAACCACATCATCTCAAGATACACAGCAGTGTCAGGTTCCTCATCAGCACAGGGTAGCTTGTTTCTGTTTACAAGATAGTTGCCCACTACTCATAGCTTTAAATTGTGCTTTTCACCATTTCTGATGACAAGGTTCATCAAAGGATGATTTAGGATAAAAGGAAGGGTTTGGAAGAGAGCATCCCCATTTTCCCCAGTAGCAAAAAGGCCCTGTTCAGAACTGCACCCCACTACTTTGTCTTGTTGGTCCCCAATGTTACCAATATTTGCAAAACTTCTGTACCAGATGTTCTCTCACTGCAACAAAGAGCTCTAAACATGGCCCTTTCTTACTTAGTATTTCTCCCCAGAAAATTCTTTTTTTTATTTTTGAAAGAAATTTTAAAAAGCCTCTTCCTACCTTCTGTAAACCTTTGTATCAACTCCCAAAGAGTCTTCCACATACCTGAGCTCCCTGGCCTGGTTCCTCTTCCTGTCCTCCACCTTCTGTGAAGCACCACTTTCTCCTATCTTGACAGGTACACACACATCCTACTGGGGGAAAAAAATAAAAAGAAGTAGGAAAATTCAAACTGGCATATTTTTCTAGATTTTCAGTTGTATTGGTACTGGATCTGCAAAGGTTCTGGTTTTCTATCCTCCTATCCTCAGCCTTTCCTGCCTTGAGGATCTCTCTCTCCTGCTGTTTGCATGGCACCTTTCCCATTGCCATTCTCATTTCCATGGTTTTTTTCGACTTGTTGTTACCCAGGAGCTTCCACTATCTGTCCATGGTATCTCACAGGCTGAGCAGCCACATGGGGAAAGGTCTGGATGCACCAAAGCCATGTATTCAGCCTGTGACTCTGCTGCCTCCTTCCTTCCCTGGGCTGGAGGCAGAGCTGGAGCTACACACGAGCACTGTCCTCCAAGACTTGACCTGGGCTTCAATCTCCCTCCTCTGGGGTATTTATTGCCATCTGACTTCGTATCCCAAAACAGGGGCTTCAGAGGACACAGTGACATGAGCCTCAGCTCCAATGTTTGATTTTTTTTTCATTTCTTCTCTTTTCTGTTCCTGTCTCTCAATGCGTATCTCAAGTGGGTCCAGCAGCCACGTGTTTCTGCAGCCACTTTGCTGCATGTCCATTCCCTCAGCAGATGCTGATGCTGTTGTGGACCATGAACATCCCAATTCAGTGCTGAAACAAACAAGGAAGAAATGGTGAAAGACAGGCCCAGCTTTGTCATCACACACTCCTGCTTGTGGGGATAAGCACCTTCTGGCGTGGATTCTGCGTCTGTATTACTCTGCCTTTTCATAACTCAATCCTGCCAGCCTCTGAACTATTTTTATTGCTCTCCTCTGAATAATTTTCAATCTGTCACTATCTTTCAGGTAATGTGGTGCCCATAATTAAATACTGCAGGCGCTACCGCACCAGAGCCATATGCAGACGGGCTATTACCTTCTTGTGCTGTGATGTTTTCAGCCCCAAATCAAATTGGCCTTTTTTTGCTGCCATATCTCAAGGCAAACTCATGTCTAATTCACTCCACACTATCATCTCTAGATCTCTTGCAGCATTACTGCTTCTTGGGTTTTTATCACTGATTGAATATCGGGGGTTAGATTATTTTTCCACAAATGTCGTAGCTTCTATTTTTTATGTTGAATCTCATTTTATTCTCCACTCATTTTTCCTGCCTTTTTGGATTCCTTTACATTATTTTGCTCTCATCTTCGAGATTTTCAAATCCACCCAGCTTAGTTTAGTTTGCATATTACACTCACAAAGCATTCAGTTCTTCTTTAAGATCACTGAAACAGCTGGTAAAAAAGCTCCCCATTCAGTGAATCACTTCAGCACATGATTATAACCTCTGTGAGTCAATACTGCTCAGGTATGTGATGAAGCACATGTTGGCACACATTAGTTTGGTTGTAACAGGAAAAGAATCCCTCATGTTTGAAGTGCAGCAGGTGTCTGTAGTGGGGCTGTGGTGAGGAGGGACAGGTGACATGGGGCAAAGGATGCACTGAGTATCACTAAGGAAGCAAACCCATCACAGGCTGCCAAGTGCATCCACACATCCTCACCTGCACAGCCAGGGCTTGCATTAGGGTTTTGCCCTGTTGAGATGCCACCAGAGGCTCCCCCAGATCAGTTCGTTGCCATTCTTCTGTTCTTTCTGCTGAGACACGTTCGAAACCACGTCAATCTGAATTAATGATGGGAGTAAGATGCTGGGTGACAGCAGCGACTGTTTTATTAAAATCCAAGGACCCAACTGAGCAGTCTTGAACTGTGCTCACATGGATAATCCCACATATTTTGAGCATCAGACCTGAATTCAGAAATTTTCTATTTCTATCTAAAGGAACTCAGTGTTTGACTGTCAAAATTTACTTGACATAAATCCATGCTGTTTCTTTTCTCTGTTAACCTCTAAGTGTCCATTCCCACCAGAGTCTATGGAAAGATGTGATTTGGCTGCCAACATCTTCAGATCTGGCTGTGAGGATTTATCTACCTGGAGAAAAATACCTGGAATATCTATGGTGAAATGAAATCAGTCCCACCATCTGAAATACAATTTTTGGATAATGTGTTCTAAAGTTAAAAGCATTTGGTTTTGGAAATTTCCACTCAGAAGAGATGGTGATTATTTGGAACCAAAGCCTCATTTACTTGGGGATATTGCCCACATGAGGAGGTGCTCCAGTGTAACTATTTCTTAGTCTGGGGGTGTTTTGTTTGTTTGTTTTGTTTTTTGAGGGGTGGATGGGCTGGAGTGGTGGCAGAATGGATTATTTTGGCCAAATTCTCTACATAGACAAGCTCAAACTGATGTTTCTTTTAATAATGTTTGTTCCTTTACTTGAATTGCTATAGCAGATCTGTTATCTTTACTAGCAAAACAGGACCAACTTTCTTCTGGCATCATAACATTTTTATCCTAATTTTCCTATGGCTCTTGAGCTTTTCATTAAGAAAAGAAAATAAAGTGACTGTGCTTTAGGAAATTTGTTAGCTAATTCCCTTAGTGCTGAAGAAATCCAGGTTAGGTAGTTTCTATATTTTCACTTTTTACAGCATCAAACTGAATTGCCTTTTTTATTCTGCTTGTCTTTAAGAAATTCCACTTCAGAACCTGTAGATACTTGGGTAAACAGCTTTGTTGTAGGACCACTTGTGAAAGGCCAGTTTTAAGTAGTATGTAATAATATTTGAGGAAAAAAAGTGTGATGGTATGATGCTGGAGAAGGCTGGCTAATGGCAAGCTGGGTCCTTATGGGGAGTCTTCTACCCACTTGCTCAGGGAAGAGCAATACAGACTCTGACCTCTCTGTCCCCTCAGATGAACTCACTCATCCTCAGATTTGAGGAGCAAATGCTCACAGTGAACAACTCGGCATCAACACACTCTTCAGAAATAGTTTAGAGAAAACAGTATTTAATAACTGACCATCTCAGAAACCTGTAATACCCTTGCAGACAGACTGCAACCAAAAGCAGGAAAAGATTGAACAGACAACGTGCCATACATTTTCCCACTGGTTTTACCTTTGCTTGCTTATTTATTTTATTAAGTTTTCTGATGTCCCTACAAAAATTGCTGCAATGTGTTTTATTCTTATTAAGAATAATTTTTTAAAAAAGAAGTCCATCAGTCCAGCCATTTTTTGATTCACCCATAATTTAATCCCCTTCAAATTAATTAATGGGCCTACTGTCTTTCTAGAATGTCATTTCCCTTTGATATAGGTCTTAAAGCCCTTTTAAAGTTATTTGGTTAGCTTTAAATTCTTTTTCCCCCCTTATCCTTATTATTTCCCCTATAATCCCTAACTGAATTTGAGTATGCTTGTTTGATTCCTTCCCCTGCCCCCTCTTGCTTTCTAATTTTGACTACAGCTTTTTTTTTTAATTAAAAAAATTAAAGCCTCAGATCTTTGCACAGTCCCTTATGAAGCCACATTGGCCGCTTCTTGTTCTCTCTGTTCTTCATTTTGAGAGGAGCAGGAGTCTCCTGCAGCTTAATTATGGTTTCTTGCAGGAGTCCCCCTGCTTCCCCTCACACTGGTGGCTGTACAGTATTCCTCCTCCTCCTGCTCCTTCTCCTCTGCAGACTTTTGTTAAATACAGTATGCACGGCGCGTACCAACCTTTTAGATCTACCAGATTTCTCCCTCATTGATTTTAAAAAAAACACCTGCCCAAGGATTTTTCATCCATGAGAGCTTTTTCCTATCTCTTGCCTTCTTTCTGGAATTAAATCCACTTCCAGAAGGGCCAGGGGATGCCTCTCCTTTCGTCAGCTTCAGCATCCATTTTTTAAATTGTTCTCCAACAATCACAGCTACAAGGTCGCAATTGATCCATAGCCAATACTTCAGCAGATTTTATATATTTTACCTGAATATAGATGAAACCAGGGACAGATCCTGTGCAGGGGTAAATCTCTGCAGCCTTTTACTCCCTCAGACCTGCTTTCTGCAGACAGCGGGTGCAGCTCAAAGTTCCTCAAGACACTTGGGAGCGATTTCAAAGCCCTTCTAATTTTCCTGATAATATTGGCACTCCTGGGTGCTAGTTTCCTGGTAGCTTATTTTCTATATATATATATATATATATATATA
>VWZD01012768.1:2547580-2709851 GCA_013396695.1 Sakesphorus luctuosus | reverse complement strand
TATATATATATATATATATATATATATAAACCTGGAAATGTTGATAGCTTGAATTTCTGGAATCAACTCTCAGTCCTCATGAAGCTATTTTAATTAGAATGGGAGGACTCTGTTAACTAAAAGTGGAAGAAATATTTATATGAGGATGCTCTGAATTTTGCTTAGCCTAGTGACTTTTTTCTCTATTTCCCCCCTTTCTTTATCTTGCTTTTTCTCTTTTTTCTTCTTCTTCTTCCTCTACCCATTTCCCCCCCCATCATCTACTATTACAACCTAAAATCTTTTGTTCTCACGTTTGCAAAATACCACATTCCCAGCCACCCTTTTCACAGCACGCACTGAAACCCAGGAGATCTGAAATATCCTCCTGTCCACTTAAACCATGACACTTCCCCAGCCCTAAGCCCACATGCGATGCCTTACAGTCCTGTCATACTTGTTTACATCCACTTGGTTTTAGTTCCTCGCTCTTTTTCTCCGTCGAGCCTTTGCCCCCCGGTTCGCTTTGTGCTGCCTTTCACGCCAGCGGAGCCTGGCCGGTTAATTGTCCATCCAGGACAGGCGAGGTTGAGCCGGGCTGAGACGCATTTCCTCTTGTCGTGACAATTGTTCGGACTGTTCGCCACTTCACGCTCGGATGAGTTTTTCTGTCTCCGCTGCCCGCACGGCCTCTGTTGGCTCTCCCGTGTCTCCTGGGTGCAGGCACATCCCAACACGGCCCTACTTTGGCTTCCTCATTCAGGGAGACTTTCCCTCTCCCTCTGCAGTAGATTTTTGGCTATTTGGGCTTGGGATTTTTGCCGTGTTCTGCCAGGGCTGGAGGTTTTGTCCTACAGTCAGCGTTGTGCAGGCTGTCCCAGTATTGATTCACAATCCTTCTGGACTTTTATTTTATTTCATTCAATGTTGGCACCATATGGCAACTATGGCAACTGAATATATAACCCTATTCAGTTTCTGACTCCAGTCTGGTCTGTTAAAGGGCTCCATGTTCTGGTCTGGAGGGGAAAAAAAAGTGATTCTTATAGGACATAGCAATAGAGAAGTTCAAACAAGGTTCCTCTGCCTTTAAATTTTCCCTTTTCCATTATGACAAACAGAAAAAAAACATAAAGAGAACATAAATATATTTGACAGAGTTTCACATATGGCAGATGTATCATGTTGAAAGAGTAACAGGTTAGTCTGAATTAACAATACAATTACAATATTTATAAAATCACAATGTGTGTAAGCCCCATGGGCAACATATTTGTGTTTATTTTTATTTCATAAAAATAACCCTCTGCTTCTCAAGAAGCCAGCTGCTAATAAAGCAGCTGGCTAATAAAGGGCAGAAATAAATGTCTGAGGGAAATATTTAAAAGCATCCTGGTGACTTAGGGACATGTGTCAGTTGGGACACATCATTTATTTAGGCATTTTCAGAAATTGCAAGTGGAGCACGCACTTGCTAACATGAGTAGTTTTACTTGTGTGCTGCCTTTGAATTCAAGTTAAAGTTACTCATGTGCATAACTCTCCTCAGGACTGGGCCCTACGGCTGTTTCTTCCTCCTGAAAAGATACTGAGGGAACTAATTTTTCTGATGATTAATCTCAAACGCTGCACCTGCAGTGCCTGCTTTCACTTGAATGAGAAGAGATTGATTTATCTAGCTATCTTTCTGTCTGTCTCATTATCCATCTCCTGTAGCATCGCAGTACCTCAGAAAACGATGACGAACTTATCTTCCCAACAGCCATATGGGGCAGGACAGTATTATCTCCACTTGCCAGATGGGGAGATCAAGGTAGGAATCAGCAAAGTGACATGCCTGAGGTCATGTAAGAAGTTAGTGTTAGAACCAGGCAGTGCAAAGAGCTTTCTGGACTCCCAGAACCCATGACATAATTCCAGTGCCATCTGACTGCTTTGTAGATCCTCTGCAAAGGATTAATGAATCCTGCTGCTCAAACCTGAGCTCCAGCTCATGGAGGAGCAAAACCTTGTTGTGGTCCAGCACGACTGATTTCCTGCACTTCTACCTGAGCAGAGAGTGGCAAAACACACATGCCCTGGCAAGGGAGCTGTGAGGGGCTGGAAGAAAGGAACAGATTCTTTTATGCTTTAAGAATAAGAAAGCTATCACTACCAAATTAGGATAAAAAATAGATAACTGCCGAGAATCCTGCTGCAATCCCTGAAGTGCAGCACTCGAGTTAGGCAGGAGCAGCAGCAGGGAGGGTGAGCATGGGAGGCTGCTTGGGGAGACCCTAGTTACGAGTGTGGCATAGACAGAGCAGGTCTAGGGGACCCTTTGGATGGATGAATATCTGAGGGGCCATCTGGGTGTTCCCACCACTTGGCTCAATGGCAGCCCTAGCCTGGCACACAAGGAGCTGAAGGAGAGTGTTCAGTGATTGTATCTCCAGTGGCTGGAAAGCAATCCAGTCCTGGACAAGCTGTGTGGAAAGCCCTTATGGTAACCACCATTGACATAAGGTTTTTGCATGAATATTTCAATGTTCATGAGTGAAATTCTCTGCTGGCACTGAGGGCTTTTCCCACAGACAAGCAATCCCTTTCATTTTTCAAGGTGAAATAGCAGAGAGCAGCTCCAGGACGAGGGACACCTACCCCAACATGTGGTATCCCTGGGTGAACTTGTGTTTCTTGCCCCACTCTAAATCAGAGCTTGAATCCAGTCTCCTCCTAGTGCCTAGGGGTGACCCAGACCCTGACCATCCCTGGTGCTTCCTGCCCTGCTCATTCAGCCCTGAACAGCTGGAGTGCAGGTCTGACCTGCTCCAGGTAGGATCTGGTGTCATGGTAATCCCACCAGGCTCATGCCATGAGACAAGTCACCTGGTAAACTCAGGTATCCCATGGTCAGAGGAGAGGACATTTTTTTAGATATTGGTAAAAGTGGACACCAGCCAGAGCACTGAACCCAGAGCAGGGACACTGAAGTTTCAGGCTTGCTGAGATGAACTCCTAAAGCAAAAGGGCAGACAGCATTAATTAAATTCCAAAAGCACCAGCTTTAATTAACTTTTGTGCTATCCCAGTGCCCAGTAGCACCTCCTACCCCCAGCACCAGGAGGATCACACTGTGGTGACCTCCAGCTGATGGAGATGGCACTGTGATGCCTGGCATGACCTGGCCAGGTGCCAATGAGGCTGCTGGGAATGGCAGAGCCCATAACAAAACTGGCCTCATTCTCTTGCCCCAGCCTCAGCCAGCTCCCAGGGGATATCCTCGCTGAAGGCACTGCAGGTTAACTTTTCCAGGCATGTCAGCTCCATTGCTTTCAACAGGGCTACAAGCACGGAGAACCTCACCTTTCTTTTTTCTTAATGTGTGTCTTAATGTGCAGTCGATGAGGCTAGTTATCTTGTCAGGGGCCTGGGGTGAGCTGGGGCTGATGGGCGATGGCAGCCAGCAATAGTTCTTCGCATGCCGCTTTGTAGTGTGCACCCAAGTATTACAAGCCTGGGTCCAATACAAATAAATAATTAAGTGCATTTCCCGGGGCAAGAAAATGAAGACTTGGAGCTGTGGCAAGAATGAATAAGTACAAGACCTCTAGACCTGCAGAGCACGCACACAGTGTGTGACTGACAGTGGATTTCTTGCAGCCATCACATCAAAGACTCCAGAAAACTGCTGTGCAGGGTGTCACTGAGAGGAGAGACTCTGGCCCTGCCAGAGGGAGGGATTCAGCACACTGGGAGGGGTCGTAATGCAATCCAAGGTACTCGGGATTTTGAGCACCTCCAGGAAAATTTGCTGTTCTTCAGACAGCACCATCAATGCCAGCATGTCCCTCTTTGAGTGGAGTACAAAGGCCTTCCTTTCCCCAGCCTCACAGGTAGAAGGTGGGGAGCATGTGAACCTCCAGATGGACCCCAAAGCAGAATTGAGTTGTCACCTGTGTCCCCATGGGGATCCTGACTCCCTCCAGAGCTGGCTCTCCTTCCATCTCCCATCACCCACCCCAGCCCACCCACTCGTCCTGTCCCACTGCTGGCAGGACTCAGGGCATCCTTATCTCTTCAGAAACATCGGTACAAGCCTTAAGAAATGAAGAAGCTCTAAACCCCAGCACTGAAGATCCTCCCATCATGTAGGCTGTCATGCTGGCAATGCCTGGAACTGCTGCTTGATACCTGGGGCTTTTGGGAGGCGTACTGGGAAAATGGGTCACCATAAAAGCCTTCCTTTCCTGGACCAGACCTGCGATGTCTCCTAAATGTATTTCCAATATGTAAACCAGTGTGGGGATGGCTGAGTATGGGCAGTAAGAAAGCTTTACATACACTTCTGTACTCAGCTACTGCTACAGAGAGAATGAGCCAAAATTAGGCTCCTCAGATCTTCATCCATTTCCCCAGCCAGGCATTTTGGGGCCAGCTGGAGTGTCTGTAGAGGTGTTTCCATTTCGGATCATGACATCTTTGGAGTGAGGGGTGCACATTGTGGCAGGTTGACACAACACAAAACACTCCCTAGGCATGGTTCAGATCTACATATTCAGCATCAGCTCCATCACAGGCTGTTGTAAAATAGATGTCCCTGTTCGAGTTTGCATTTTTGTCTTTTTCAATAAGCTGAGTTTCTCCTATTCTCTCCCTGTAAGTTTGCTTAAACTTACTTTTTATTTAATTTTCTTGGGGGATATTGGATTCTGCTTGATTTTGTAAATGACTTTTCTCACCTTTGAGGGGAAAAGAAGTACAGCCCAGCATTCCCTGCATCATGCAGCAGTTGCTACAGTATCACCTGCACTACTATCACGGTTCAACACTTCCTTAGTTCTGAACAACTTGGTTAGTGACAGTTGTTTCTATGAAAAATTCCTTAGAAAGGTTGTTCTAGAAAAAACTCCATCAACAACAGTACATAATTGTCCCTGGTACACTTAAAGATCCTCTCTGCATTTCTGCTATCCAGATTTATGGAAGTCAAATTTAAAACATGGCAAAGAGTAACAGTCTTGGCAAGAAACTGTTGTACTCAGAAATATTATTTGATCAATTAGTCAATGAGAAAAACTCTTTCACTTAGTCATGTCAAGATGTTGAGTTCATTTCTCCTTTGGGAGCATCAAGAGTAAGTTCAGTCAAATCCCTGAAAATTTCTCGGTGTAAAATAACTCTCATCAAGAAGAGAATGGAGCACTTACAGCATTTGGGAGAGTGCTATAAAGGTCACAACACACACCACATCTTCTCCCAGACAGGGGGAGAGAGTATACACTACCTGAAAGGTGTTCTAGATACCTTCTGGAGATGTTCCCATAAATGTTATCCACAGGAATTTCCATACAAACCTTTGGCTAATACAGAGTCTAAAAAGCCTGAAAGCTCTGCCGTAAACAGTAATTCATCATGAGGATTTGAAGAGTATCTCAAAATAACTCTGGTGGCTCCAGACCACATTGCTGTATGCAATGCTCTGGTTACACATAAGCTGTATCAAGGTATCACCAAACCTTAGCTAGATGCTTTTCTTCCTTGGTGACCCAGTCAATAAAGATCAGAAGGACAGGTCTTCCATAAAATCATACAATCACTTCTCCCTTACAGATTTTGACAACTGGAAGTGTCTGGAAAACAATCCAAGTTGGATCATGCTTTGAACAACCTGGTCTAGTGGAAGGTGTCCCTCCCCACAGCCAGGGGGCCTGGGATGGGATAATATTTAAGGCCCCTTTGAACCCAAACCATTCTATAGTTTTATGATAATTTCTCCTGTGTATTCCATGTGCTTAAAAGTCACCCTTCCTAATTTCTTGCACAGTGAAGACAAGGTCTTGATCTCTGTGGGGTAGGTGCCAGTATTGTCCGTGCAGACACCATGAGAGCCCAGCTACAAAAGAAGTGTATGTAACGCACCTGCCTTCCTGAATGCAGCCGTGACAAACCAGCTTCTTGTCAAGGTAAACTAATATTTTATTAGAAAGAGTTGTCATTCAGGACTAAACCCCAAAGCTGTGAAGTATAAAAAAGGCTTTCAAGCAGACTTTCCTTGAACAGTGGCAGCTTAAATCCTGTTGCCCTTACTGAAGTGCAATAGGAAATGATTTAATGGGCTTGTTTAAATCATTTAAAGGTTAAGGACCTATGTTTTCACCTGGACACAAAGGTGAAAGATCAGATAGTTGATCTCAGCTATTTGTGTTTTGTCTTTTAATCATCATCTTCAAATGAATCAAATAGCTGTTTATTCAGTTTCATTAGGGTAGGGCTTTCTTAGACTACCCGGGGTTGTTTACAGCCTTTTCAGGAGAGATGGAAGACCTTTCATGAAAAGAAACAGCCAGAGATGGTGATAATCTTTGTTATTTCCATCACAGCATTATTTCGGGAAACCCCTGAATTTACACAGCCCATGACATTAAGTTTTGCACCAATATGTAATACAAAACATGAACTCCCTCCTTACTATTTGGAGAAAGAAAATAGGTGGATCAAATAAGTAGATTGGACTGAAGGTTGGAGATATATGTCCCACCAAGGAGGCTTTGCAAAGTCAGTGGGAGGTGCGTGACTACTTGTGCCTACAGTGTACCCCATCTGGTGTCCCACTAAGGACAGACCAGATTTCTCTTATTCTGAATGTGATACTCCAAGGCTCTCCCCCAGTACTTTTAAACCCCTTCACAGTGTAGCAGTTCTGTGCAGAATGAAATAGGCTGACAAAATTCCCGTTGAGAAGAAGCAGTCTTAGCCTAAAATGACTTCTTCATGGAGACAAGATGCCACTTTCTCATTCCTTATAGGTTCTGTGTGGGAAAGGGCTGCAGGCAGATAGATCTTCACCTGCCTCTCTTTTGAACTTGAAACACAGCAGACGTGGCTTTCCTGAGAGCTTAAGGACTGATTGTACAGCAGAGGTACAAAAACAGCGAAAATGAGTGTCACCCATTTGGGGAAGATTGGGATATCTCAAACCAGTAACTTCCCTGTGCACCATGCTATGTTATTGTACCAGAAAGCCTCACAACCAGAACCTCCTCCAGTTCATGTTTTTTCCAAGTGCTCCCACTGCTCTCAAGTGCTCCCAGCACAAGGGTGGCTCAGACCAGTAGGACCTTGACTGCCATCCTTCAACATGCTGCCTTGAAATGTCCTGGCTGTGGTCAGCACCACCAGATTATTTCCTAGTCTAGTTTCAGGGATTTACTAGAGTCCCAATTCATTATATGAAAAAGTCTGCAAGTGCAGAGATGCCACTAGTCACCCTGGAAAGTGAGCAGAACTGGAGAATCTATGTCTGGTGGGAATGAGGGTCAGTAATCCACATTATCTGTGACCACCTGCTGTGCTACAGTTCTCCTTTCACCTGGGCCAGTGTAATTGAGGGCTTTGAAAACAGGAAAAAACTAATATGGCTTTCAGTGCAGTATGCCACAAACAACATTCCAATCCAAAGTTTCATGGTCTGTGCCACAGAAATATACAGCTTGCTATGATAACTAATAACAAAAGCAACATATGTTTGCAATTCATCACCTATATTTGGTTATGTATTTTGATGCAGCAAATCAGGAGTTGGACAAATAATGAGAATGTGTGATTTCTAGTGCTGTTTCTGCCAAATTTTGTCTCTACTCCTTGTTATTTTAAGTTGTGAGTAAAGATATTTTCTCACACTGGTAAAGTGCTTTTGCATGTTCAGACTGCTCTGAGGAACAGCACAGTCAAAGGCTGTATGAAAGATGACTCAGGCTCAGAAAATACCAAATATCTCGAAATTCCTTTTATGATCTTATGTGTCCATGTAAAGTCTTTGAAAGTCAAAGCAAAATTACCCTGAGAAAACCAACCTCACATATTCCTACTCCCTGGGATTCAAGCATCATTACCCTCCTCTCAGGCAGTGCCATCCCCATGTGAACATGAATCCCCCTACTTCCATGGGGGTGTAAGGCACAACAAGAAAGGCTCTGGGAGACACAGAGGCTTAAGTCAAACCTCATTCCAGGTAGGTGGGTGTTAAAGTACAAGGTGAGTGTTGAGGTTTAATTATGCATGGGAAGCTTCTTTAGGAAAGGCAGTGGGAGCTGAGGGCTGGCACTACTGCCTGCACTGGGATTAAGCTCAAGGAGCTGGAAGGGAGAAAGATATTGGAAATCAGAAGACCTACCAAAACTACACAGTTCAGTTTTATATTCTGAAATTCAGTTGTAGGGGGGGAATTACAAGAGAAGGACACACATGGAGTATATTGGTAACCAAAGCCACAATGGAGGCCCAGCTACAGCTCCTCGCTGTCTTCGGCCTTGTAGGCACAAGGTACCCAGAGGCTCATACAGGGTGCTCAGGTGCCTTCTTTGCATCCATCAATCATAAATTTCACAGATTAGGAATGACACTGATTCTTCTTCCAGAAAAGTCATGAGTATCTAGCTGGATGAAATGGAGTATATTTTGCAGTTCACTTCATGTGCTGCAATGGGCAGAGCACCAGGCTGGCGGCACAACCATCTTGTCCTGCTTCTGGCCAACACAGATGAGCACAGCAGAAACCCTCAACTCAGCTAAATGCAATGGAGAAGTATTCATTAGTCATCATGATATAGCTTACACACGGAAAGGAGTTGAGACAAGTCTCCATCTTCTTTGGTATCAGTAAACAGGCATTTAATCATGGTTTTATGTCCTCAAATAACACTTTCTAATAATTTGCCATCCCCTTGGAGGTCAGAAGAGATGGCCATGTGGTAAAGACCTGGCCATGAGAAGGCAAAACTATTTAATCTCTGCACATTCTCAACCTGTGTTAAAGAAGGAACAATGATCCTGCACTAGCAGGTGTGTGATGACAGGAGTATGAGCTCTGTGTGAATTAACTCTTCTGCTTGTGCAAAGCCAAGCACAGGGGATCCCAATCCTGACCAGGGCTGAGAGCCACCCACCAATTATTAATGGTAATAATAAAACTCATGGATAAAACAGAAGAGCTCAAGATAACCTGGTCACTATGTGATACACTTTGCAGAGTGCTCAGCCTTCACTTTCCCACTCTTTACGAGCACCAGTGGCACATTGAAAATTTCTGCAGGAATTTGCAGAACTGATCAATACAGGTAGTCAGATAAACACAGCCCTGCCAAGTACCAAGGCTTTCTGAACTCCCACCTTTTGTTCATGTCACGCTTAATATGACAGGGAAGATTTTTCTTTCTTACACATTTAAGAAACATTGCCGTATTGAAATCTCTTTCTTCCTTCCTTCATTAATGTCTGTGTCACCTCCAGCGTTCTTATAATTCCTTATTGGCTTCTCTTCCAGAATTTGCTTTAAGAAAACTTCAGCTAGTTTTGAATGTGGCTGCAAGGTTAACTAGAAATAGAAAATGTCATGAACATGCTGGATATATATCCCTTCTGCTTCCCTGCCACTAAGCCAGCTTTTCATAAAGTTTGAAACTGATATTAATATTTAACTTTTAACTCACAAGATCTTTCATGGTCTCAGCTCTGCTTAATTAGCTGACATTTAGCTCCCTCTATTCCACGGCACACACCTAGGAGTCCTTGGGTACTGGTTTATTAACATTCCCCAAAGTAGATTGGAGCAGGCGGTTACCAGAACCTTTATCAATTGCTCCCAAAGGCGATGGAATTTATTGCTGAATGCCATTAAACCAGCCAGGTCTGTAAATATGGTTAAAGGCACGAAGGCACTCCTGTTTTCCAAAGCTTCTTCCTCAGTTTAAATGAGCTTTGTGAATTGGTCTCTCCTTTTCTCTCACTTTTTGCACGCAGCCTTGTTGAGGCGCTCCTAAAGAAAGACTCTGTATTAACCTACATTGCATTAAGCACAGTTCTGCTGTTAATCAACGCTCTTACAGTGATACACATGGCTGCAGCGACGCTCCGGCACAGGCATGGCTGTGTGGAAGTTACTGAGTGTAGCAACTCCACCTTGCATTTATTTTCTAACCTTCCACACTCTTCCCTCACTAAAATCTTTCCTCTTTTTCATCCAGACTCAGAAATCCCCTGCTCAGACAATGTAAGGTGTAAGTGCTCATTTTACATCCACATTGTGGCCCCAGTAGCATCCCAAGAGCATTTCTCCACTCATGGCCTTTCCACCCCAGGGCTGGGCAATATCCCATTGCCACCTCCACCCCATCAGCTGCAGGGGTGCTCCTGCCCAGTGAGTAACTCCTAGAGACTTGTTCTAGAGGTAACCGTATTCATCCCAGCACTAAAAGTAAGGACAATTTTCAGAGACCAACACAATTTAAGATCACTCACAACTCCATAACCACAGTGCTAATTACCTACTTAAGCCTCCAGAACAAAGTATGCCGTACTCAGATGTGTGTGCCGTAATTACAAAGTATTCCTCTCCACTCCCGCCATAAGACCCATTAGTAGCATTTCATCTAATAAGTATCTGACTGTCCTCATTTCTGGTAAACTTCATATGTATTAGGAACACCACATGAGTAAGTATTTTGCTTTTAAAATTCTAACATGCTTGTTCTCAATGAAACAGTGACAGGCAATATGCATTTTCTAAAATCTGTATTTTGATGAAGCTATTACAGTATGAAGAAAGCCATATCACAAAGACAATTATTAATTAAAAACACAACTAGTTAGTGAACAACCTTGTTTTAGGGTTTATCTTAATAAACAAAGCATTGATCTTGCCCATTTTGGATCTTGCTTCATCCATTTTTGGTTTCTCAGTGAAATGAACTAACTGACCTCCACTCATTCAGCATAAGCTACATTTGAAATAAAATCTGTCACCAGAAAAGTGCTGTTTGCCCAGTATATTTGTTACAGAAAAGGAAATCAATTGTTTCTAAAATATATATATATATATATATATTAACAGTCCTCACAAACTGGGGAACGCCAGTATGTGACAGCTCTATACCAAGTCAACAGACTAAAGCTACTTGCTCTGGGCAAGAATCTGGTCCTCCTTTCTTAGAAATGTCCTTTACACTTGCATTGATAAAAGACTAGATCATGCCTTTGGATACATCTCTGACTTCATCAGAATAGGATGAGATGCATAAAGAAGAAAAGACAGAGTCTGAAGTCAGGATGTATTTCCTTGGTTTTCCGTGTAGGTTTTGAGGTGCTCATTTCTAGGAGGAAGCTAAAGGGACCAGCTGAGGACAGGTACATAAATATCTGCATAGATGGGATCCCAAGCAATTCATGTCATGTCATTTCATACATCATATCAGAGCATATAATTTTGCCTAATCTTCTAATTCATATATGATAAAAAGCATGAATCATTTTTCAGACTGAGCACTTCATACTGAACCCAAGATTACTTTGACTTCATAAAGGGCCTCACAAATATTAAGTTTGCATCTCAGTATCTGCTTCAATAAAATAATAGTGAAACAATATGAGTATTTATCCCCAAAAGAAACATCTCAGGCTGGAGAAAGTACATATCAGATGTAGTCCACTACAGGACTGCTCCAGCTGTACCCAAGTTACATCAGCATAAAACTGGGGTGATATGGGGATGAATCTGGCCCCTATCTTATCATTGATGTGAAACCAAACAGGTACCAAAATTCTCTTGGAGTTTTTCACTGTGAAATCCAAACCAGATTGTAAATGTGTAAATTATAGTTTAAAGAAAGACTTTCCTTCTGAGGGACATGTATCTCACTACTATCATCTCGTAGTGTTTCCTCAGCACAAACCACACTGACTGCAGTGGTTGGATGCACATTTAGCACAGCATTGGAGGACTTGATGCTCAGTACAACAAACTGGCCAGATTGCTCAGGAACTTTTTCATAGCAATTTTCAGAGAAAATCAACTAAAGCCCAAGACAGCAGTCAAATTTTAAAAAGACAGAGAAGAAAACTGTAGCATACCTGCCTGAAATAATCTACCAGTTGGTGTTACAAGAAGCATGAAAGTTCCCTCAATTATAAAAAAAAAAGACAACCCCCTCCCCAAAAACCCAAGTAAATAAAAAACAAAAAAAAGGATAAGAAACCAAACCAAAATTAGTCCCTGTTGCCACCTAAATTTGCTTCTTTTGATCTTTTGATAATGGTCGGCCACTTGCACTATGCTGTTCTCCCATAAAATCAATTTTCTTTGTTACTTTTATGAGTTTTACATGTTGAACGATGAAAAGAGGATGATGGAAAGAGGCAAAATATTTTTAGATCATTTTTGGAAAAAAAAAAATGATTAAAAATAAGATGAGAATTAGCTAGAATTTGTAATAACTGCACAGATTCCAAACACCTGTGTTCCTTTTGTGTGACTTGGTAATGTATGGATTTTTATACACACTTGGAGCCAAATCTGTCTTTTAGGCCCACTCAAAAATCAACAGATTTCACAGAATAGAAATAGGACTGGAATCCAAACCTTCCTGTTAGTTTGATATACATTTTAGTTTTATGCACAATGCATAAGAAACATTCTTCTGCTCTCAGACTTTAAATAGAGCCTGTTGACTGTAGGTTTTGCATATGAGGTGAGCTCAGTATCCACACCCAAGACCCCATCTCAGCATAAATTGGCGGTTTGGAAGCAGAATGAAATAGAAAGACAATTCAAATATTTGAAAGTTTCTCAGAAATCACTGTTTACCTGCACATGAAAGAAGGTGTTGAATTGGATTCAGTGTGAAGAAAGTCTTCCTTAAATACCAAAGGCATTATTTCATTTTATATAGCATAGCTCTTCCACGATACTCAAATTATAACTTTGATGAAGTATTCTGCAGAATTGTTCTGTCAGTAGGATAAGGCAGAAAATATTCCACCTCAAGCAAAAACTTCAGTCTTTTTAAAAACAGTGAACCAGACAACAAATCTTTGTGTAACAGATTTAGGGGACCAGATGTTAAACTGTTGTAAATCAGCACTGCTCTAATGGCTTCTGTGAAGCTCCAACAATTTGCATGCACTGAGGGATGAACTGTGTTATTGTTGAAATATTTAACTTCCTCAATATTGCAAAAATCTATAAATAAACTTTAAAATTAGGACTTATGAACAGATTTTTTTTATCAGAGAGGATTTCTTTTTCCACTATACAACTTATTTTATATTCTTCAGTGGTTACTTATTCTGTAAAGGTGACCTATGTGTTTTCAGAACTTTTTCTTTGTTATTAAGCTTGCTGTTACTCTAAATATTCTACTGCTTTGAATGAACTAACCTTGTTATCTTAAAACCACAGCTAAGTAGTTAATGTCTTTTTAAACAGTAATTTCATAGAGAATTGGAGCCCGAAGCTGATATTCTCCCATTTTATCTTCTGGGGACACAGCAACAACCTGAGCCAAGTCCCAGCTCTGGGTGAGATTTATGACCAAATATTTTATACTGATTAATAAATATTTTGGACAAAAAACCCCAACTCCAATGATGAAAGGCATAACCTCTGTCAGGAGTATTTTGATGTTTTTTGCCATTTCTTCAGCAAGAAAGCTTTAATTAAAAAAAGTTATTACACTAGTGGCGCTCAGGTCACGAACATTTATATCGGGATCAGTAGAACTTTGATATGGAAATTTTAAAGGAATGGCTTGTTTTAAGAAAGCTGCACACATTCCACAAATTATTTCACCTTTAAAAGGAGAAATATTTGGAAAGTTTCCCATTGTCATCCCATCAACAGTGACAAACTTTGCAGCTCTCAGCTATAAACTCTGAACTCTTTCTGGTCTAGAAATACAGACGAAAAGATCATCTGTTACACACATGAAAAAATACCAAGTTTACTGAAATTATCTTAGCTATCTTTTTCTGTGGAAACAGGAGGCTCAGTTTTTACAGACCCCAGCTCTGTGACAGTCAGATGTTTTTGTGAAAATTGGCACAACTGAGATCAATACCTTGGTGTAAATAAAAACCCGAACACAGAAGTGAGGTCAAATAGCCAATTTTCCATTAAACTCCACATTCTCACCAAAACCTCTGCACACTTCATATCAAAATACCAGAAACATAAAAACAGTCAAAATAATAGTAATAAAAAAAATTACTAGGTAACATGGGCATGTTTAAAGATTAAAAGTAGAAATCAGTGGAGATATTACAATGGCAAAAATTGATTACACAAGGAAAAAAGTGGTGTTTTCACCTTACTTCAATCTGAAATGAGAAGCTGATCTTTTCTATAACCTTTGTGAGCAGCAGCCTTTGCTCAGGCACCCACGGAAGGAAAAGTTCCCTGTCATTTACTGATGTCCTGCACAGTAACACTTTGATGAAAATCTCTGTTTCTTTAATTAAAAAATTATATTTTTCAACCTAGAAAAAGACAGATTTTCTTCTTGAAGCACTTTCACCACTGAATGTATTAAGATAAAATTAGAGCATGTTAAAAAACTTTGGGCAATAAATCAGAAAGGAGGAACAGTGTGAGGCAGAACCATGGCACACTGACAGCAAGTCAGGCTATTTTAGATACACTGTTTGAAACAGATCAAGAAGGATTTTTAAAAAAGAGAATAAAGCAATCTACTCCCAATCCCTGTTTTCAAATGTGTTAAATAATTCAGTGTCTGACTCTTCTCTTACAGGACACGGACACAACTCGTGCATCCCCTCACGAGATGGCATTATTGTGAAGCCCTAAAAACCCTCACTCACTTGAATTGAAAAATCACCCCACAACACCGGGTTCTCCAGTGATTTTCACATCACATAAACACAGTTCATGGAGAAATAGTTGCTAGAAAACCACCTGGGAAGCACCCAAGCTCTTGTGGTGAACCTGTCGCTGCCTAGGTGGGTTTCACAACTGGCTTTGGGCACTTGCTGGTGCTCCTGTGGATGGGCTTGGCCATGGATCAGCCTTGGAGAGCAGACCCAGCATATTGCACCCTAAGACACCCATAAAGCCAGAAAATATCCCATCTCTCTCTCCAGAGGATCTTACATTAGTGTTTAAATTCACTTGTCTTCCCAGTGTAACCTATTACTGCAGCTGAAATCTGATGTTTTTTTAAATCAAACTTCTTATTTTAAAACAAGGAGTGTCACAGCCCTGTTCTTTAGTAATCCCCACAAATATGGATTCTCCACTCCCTTGTAGCATTTGGGGAAATCTGTGCTCACAAATCCTACTACAGGGCAGGGACGCAAAGGCTGATCTCTCTCTCCACTGTTCTTTTTCCTAGTTGCACAGGGAGAAAAATGTGAGAAAATTCATAATTCCAGAGTGCTGTAGCAGCATTAAACCACAGCTTTGCACTCCATTTATTGCCTTTATTAACTGTAATCTTGCAGAATGTTAAGGTAAGTGGTAAATGGTTTAATGGCAGTTTAATATTCTGCACATATCCATAACAGACATTTTAGTTGCTTTTAATTGATGTAGCTGCTAGCTTTGTTAAACTCTCCAGCAGAGTAGTTCTCACTGGGAACGAGCCTCCTAGAAAGTATCAGTTTGCAAAAACACAATAGTTTGGGCGATAATTGTGCAGAAAGAGACTTCTGGATTTCTTTGCACTTGAATAAGAGCATTTTGTTTCACTTTCTATAACTAAACATCGGGTGCCTAAATTATAGTCAAACTTGGCAAACAGCTAAATAAAGAAACACATGGGATAAGTCACTTTTAAGATAAAATGGGGACTAGAAGATTGGAACCAAACAGAACATTTTTATAGCTGTGAGTACATAAAAAGAAAAATATGTAGGGCAAAATCCTGGTGTTACTTAAACAGTAGCTTTCAGCACTCATAAAATATGTAGTGTTAAATTATTTTCCACTTATAAATCAGCTGGCTCTGGTCTGTACATCAGCACAAGCTTTCTGGCTTCTTACTGGCCTTCACATAACTCCATTTAACCCTGAATGAAATGCTGCTGGCATTGCACTGAGCCCCAACTATCACAACTGAAAATACATATAAGTCCAGAAAGAACACACAGAAAAATGATTGCAATCAGCAAAGAAAATTAAAGGCCAATTAAAAAATTCTCTGTTATTCCATTGGGCCAGCCGGCAACTGCACCTCCTGTTTGGGGGGGATAAAAAAAGAGGTAATCTCCTTGAAAATTAACTTTTAGATTTTTTTTAAGGTTGTAAAAATAGTAGGGGATCTGAAGGTGCATCTCAGCAGGTTTTGCCTGCCTGTCTTGCACTGAGACTTTTTGCGTGATCAAAGAATACATGACAGTGAATGGATCTATGCTTGTAAATATCAAACGGTTTGATCATGCTAAAAGACTTCATTGAAGTTTCCCACTTTTTAATCAAACAAGAAACATCCACCTCCAGTTGCCACAAAAAAAAAAAAGTCTGCTATGATATTGGAATTAAAGAAAAGTACTAAATGGGACTTGTGGAGAAGGGCATTTCTTACCATAATACGGGACTTCCATTAATGCCATGTTTCTAGGCTGAGAGAAAACTCCAACCCTTGTTTTTTTACCATAGCACAGCATAAAAAGGGCTTGATTACACCAATACTAAGTCTGCAATGGCCCACAAGAAATAAACCACATTCATATACACAGACTTTTAAAACAAAATTAAAAGCATAATAATGAAATGAATACATCACTGACTCGGTTTTGTTTTGTGGCTGTTTGTTTTTTTGTTTTGTTGTTTGTTTGTTTTTTCTTTAAAACTCCTGCTTTATGGTGAAATCCGCAGCATCAAAATCTACAACTGGCCCATGGAGAGGTGTTCTATACTATTTCTGTCGCTTAATATGATAATTAAGCAAAAAAAAAAAAAAAAGTTAAAAATGGCATTCTGAATGAACACACGGAGCTCTGAATAAAAAGAACCAATAATTTACAGTAGGATGATAAGAGTCTACTATTGCTTTAATATAATGTATTAATGAAAATTGCCGTTGTAAGATAGATAAGACCTAATAATATAAGTCTCATTGTGTTCTGTGAGTTGGAGGCTTTGGTAAGTTATATGTTATGCTGCGTGGCTGGCGTGAAGCCTGACACAAATTCGAAAACTTGCTGTTTCCAGTGCCACTGGTGTCTGAATTTATTTTCCCTGGAAAAACATAGGCAGGCACTTTCTTGCTCTGTCAGGTACTACTGTGCTCCTCTGCCATCTCCTGCCTGCTGCAGAGTTTATGAAAACATGTTTTCATTATTTTTAATGCAATTTAATACATATATATTCATCCCACTTTATATGTAGAGAGAATTAGATTTTAAAAATGTCTCTGTGGCTTTTTTTAGTCTCCATTCTTTATCACACTAACATTTTTTAAATGGGCAATGGAGTGATATGGGGAATGGCAGATTAATTTCTTGCCCTTATTTTTTGCCAGGGTAGCTCAGCATCACTCTGCAGTGTTCCTGCCACTTTTGCAAGCATCCTGTATTTGCAACGATGAGGATTTATACTTCTGTTTATTAAATGGAAGCTTGTTTATCTGTGCTAATTGCCAGGAAGAAAACTAACCTACTTTCCCCTCTGTGGACCACTATTTATAGTCAGGAAGAGCAGCCCTGCTCATATGCAGGGGGGTATTTGCTTGAAGGAGGCGAATGTGCAGTTACAGAAATCTCATCTGCCAGAAGGGAGGAAATTATCTTGTTGATGTGAGAAGGGTGGATGAGCACACGGTGTGGGTTTTAAACCCAAAATAAGATTTTAAAGTGGTGGGGGGGTGGGAGGAAACCTTTGAGTATATCCACAACCAACAACAACAAAAAAATTAAGACGAGATTTTTAGCAGCATGGGCTTTGACATTGATATTTTGCCTGCACCTTCAGAAAATATTTTTACAGTACTAAAGATGAACAAAACTGCAATTTTTTCTCCAAAAGGGTTAGAGGCTGCTATGAGGGGAGCCAAGGAGGAGAAGGGGGTTATCCCAGTCTTCTCTTCTCTGAGAAAATCACTCTGCAAGATGTCGATTTTTCTACACCATCCCACAGGCCATTCTGGGTTTTGTTTCCAAAATGCCCAGAAAGTTTTTCTGTGCAAAACTCACCACTACAAACCCTGTCATCCATTTTGGAGGAAGTATGTTGTTTTCAAAATAAATTGCTACTCGGTGTGTCTGTACTGGCACAACTGAGAGTAGCTCTATCATGGCAGAGATGACAAATAAATATTTGTAATAAATCGAATTTGTTCTGGAAAGTTTGTGGGTTTTTTGAGATTATTTTTCTAGGAAGATTATAGAGAGAACTTTGTGTCATTACAGAAGGAGTTCCCCAGTGCTCCAGATTATGTGTTTCCAATAAGTATTACAAATACCTTGATGCTTTAAAGTATACAAACTTATTTCTAAGGACTTCTTTTCCAGCTTCTAGTACTTTTTATGGGCCGTGTTTCTTACACCCCAAGTAATGTTTACACTCTTTATATCTCAAAGCCACATACCAGTATTTACAAGTGTTGATTCAGAGATCGATATTTTTATGCATATTCCTGCAGTAAAGGCATAACATTGAGGAAGGATAACCCCACTTCATGTATCATTTTATAGTAGTCAGTGCCTTATGTTATGTGCTTTTTAGATTCAGAAATAAAAATAGAAGTTAAAAAAATCCCACTGAAAATGAGGGAAAGAAATAGAGGAATGGAGGAAGATCTTACAGAAGCTTAAGGAAGCATTTCCTTACTTTGCCAGGTTTGAAAAGAAGCCTTACTTATTTGGGATTATATATTTTATAGAGAAAGAAAATGTTAAACATTTATAAAATAAACTCTCCTTAACTGGTGGTGGCAGTGGGCTGGCCAGCCCTTCTAGGACAACTCTTGTCTGATGACAACGAAGAGTTCACCTAAAAATGAACAGCGCATTTCTAACCTTGCCCTCTCGTGGCTCACAGTTCAGCTTAGTGGCTGCAATTAGCAATTAAACAGGAGAAACAAATGCCAGTATTTTGTTGCAAGAGGGTTAGTTTCATTTCTGACCTGGAAATGACAGCACAGACACACAAGGAGTGAAAAATCATGTAACACCAGGAGGAAAATACACCACGTTAGCTGGGATGCTCAAATTATGCTGCATTAATATGCACAAAAGAATTAGAAGAATTAAAAGCCTTTAAGAAAGGGGAGTTTTTGGTTTTTTCTCCTTAAAAAAAAAAAGCCATGTAATGTCATTGCTTATTCAACAGCAGCCCACTTCTCCTCCAAAGCAGTACGCTGGGTTTGAAAAAAACACCCAACCCCACACGGCTGTAGAGAGAGCACATGTTACATCAGACACAGTACCTGATTTTTCACTGCACAGCTTGTCAGCTAGATAGTCTGCCTCTTGGGCGATAAGTGAGAATATTTCATCTTCATACTCCTCTACGATACTTTCCCACTGTAAGGATGAAAAAAAGGCGGATACTTGTACTGTGCTTTTTTTTCTTTTCTTTTTTTTCCCCTTTTATTTTTTAAATAGAAATAAGCAGGGGAGCTGCGAGGAGCCCTCGGCTCACTCTGCTCTCACTGCCCTACGCAGCATGGGGATGAATGGGGACTGCCCAAGAATTCATGCTACCAAATATTACTTAAACTTCATGCCCAGCCTCACTGTTGTTTCAAAACCACATTCACTGATTGGGGGGGGGGGGCAAACCCCTCCAAAAGCCATTTCACTTGGTTAGGGACACCCGACCTCACCCCACACCCCCCCCGTCCATTTTAACATGGACATATGGAGGAGACACTCGAAATTTAAATAAAACAAGCCCATTTTGTAGTCTGATATTAGTGGTCACGATGTGCAATAAATACAGCTCCCCTGGCCTTGCAGATGCAGCTCTGATTTCAGTGCAGACAGAGCAGTCGACAGCAGTGAGCTGCTGAGCCCCCTCCCACTCCAGCATTTAGGGAGCTGCTGGGAATTCACCTCGGTGCCACAAAATGGGTCTCTGTGGCCCTGGGAAGAGTGCAGGTCCAATGGGGTACACCACCCAGCCTGGTGTTTGGCGTCTTGTAGGAAGTCAGGGTGCATGTTAAGAGGGAATCCCTGTCTCCAAAATCCAGCCTTCAACCCACAAACAAGGGGAGGCCCTTTAACATGGTAGGAGAAAAACCATATTGAAATAAAATCTGCTTGCTGGAAGTCATGCTCAGTACACAAACACACACACACACAAACACAAACACACACAGAGAGAGAGAGAGAGAGAGAGAGAAAGGCCCGTTGCTGTGCATGACTAAAAGAATCAAAGCAATACCTGCCAGGACACGCAATAACTGTGAGCTGGCAGTGACCGAGGCAGAGCTGTGCCTGTGCTCCTCACTGGCTCAGTCCCCTTCTTCATTCAAGTCCCAAACTGCTCAAAAGGCCACAGGNTATATATATTTGAAAAAGGCACTGTCATGAGGCCAATCAGAGCACCTCAGTGTTTTTAGCATAATTAGTTAAGAAAAACCCTTCCCTATGCCACAAGGCCTAAGAAAAAGAAAGAGGATGACAGCCCTCCCCTCCTTCCCTATTTTGTCCATAAATATTTGGAACTTCAGTTAGCAATCTGGATTTTAGCCACTAGTACAATTCCCTTATTTCCAGTACATAAATCAGCAGAGATATTTTTTTTCTGTGAAATGTTGATTTATATTTAATCACTTAGAAAAAAAAATCCATGAGTAAAATGTAGTTTTGAACTGTTGAAGTTTAGGAAATTTGCAACATATAAAGCATCTGGTCTAATCCATGGCTCACTTCTGCAAGTGGTGTGCCTTTTGTAAATGCTTTATTCATATTTATGAAGCCCTAAATAGATCCAAATACATTTCTAAATAACATTATAAAGAATCTGACAAAATGCAGTATTATCACCAAATACTCAGCTGGTTTTGTGAGGAACCAGTATGGAGTATGTCAAAATATGGCAAGAATCTTAAAACAAGGCATGATCTGCATGAATTTGCTCGTGACGAGAAAGGGTGGGCACACTGGCACAGCTTTGGCTGGAAAATAAAAGGTTATTCATTCGTTATGTTGGCCTACCCCAAATTTCAAAGGTTTGTAAGCACCAGATTAAACACTGCAATTGTTGTTTTGGTTTGGTTTTTTTTTTTAATAATTTGCATAGATTTTTCTCCCTTTGCCTTGGATCAAATCTATCCCATCTCTTTTTCTGTCCCAACAACTCTGTTAAGTTGCTCTCTGACTTTGCTAATGGAACCAAAAATTGATTTCTTTTGCTTATTATACCACCAAAACCCCCACACTTCATACAGATAATGCCTAGTTAGATCCCAGAAAGAGAAAAAAGAGCATTCCCCTCGCTATAAAGAACGACTGACACATTACATTACACACGTAATTAAAAACATCAGCTCCAGCTAAGGTGGCCCTGGAGAACCTGCGCGGACCTTTCCGGCTCACACCCACTGCACCCCTCGCACCCCTCGCCCTCCTCCAGAAGCCAATCTCCCAGTTTGGAACCTCCCAGCAGCCCGAAGAGACCGCGGCGAAGGGACACGGCCGGCGGCGACGGATGTTTCGGGCCATGAAAGCCCTTGGCGCTCCAGCCACTTGTTTCTCTAGTTGAAGTGGAGTTTGCAAAAGTCCTGGGCTCTCAGTTGTTGCTCTGTGTTTTAGCCGCTGCTCGCCAGCTCAGATGCAGCTGTTTAATACCTCCCAGGGGTTTTGTGCAGAAAATAATAGCTTACAAAATCTAGCTTCTCCCAGGTTCTACTATTTCAGCTTTATTTCCGAACAGCTGGTCCGTGTCTTTGTCCATCCCCTTCCCTCCCGGCCGCGGCGAGAATTCAGCAGGAAACCTCTGTCCACTACCTACGCCCTGAGAGCCACCACTGCTGGTGGTGGGGGTCAAAGAGCAACCCTCGCCCTTGGAAACAGGGACAAAAAACCCCCCCAAACTTCGCGCCCCGTCTAGACAGGTCAAGGTGCAAGATGCTCCTCTCCCTGTTGCGTCTTCCGGAAAGGGGCGTGAACCGGAGCCAAGTGCACAGCAAACACCCGCGCTGCATCCCTGCCCCTTTAGAAGACTTCTTTTTTTCCTTCTTCTTCTTTTTCTCTCCACCCTCTGCTGATCAAAGTAGGAAGTTTTCATGACAACCATAGTCAAAGGGCCTGCATCGCAAATGAACTCGATTTCGGCGATGTTGATATATCCCAGCTCCATTGTCTCTTTTCAGACGCAGTATGAACCCTTCCGGTCTCAATGATTACATTACAGAAGGACTTTCACATGTGGGCTTCATTTGCACAAAGGGGTTGCCTTGCTTCACCACCATCTGGCCACAAATGAGATAAATAAAGGCAGGAGAATTAAAATTAAAGCTTAGAGGGTTTTTTTCCTCTCTCTCCCCCTTCGTCTTCTTCTTGCACCAGGGCCCATTATGAAATCCCTCCCTCCCCCAGTCACATACGGATGGGGAGTCTACTTTTTATGAAATCTGGGAAGAGCAAAAAAGTGCCAAAAAAAAGAAAAAAAAGTCTGGGAAAAGTAAAACAGCACCTAGTAAAAAAAAGGACAAAAAATATAATAAAACAACAGCAGCCTTTCACTTCTAATCCTGTTTGTAGGGCAGCATGATTGGTTTTACAGGAAAGACAATCTCATACAAAAATCACATTTTACTATTAAAATTCCATCTCATGTACTGGGATGCAAATTTTTTTTTTTCAGGGAAACACATTGTCTCACAAACTGAAACAAAATAAAAAACTGGTGGAGGCAGAAGGTGGGGGCAGAAGGGGTGTTTAAAACTTGTACTCCAAACTCTGCTGCTTCTTCCTCCTGCTGGGACAGAGAGTGCAGAGGCTCTGGCAGCTCAGGCACAGAGCAAGCACTTTTCCAAAATATCCCACAAATACGTGGCAGTTTCTGAAGGGAGAAAATAAAATACGTGTGAACATGGGAAGAAGGTTTTACAGCCCTTACAAGAGAAGGTGAGACTCTACCCCACAATCTAATTTCAGCCCTGGCATCACTTCTCTTGAGGTCAGTGTTGCTTCGGGAGGGATTTTCTTTTTTACAATCTGACTGCTATAGCAATAAATTGCACTAAATTTCATCCCCCCTTATAAGCTGTGCTCAGGACAGTAACATAAGTTAGTTGATGGGGAAAGCCACTTTTCATGGCTGTATTTCTTTTCACATGGAGAGATTATGTATCATCAGCAAAAGGGTTTTACTCTGCAAGTTCTGGGAAAAAAAAGATTTTTTTTCATGTCTATACTCCAACAAATATTCAGGTGTGTAGTCATATTCCCTGCAGCCATTTCCTGTGGTTTCCTGGCTGGCCAGGAAGGCACTGAGTGTGGCTGAGCCAAAGCCTGTGGATGCTGCAGGATACCCTACACAAACACAGGGTACTCACATCTCCTGAACGTTATCATGTGCAGCATAACCAAGGACAAACCTGGCAGAAAATGTTTCCAACATCTAGAAAAACGAGTGAATCCTCAAAATTTGTGTGGTGATCCCAACAAATTTATAGAAAGGGTTTTGCTGAGTGTGCTTTCTTTAGGATGCACAAGCAAGTTTTTGTACTTGTGCTGGCACCTCTGTGATGTGGTTCAGGCTGATATTTAGCATTCTATTTAGATTTGGGCTGTATTCTCTGAAAATGTAAGGAAAAATATCGGAGAAGAGGCATATATGTCAAGAAGATAAACAAAAATACAAGAGCTTAACTTGCCAACAAGCTGGATTTACTAATTTTTTTGTTTCTGTCTAATAAATGATATATTGGAAGTGCAATCTCTGCATAACTTTGTCTTCCCTCATTTGGTTGGAGTTAGACTCACACTTCAGGTAGGAACTACCATTATATGAGCATGTTTCTTATAAACCCATGGATGCAGAAGCTGCAAGGGCAATCTATTAATTTTTGGTGTCTATTTATTGGGTTTTACTGGGGGAAATTTTTACAAAAATAAACGCAACTTGAATTTAAGTAAAGTATTTTTGTGCTGAGCTGTGCTCTGCCCGGTGTGCAGAGCTCTAGGCAGTTGAGAGTGCTCTTTCTGAAAGTGTTTTAATAGTAAGAGAGGAATAAGTATTTGGACAAGTGGTGGAAAACTAAAGCCTTTCTTTCTATACTGTGAAGATTTTGAATAGTACTTGTCAATAAAGCAACTCCTATTGTAATTGTACCGGAGACGTGGGCCTCCACCCCGAAAAAGCTGTCTCAGAGATACTAACCTCATTAAAATATGAATGAAAAGGCAGCCATCATTGTAATGGGAGAAAACCATTTACTCAGCAACAAACTTTATCTTCTATCTTGTGTAAAAATATAAATATGATATCCAGCAGATTTTGCATTACATTTGATGAGGCTGAGGATCATGTTATTTTTTTAAAAAAAGTTTTCAAATAAGTCACAAAATTTGCGCCTTCCCTCTCTGCTTTTTCTACTGAGCATTTGAAAATTGGAAGCACCTTCAAATAATTTGAAATCTTTAAAAGGGGGACAAAAAAAAAAAGGAGGAAAAAAAGGCTTTGTTTCTTTGCAGATTTTTTTTGAAGGTTGAAGGAAACTTTTGCATTTGTTTTTCTGTTTTGGAGGGGTTTTTTACTTATTTTTTTTTCAGACTATCTCATCCAATTTCGAAAGAAAACAAGAGAATTCATTACAGACTACTGTGACAACACCTTAATAACAGTCAATTACAGGGTGCTCAAATGCCTGTTCATTACTATGTCTCTGTTAATCTAGTCCTAAATTTCTTGCTTGATAGATACAACAACTGGCCAAGAATACAATTGCATTACAAAATGCAATGAAAAATATACAAAATGTAACTGCAGGAAGTAGGCAGTTTCAAAATAACCAAGCTGTCAATCAAACATTTGTCAAAATAATTAGACCTATCTGGTCTTTTTCTATAAAATAAGGACAGACTTAGAATGAATAATATGGGAAGGTTTAGGTTTAAATAGGAATTGTTTCAATGACTTGGAAATAAGTCTTTTAAAATGTTTCATGTAGTTTAATCATTATCTTTTCATCCACAAAAGTGTTCAAATCATTTTTGATATTAGTTAAAAGTCAATATTTAGAAGTGAAAATTCAAACCTCCTTTGCTCTAGGCTAAAACAGGAGCAACATGAATGCTGAGCTACTCTAAAGGCTGATGGGATATATAATTAGCTATTATGTTAATTGAATCCACTGTGAGTTTGTTGTATGAGATTTCTTCATATAATATGCAAATAGCTTTGAAGGTTTAGTTTTATTAGACAATATAATTAGAAATCTTCTAAAGGACTGAATTCTAATGAGGCATAATAAAGCTTTTTAAAATATCTGTTTGCTGGGTGAGCAGACCACCTGGGCTTAATCAATACCGGGAACTTTGTTGTGTAACAACACATTTTAAAGTTTAAGAATTTACCTTTCTAGTCCTATTCATCGTAGCTTTGTTTTAGGAAGAGGAAGTTCATTTCGGCAAGGAAGGAGATTAAATTCTTGTAATAAGGAAGGAGGTGAAATTCTTGTAATCTGAGGAAAGTAACTTAAAAAATAAACTATTTGAATTCTGCTTATTTAAAAGAAAATAAAAATAAATTTAAAAACCCTGTCCCAGCTGTAGCATCAGTTATGTGCATCTCAAGATGCTTAAAGTGAGCGTTACATGAGCAAAGTTAGCCATTATTCCTGCCATTAAATGCCTGCTTCAAGCAGATGTACATACTTTAGCTTCTGTAGTGTAACTAATCAGCGTAACTTCACTTTTAGTAAAATAGCCCAACATGTTAATACGTGGAATTAAACACTCTCTTCTAAAGAAAGAAATTCACACCAGGGTATGCCCGAGCTGGTCCCGAATTCCACCTTCACATTCCACTTGCTTTAAGACCACCACCAAAGACAAAGCTTAAATTATTTTAGCTAATGCCAGAATGCCAAAAATGTGTAATCTCTCATCTAATTTGCCTTGTTCGCACTTTTGACTGTGCCAAAGCTGCACCATTCAGTCTTAATATTAATCGAAAATAAGAAAGACAGGATACTTTGCTCTAGTGTTGCATACAGAGAAGGGCATCTTCCCCCCCCCACACCCAATCAACAATAATCAGTAGCAACACATTAAGTAAAAACCACAAGTGCTGATTAAAGCAGTAGATTTAACCAAACCAAAACCAAGCACAGTCACAATAAGTGCCCTGCAAGCCTGCTGGGGAGCAGAGGCAGAAGACAGCCCAAAATACAGCCAGGCTGAGGCTACCTAGGAAATGTTTCATTTCTTTGTGCCATACCAAAATACTTCTGGCCCTGTGCTTCACAGAGATGCTCGCTGCTAAGCCAAAAATCTGACAAATCTACATTTAATAAAGATGATAAATATATTTCTGTGAATATATTATAATCTTATCTTGCTTTGTACAGACTATTGTAAAACCATCATATCTAGGTCTGGGTGGACACATGACTGGTACCAGTAGCTGTCCATTAACACTTCTCTGATCCATACACTTAAAATTTACAGCAGCAAGTGCTTATTGCTGTGAATAATGAGGATCTCAACACAGCAGAGAGGAATAATATTTAACACATCATTTTCAGATGAAATTAAAAAAAAAAAAAAAGAAAATTCACCAGGTTTGTTCTTCCAAGTTCTAGTCTAAGATGTCCAGAAGTTGTTTGTGATCTCTCAGAAACTGTCTCTGCTTCCTACCACCATTTGAGGAAATGAATAGTCAGTCAAAGCCAACCTTTCTCCCCAAATGTGAACTTTATTCACACTCCGTTTTTTATTTCTTCCATAGATTCAAAGCATCTGGAGAAGATAGCCTGGAGCAGCCTTTGGAAATCAGGACCGTGCCCTGGAGAATTAGTGTCAGAAGAGGATGTTACCTGTTTGCCTTGCCTGCTATCCTCTCCTTATCCCCTAAGGGAACAAAACCAGGAGGATTCCGCCTAATGTTAATTAAATCACTCTGTTAATTAGAAGTAAGGTGCTTTAGCAACAAGCAAACAAAGGGCCCTATTCCCCCCTTGCTCTGCAGGGTGGACTCAAATGCACTCAAACACTGACTGGATAAACTCATGAAGCAAGAAGAATATGAGGAGGAACCCTTGGGCTTTGATCATCCTTTCCCACCCCTTTCTTGGGCAAATTGAGCTCTCTTAAGGATGGGCTGCCTGCAAGGGATGCTGGAGATGGTTAAGGAAGGTTAGCTGAGAAGGGAATCTGGGAAAAACTCATATATGTGACCGAGTGCTCAGCAAAAGAAAGAAAATATGCAATGAAATTAAGTATGATAGCCTATTGTGCTGGAGAAGGCTTAAGTGTTCAGACCCATTGGCCACGTCTGGCCTAACAGACTCAACAGGCACTGTCTCAGGCACTGAAATACAGCTGTCCATGCTGTTGGGCTTGGGCCAGCTTCTTGGAGGGAACAGCTGGGGAGGTCTGTGGGGTGAAGGGCTGAGGAGGTCAGGCTGGAGGTGAACATCTCTTTTTGGAGTGCATGGACCTCACCCATCTGGAGGCCTCAATGCTGGAGAGTATGTCATGGAGTTTCATTGAGGGAAAGAGAGTAAGATGAAGTGCTGGCCCACTGGGATTCCCTTGGGAGACAGATTTGGGCTGAGTAACAGTGCATCCCTGGAGCCATCGGTTCCCAGCCACAGGATGATTCTCACTACTGACACCAGCTAAGCTCTCTCATCTCTAGGAGTGATACCCTGGACTTCCTGAACCTCTTTTCCATCCCTGAGAGCAGGTGAATCAAAAGGGTTCCTACTCCCTGATGTTTAAAATAAAACAAGCAAGTTCTTCTCACTGCTCTATTAAGGTTGTAATTTTAAAGCAGCAACGCGCCTGTCAGGGGACAGGCTGTGACTAGAGCACAGGAAATAACACTGATAAAGGGAAACCCCACTGGAAATTTTAAACTAGTCTTATACATGACAGTAGATAAAATTTTGTAATCCATGGACAATTTCTATGCTTCATAGATTTCCATAGCTAAAAGCTCAGAATTTCTCAAACTCCTCTGTCCTCCTCTGCCAGCACTCCCTGCTCAGAAAGGCAGGTCTTCAGCCTCCCCCTCTGCTCCCTGTGGAAATCCACCACATCCTCCACAGCACTAAACCTGCACTGAGAGTATTGCGCAAGCTTCCATCCACCACTGCTTCTTGCACACTCCCAGGGCAAGTAAAGGGTGGCAGGTTTCAGCTACTTGGCTGCAGCTCTCTAAGACCACCTATAGACTTAAGCCTGTTAAATTAACCTTAATACCTTCATTATTCCTCTGCAGGATGGTAACCATCTGGCCATGACTTCGAGTTACAGCTAACCTAGGCTCCTGCTTAGGTTTCAACTGAAATCCCTGTTTTTTGCATGCACCATCACAGAGTGATTGAGGCTGGGACAGGTTTAAGCAGGTCTATGTCTTCTCAACATCAGTAGGGATGCAGATTGTTGAATCCTTTTCCAGCTTACGCCAGAGTTGGAGCTGCCAACTGTACAGTGAATGCACATTGCTTATGCTCTGGCTGTCCTCCTGTGCCCACACTCATCCCTCCATGAGTACAAGGGGTTGGAAAAACAGGTCTCCACGTAAAAAGTGGTTCCTACACACTTTTATCCTGGCTTTTCTCTTTGCTTGGGGGCTCAACACATTTTCGTTTTCACTTAAAGCAACCTGTAACATGACAGCATGGATGCTACTCAAGCTAGAGCTCTCCATTTTACCTTAGGGGATGGATTTTGTCTCCTCTTGCCTGCTCCATCCTCCCTCACTCCATTTGTGTCTGAAGCTACTTACACATCCCTGGCCTTGGCACAAGGGCCAGTTCTCATCGCCCCATTTACTGAACCCTCCTCTACAACAGGGCCATTTCTGACCTCAAGGTCCCATATACACCCGCACACATGTACAAGGAACGATGAAATACACCACACAGTCCTTGGGGACAGCAGCTTCAGGTGACGTTGCCTGTCCTCCATCAACAGCAACAGATATTTTCCCTTTCCTATCTTTGGGCAGAAGGCAATACATGCTTTCACTGCCTGAGAAAGCTCTTTTAGCCTCTGTTAAGCCACCCCAGCCCACTGACACAAGACTTTTGAGGAGAGAATCATAAATTAGCAGACAGAAAGAAAAAGACTTACTAAAGAAACACAGACCTGTCTGGGCTACTATATCTTGTTATTACATCTTATAACTTTTTCGTAATTTCTTTTTTATTTCTTAATAGAGCTTTCAGATGCATGCTGCACTGGCTTTTGCATGTCCAGGATACAGGAAGTAAACAGGAGGTTTAATTCAAAGATATTGCTGGGTCACAAAGTACTCCAGAGCCATGGCAAATTGTCCTTTTGAGGTGTGTTTTAAAACATTGCACAGACTCATGTTATTCCCCACTGACAGCCAGTGCTTCAAAGCATTGATCCTTTGACTTTAGTAGGACAGAAGTGTATACCTATATGCTTAAATACATGTATCACGTGTATGTGTGCTTTAATACTTGTATCATGCTAACAGAGGGTATCTAAGTGCAGTGGATGCAGAAGGTCCAGAAGAGCCTCACTCCAATTCCACAGCACAAAATTGCTGTGTGCCCATCCAAAGAAACGGCATCCAAGTACAGTCTAGGTCTACCTGAATGATGGATCAAGAACAGAGATGGTCCAGGTGAGTTCTGCACAAAGAAGAACAATTGACTACCCAAGAGATTTATGTATTTCATGCTGGTTTTTCTGTATCAATGCACAGTCCTGGGCTACACCTTGTATGGTACAAATTCTGCTCAAAATAAAGAGAGTGGAGTATGTCCTACCTTCAGAGCCCTGCTCTTGCCTTCTGTTAGAGACCGTGTAGGTCACAAAGGTGGGACATGGATAAGAAGCACAAAATTTGTGGGCCTTCTCACTGCTGCCCCAGTGAGCATTGCCATCATCCCAGCAGGCATGAGAAAGTCAGATACTGCCCCTTTCTTCAGTCAGTCTGAACAAAAACAAGGACATTTAGCATCTGTGAAAGGTATTCCAGGAATGTTGAAGTTTTGGGGTGTTTTTTCACTTTTTCTTTCTCCAAAAAATTCTACTGCAAACATTTAGAGCTGCCTTCCAACACAGATACCTGCATACCTGCCCAGAGCTAGCCAGCACAAATTCATAACCTCACATATGAGCCGTCTAAACTAAGCTTTCCTAGCACCCACATTTTGACTCTGATTAACTTAGTGGTGAAAAGAGCTCCAGCTGATAAATAAACATCACCAAGTAATTCTGTGCAGACTTATCAGCTATCGCTTACCAGAGGCAAAGGGGATTATCACCCCAGCTGGCAGGAGCGGCCGCCTCTCTGCTGCACTTACAGGTACCAAAGGTCAGCTCCTTCCAGCCACTTGTTGGGACTCCCTGCCTTTCTCCAGGGAGTTAACCCCCATTCTGCAGAAAACTAAGAGCTGGTTTTACTTAAACACTGAGAAATGTTTATACATGTAGGGAAATGAACAACAAGAACTAGTTTCTGTTTTTATCTTTAAAGGGGTGGTTGTCCCTGAAGCATCCCTTGTGTACAGATGGTAGGAAAAAACCCCCAAGTCTTGTTTTTCTGCTCAATGCATGAAGGTATTCAATAAAATTGGATGTTATTTTCGTTAAAAAATGTGGTTTCTTGAAATAATCCTAATTTTCTACAGTTAAGCCTTTCTAATTTCTAGCTTGGTTTCTAGAATGTTTCTAGGGATTGGTAGATCCAAATATTCCAAGCACATGCATAATTTTATGAGCCATCTGCTCTAAGAATACATTTGATAGTGCTTTAGATACAGTTGTGTAACTTTTCCAGATTACCTAGGCATTTATGAGTGCTTTCCTACAGCAAAAGTGCATACAAACCTATAAATACCAAAGTCATCAGTTTTCAAAGCAAATGTAAATTAATGGGGATGACTGCATACACAAAAATGTTATATAAAACTAGACATACCTGCATGCCATGAGCTAAATACCATGAGCATAAATCTGTGTTGAACCCCAGCCACCCAACCCCCAAATATCCATTTGTCACTGATTCCCCATCCCACAGCAACAGACTCCACGCGACATTCAGGAGATGATTATGAGCTATTACCCCACCTAGCACTGCTGAGGAAAGGCTCCCATGCTGAAGGGAGTCACAAATAATTAAATGTTTCAAAACACAATGGATATGACATGCTTTCAAAATAGCATCTATAGAATCACTTCCACTAGGGCGAGGAGCTCTCGGGAGGAAAAGCCCTTTCACTCACTTCAGTTGATTACCTGTATAAAAGGGCTTAATTTCTCTGGAGCGTTTCTTTTCCGAATCCCCTCTTTTTACCAAATCCATTGCAGCATGAGCAGCAGGCACTCATGCAATCCATGAGGCAATGCTTTCCCCGACAGATCTATGAGGACATGGGTCTTGGCTAGACTTCATTTTTGACATGCAATTAAAAAAGAAAAAAAAAAGAAAATTGGTAAAAAATTGCTGTTCCTGATCTTGTAGCTCCCTAGTAAAATGCCCAAACGATTAACTAGAATGTCTGACCATGACTGAAGACTTCAGAGTGTTTCAGCAACACCTGGGAGCTTTTTCGTGGAAATCACCTTTTCCATCCCAATTCTGCTAAACTAGACCTATTGAGAGATGCCCTTCCTTTGCTCAGTTTAACAAGCAGCAGATTTCTGAAGGATTTTGATGCCCCCTGTTTGAGAGCCAGGCCAGCTCCTTCAATATCTGTTTGGGAAGAAGGGTCTGCCCAGTCCCTTTGGTGGGTTCCTGGAGTTGTGTCCTAAACTGATGGTGCCATTTTCAAATGCATTTTGATGGGAGATGCTGGATGATCAGAGTTTTAAAAGATTGCCTTTCCACTTTCAATGAAGAAACAGTTGTTGGGAAGTGTAACTGCAACTGCCCTTCACAAAAATCTCAGTCAAGTGAAAATAATTTTCTTAAAAACGATCTCAATATCTTAAAATCAACAAATGAATTAATGCTTCAAGAAAAAAAACAAACCATGGTGTGCCATTGCAAAGCTCTGTAAAACACTTTAATACCTAAAATTGTAGGGAAAGGCAGTTCAAAACACAAGGAACTGATATCAACTTTTAACATCTGCCATGAACTGTGATCAATTTCCCATGATCAATAAGTTGAACGTCGGTCCACACCCTGTCACCCTATGGCTAAATTAGGATCTGTGTCTCATTGACAGCAATAGTACCCTCCATTTAATCTAATGGGAGCCAGATCAGGTCATTGGATACTGTTTATTACCTTAACATGCTTTTAATTCTTTGGTGGTGTATATTTATATCTGGGCTTCCTGGCAGCTTTATGCCCTTTGTAAAGATAATTACAACCTGTTAGGAAAATGCCTTTAAATTCTGTAACTATATTGTCAACTCTGATCCTCATTTTATGTAGATGTTTTCACTGGGATTTTCTCTGATTTAAAAGCACGGTATTTAAAAATAAGTTTGTAAAGGAGTGAGATTAAGACATACAAGATTTTTGGTATGCATGTTTTCCTGAGGTGTCCATCGATTTGTGGGCTTTCCTGAGGACTTTATGAAACCTAACATTTCTACAAGCTCTAGGCAAATGAGGATAAATCACATGTCTTTTCTAGAGAAACCTGATGGAGACAAATGTAGTCAGTCTGGGTTTTCTTATCATTGACATTACACTTCAGAGGGAAGGTTGTGTGTGGGCTGACTGATAAAAATAGGACATTAGTGTCCCAGTGTGTGCAGAGATATGAGGCTAGTGCCAGTAAAGATGCAACTGGAAGAGAAAAGTCACAGGTTTTAGCACCTGTGAGTTTTATTTTAGCATTTACTGGGAGCTGATTTTCCCCCTGGAATGCTGGGTCTGTCCAGGTGGCCCCAATGCCCTCTCTTGGAAATCCCCATTTGTGTCAGTGGAACCTTTTTCTTCAACACCTTTGAGCTCTCTCTTCAGGAAACTGAAAAACTCAAATCACTGAGCAACTAAACAACTTAAAACTCCAAGAGTGACAGAGATAAGAACAAAAGAGGAATAATTAAGCATTAAAAATCCTATGTGAAAATGACTTCATTCTCAAGTGGGTATAAAACTAATATACGTGTGGGACATTTGAAGAACACCAAAGGCTCATGAGATACTGCAGTGAAATTTAGACCACAGCTAATTTTATCTTCTGTGATGGAATGGCTTTTCCTTTTATGCTCTGGTTTCCAAGTTTTTGGGGCAAAGTCTGATTTCTTCTATTTAAACTGTACCTATTTTTATTGTTTGGATTGGGCAAAAGCTGATTTCTGTAATGTCTTTATGCTGGGCCATGTAGAGTTGGTTGCTCCATGATTAAGACTGTTGGTACTACTGAGGTGCCTGCACTAAACTAGTAACATCTTAGTGCATCTTTAGTGGGTCTTGCTTCAGGAGAGATGGTGTAAACACCACAGAATGGCATTATTGAAGAAAAATCAGTTTGCTTTGTAACAAAACACAAAATCCAGTTCTTGTGAAAGTTTGTCCTTAGCTTCCATGCGATAAAACCTTGGAAATGCCTGGAAGCAATGAAAGATGTGCTTCCTTCCCCAAAAACCCAGGCAGCAGCTCTCCACACAGGAGATGATGTGGCCCAGTGGATGGTAGCACCAGGCTCCAGATCCCAGGAGAGTCACATAGTCAGTTATGTCCCTGTTTGCCCATCAAACTGTTCAGAAACAGCAACTCTGCTCCTATGTACATGCCAAGGGCTGAGCTGGCCTTGGATGGAGGTTTTTATTTCCATTTGGATTGTTTGAAGGGATTTGGGGAAGCAGACTGAAAGGTTGATCTGAGACTGTATTTCACCAGCATTTTTAAGGTGTTGGACTATGTCTTTAACTTCTCCTAATTGCGAGGAGTGCACACGAGTAAAATGGGTGGCTCCCAGAGTGGGAGATTAGAGCTGTTCACACCCTGGGGGATATTGGAAGTGACAAGAATGTCTAAGAAGAGCTTTAGAAGTACAGCTTATCCTCCTTACACTGTGAATCTGCCTTTTGCTGAAAGCTGCTTGGGAATGATTTCCCACTGGATTAATTAATTCTAATTATGACCTTCCATCATCTACCCATAAATTGGCTTGGTGTGGACATAGGTGAGATTTCAAATACAGGCTACACATTAAATATACATACATACATATATATATATATGTATAGCTGTATGTTGGTGCATATACACTAGCAATTCTCCATCTAGAACTGCATGGCAACTGTGCTGGATGCTGTGTGCACACACCACCAAAGGATACTCCTGTCTCCATTGAATAATGAAAGCCAGACAGTCTGACAGGTGGGCAAAGAGCGATATTTCATGAGTGACCTGTAACAGGTGCTGGAGTTTGGCCAGGTTTCTTTTTTCTTGGTTGTTTCTTTCATTAGAGAGACCTACTCACCACTTTCCCCCAAATACAGTCAATGTAGGCTTAATCTGTCGGTTAATTTTCACCTCTTGGTTCTGTGTTTCTTTGTTTCCATTGTGCTCCAGGATCTCAGTGGCATCTCTGGGGAATGCAGAAATGCCTTCCAGGTTGTCCTCAGGGCTGTTGTAGAACACTGCTAAAAACACCCACAGCCTCCACTTCCATTACACTGCAGAGCATGAAAGGTATGGATATATATAGGACACTGACATATAAATTAATATTCAGAATGTTGTTTAAAATAACATGCTGGTTACAGCCTGAGGAGTGCAAAGCCAAGAAAATGACTGTAAGTCTTCCATCTGCAACAGACCCCATGGAATGTGCAATGTACCTTTGCTTGAGGAACACAGTTTCCCAGATTGGACCAAGGGGGTGGGGCTGCCGTGCAATTTCTTGCCCTTGGAAGCAGAGGATTAAAGAAATAATTCTCCTTTTCCTGATACTCTGCTCTGATACTCTGCTGCAAATCTTCTAGCACAACAGTTGCAGTAAGTATCAGCTACTGTTCGTAATTCATATGTGTGGAGCCATATGCATTACAGTCTGGATTAAGGCAACCAGAGCCCATCTGATCTTGGTTGTCAATAAATCATATAGACCCAGAAGGACTCAGAGGAATCTCAGGAACTGAAATGCTTTGCCTTATAATATTACCAGTGATTCACAGAGAGTTTAAGACTGGTGATTTAAGGAAAGCTTGTAAGTACTCTGAAAACTGTAGTCATACATAGCTGGTCTGAAAATGCTCAGAATGGGTCTGCTTTGAGAGTGTTAAATTCAAATTGCAGGAGATTCCTGAAGAAAATGAGAATCAGTCCTTTATAAGCTTATTTTTTTCAGTGAAAAATAAATATTTACAAGATTTTATAATTTCTGGAGTGCTTATAAGAGCATTTCCCCTTTAACATTTTTGGCAAGATCAGAATACTGGGCAAGTAAGCCTCAAAAAGCTTCATCAGTTTGTCTGAGTTAAGGAAATAAATGGCACAACAGCTCTTCTTTAAACAAAAGCTAAATTTTTTAATGCCTCAACTCCACAACTCCTCCCACAACTCCTCTAAACCAAGCACAGATTTTTTCTTCATTAGGGGAAAAAAAAAAGAAAAAAGAAGAAAAAAAAGAGAAAAAAAAATCATCTGAGTTTAAGAAATGGGTCTGGCAAGTTAAAAATAAATAAATAAATATCTGCTTTTCCCCTGTCTCTTTGTGCAGGTCCGATCACCTTCGGGGGCATCCTGTTGGGAAAGCACTGCCCGAAAGAGTGCCTGCCCTGCAGCCCAGAGGTGTAATGGCAGTAGTGCAGTCCAACCCTACTCAGACCTCGGGGTGCCTCAGTGAGTCTTTTATGATTTGGAAGATGCTTCTCCATTTCTCTGTACAAAAGCACATTGCATATATAGAGTGGGGTTTGTTGTCTGAAGGCTCCTAGGAAAAGCCTTATCGCTTCTCTCAGTAACCTTTCTATAAACCACAGGAGAACAGGACTGTGCACTCAAGACTTTAGGTTCCAATGTGTGAAATATTTAAATACAGGGGTTTTTTCTGTCCCCCACCTTTTTTTTTTTTTTAGAGGAATGCTTGCTGCTCATGTCACAGTTCCATGCTGCACCTGGAAGCAAATCTCCTTCCCTTTTCAATTTTCAGACCCCAGGGATCACAGGTGTACTGAATGTTCCCCTGAGATGCTCTGCCTCACCACCTCAGGATCACATCCTCTGTGGTTTTGCCACCCAGGACTGGAAACCCAAGGAGGTCCTCAGCAGGCCTTGGAGCCCACGGCCCAGGCAGATCCCAGGGCTTACACTATAGTGGGGAGTGGGAAAAGCTCTTACTGATCCCAGCACAACGTGCTGCTATTTCACCCCTTATTGTCTCTTGTGCTCACAACGTGCCGCCTATGTGTTTCCTGCTGCTGTTATGAGATGCTTCGGTTGCTGCACAAGTCATTTTTCTAGTCTTTTATAACAGAGTAATGCCTTTATTTGATTGCAAGAGTAAGATCAGCCCTGCCGGATATTTTTGCGGCTGAAAGACCGGTGCAATCAAATCAGGCAGATGCAGCAAATAGGAAATAAGGACTTGATGCCAGAGAGATGACACTTCACATCACATGCCATTTTAGATGCAGGAAATGAAAATCCCAAAGAGTCTCTGAAGAAATGGAAAGTCATTTAACATTTTGATATTTTTGAATCAAAATCTCCAGGCAACAGCCAACACTAGTCTTCAGTAATTTAGGAGGTTTAGCAGCACCACAAGGAAACAGAGAGGAAGACTGACAGGATCCCAAACCTGGCAGCAACAGGGAGGACAGCGGGTGGTTTATTTGCCAGCAAATGGGTGTTGTAGTCTGATGTCCAGCCCCTAAAGGCAGGCAGGTGATAAGTCAAGCTATTGTATAAAATCTCTTCCTTTCATCTGGTCTTCTAGCTTAAAAACGTTATCTCTTGTCCTATCATTACCGGCAAAGTTAAAAAAATCTGTCCCCATCTCTCTTATGAGGATCCTTTAGAAACCATCCAACAGGTCTATGTAATTCCTGTGCTGATTAAAGGCATTTGGGAAGCTGCTACAGGATAGAACTATAGTGTAATGCAGCTGATAGGACCTCTGTGTATAGGAGTTGAGCGTCCCGAAGGTGACACCAATATCTGCTTAATTTTGGGAGCAAGAAGGTAACAGAAAATTACCCTCAGAGCACTGGGAGAAGGGGATGCTCTGCACAAAAGCAGAAGTTACTTTTGAATTTCATTACATTAATATTTTGTGAAATGGTTCCACAAGCTTCCACAGCATAGCTTAGCCAGTTACTGCTTCTAGCAATTTGTCATTTGGGGAACTGAAGTCCAGGTCAGTGTCCTGTCACCTAGGATAGAGGCAGGAGGAAGATATGGCTGCACTTGGGCATCCTGGCCAGGGTCAGGATGATGGTGGTGTTAAGAAAAGATCAAACTAAGCTCAGGATGTGCTAGAGCTTTGCAGATTTCAGAGCTGACTTAAGCCAAGGGCTGTCTTGACACACATTAGTGTGTCCTGCACTGTCACTGCTTGGCAATTCCTGGCTTTCTTTGGGAGCTGCCAAAACCCTGGTTACATGATGGTGTTGTGGAAGGAGCTGGAATTGGCTGGACCAGGCATGCTGCAGAGGCACAGGGAGGGAGACTCCTGAGCCTGAGCCTTCCCTGGTGCGCTGTGGTGGTCTTTTCTATTCTGAGTCACACAGAGCTACCATCCCAGTACAGTGGAGTTAGTCCAATGGCTAGTCCAGGCTGAGTAAGACATGAGATGGGACAGCTGCTAAATTTGTCAGACTAAACTCCAGCTTAGACCAACATGTATGTCACAGCAGTTATTTGATGAGTATTTCACTGTGAAGACCTCACAGAATATCAAAGGGTCTAAGTTTCAATGCCCTGAGGTTAGACAAAAAAGCTCAAAGAAACACAAAGCAGAAAACCTGAGCATTGCTGACAGAGGACTTCAGGGATAGGTAACAAAGAAAGGCAATCTGTATATGGACTATGTGATAAAACACCCCAATATTCCTGGACAATGTGCCTGTTCAGAAGTTGAATAGTGTTTGACTCTGAGAAAAGGTAAGGGTGCAGCACTGGGGGAAAAATAAGTGGAAGTGAGACTCCTTAAAGGAAAACAAACAGTGAGATGTGCTCACTGGCTGATTATAGCACTGCTGAAAGGTGTTCAGGAAACTGTCAAGAGTCAAGTTTTTCCCTTTTTGCTGCCACATCCCAGTTAAGATCTGTTTGTGGGAAACTGTAAGCAACGTAACTGACCGGCAAGTAAATGAGAGGCCTTTAATGCCTGCCAAGCCTGCTGGATCATTTCCCTTTAAAGGCTCTAAAATGCATAGGATTTCTGACAGATGAAAGAAGAATCGGTTCATTTGTTGAATGCAAACTGAAGCCTCTCAAAAGCATTAAGTCTCATTGTAGGGTTAAAAAAATCCAGCTCAGAAGTCAGCCTGTAGATTTCTGCTGTGGGAGACAGAAAGCAGGAGCTTCATTGGGCTTCACCTCTGCAGAGCCAGGTTTCACATGCCAAGGCTCTGAGAACGTTTTACAGCTCCAGTGAGCAAACAACACTATACCTGATGACACAGAAGGTGATGTCTGTCGAGTTTCTTAAACATGAGAATTCGATTCAGTCCTTTAGGGGAGCTCAGGCTGGAAAATATGGAAAGGTAGGGAGTGAAAAGCAGCCAGGAGAAACAGAAAAGGCAGAGCAGAAAGCTTACAGCATGAAACAGTGAATAATGTCTGTGAGCGCTGAGATCCAGGCAGTCTTCACCCTCTTTTCTTCAGTCTATAGATAAATCTTGGATATCTTGATAGCAAATTCTAGAAATAAAGCAGCCATACAAACTACAAACCAGTTCCAAACCTATTACATTACAGACCTTTTCGCACTGATTAGTCAGTGCTATTCTGGATGAAGATTTTATTTTTAATATGGCAGCATGTTTCTCTACATACTCTTTGATCCTACCTGCAGTATTGCAGGTCCAATCCATGGCAGAAATGGGGTCATAAAACAGTTGCTGAGAGGTGTGGTAATACCATTGAGTTGATGACCTGTAGGTAGAAGTCCGTATGGAGAGCTGTGCATTGCACACGAGCTACAAGCTATGGTATGGAACAAGAAATGGAGAATTAAAAGGAAGACACATGCTATGCCTATGGATTAGAGAACTAATTTTATCCTACCTGTCCAGTTTACCATGGCTTTGGAACTAATGAAATGGATTTGTGCCAAAGGAGATACTGGAGTCTGGAAGCCTAGGAATATAGTTCCACTTGTAACATTATAAAGTATACATCCTTACCATGAAGCAATGGCTCTATCTTGATTAAAAAAAAAATCTGTCCATTATTGAATACACATACACTGCTGGCTTTATGGACATTAAATATCTCTGCCTGCTTCTCATTTTTCACTAAAAGATCTAGTAAATGGGGGTGCTATATAAAATACAAATAAAACTTTTTTTGTGGAAGGGGATGCTTGGCAGTAGAGCCTTTCTGGAAAGTCTTCCAGCAGAGGATTAGGAACTATGGATGGTATTTCCATAAGCCCTTGTTTTTGGCCTGACTATGACTCCCAGGGAAGCTGATGGTAAATCTGCCATTGTATCCAAGAGGAACAGACTTGAGACAGTGCTGAGCAAACTGAAGATCCCAGTCTTTGACTCAGGAGTGTAAATATTTTGCCTTTATAAGCAGAGATTAGTAAATTCAGGGATGTTATTCAAAACGCAGTTTGGTAGCTGCTTCACTGAGCAGGGTCCACACACACTGAGCATACTTATCTCCCACGGTTTTAAAAACTGCTTCGTGCCATTAAGGAACAAGGACATAAATCACAAAGGCAGCTGCAGTCAGTGTCGCGGTGGGTAATCTCAGCACAAAGGAGACAAATGCTTCACAGACATACTATTCCCTTTGCACCCCTTCTGAGGCTTCCCACCCCCAGGAAGGGTCCGTGGCTGTAGGGATGGGTGTTAGGAAATACCAAGGTTGATGCTGGCACAGGTTCTTGGCTCTGCAGGAAAGTTGGTAATGTTGGTCTTTCCTGTTGTTGATGAGCTGTTTTCAGTAGGAAAGGAAAAGAACTGTGGGAAAAAACATAAATCCCTGCTTGTGTTTGAAGCCAGAAATATTGTTGTGTATAGACAGAATTTAATCCACCCAGTAGAAAAGTGCCTGTCTGAAAAAGTATCCAATAAAGATGTTCAGATCTGCTAAAATGAGTTGGAGAGGATTTTCTGAGTTGTCTATCCAACATAGGTAGCCAAGATAGGAGACAAGAGAAACATTTCCTACCTTGTAGCTATAGCACAAGCCAGAGTGGTCACAAAAAACTTAGATATCCACAGACACTATTATCCACAAAATGCCTCATGCACTCAGTGTTTGAGGAAGAAATGGGATTTCAGGCTGACATTTCAGGTAGTCAGGAGAATGTACTTGTGCTTTTCTGAAGCACTTCATTTGAGTAAAGCAGTGCACAGGTCCATACCAGCCTTCATCTGTGTGCTCTACCTTGGCTAGGAAGATCTTCTGCCTTATTACTGTAGGCTGGAATTTGGTAATTAATTGAAGAATTTAAAACAAAATCTTGATTTTAAACAAATTTATATATATATATATATATATATATAAAATTATTATTACTTGGAGAGTTATCAAGACTCTGTATCTGGCTTAAAAATACAATAATGGAACTTTTCAAAGAATTCAATTCAGAGACAATCCCTGAGTTAAAATTCTTGTGTCTGGAGACTCTACCTATGCCTGATGAACAGAAGTGGAGGTCAGCTGGCATGGCAATGTAGGGTGCAGAACACCATTGCAAAGTTTTGGTGCAAAACTTTGTGGGGGAAGAACAACAAGTATTTATATAAGAGCAGTTTTATTACTGGGAGCTTTTTCCAAACAAGCTGGTAACATCCTGGCTTGCAGAATTGACATTTCGTGGAGTTGACATTTTACTTAAATATTTTGCTCCTGCTGCAAGGTCAGACCCTACAGTTACATTTAACCTGCCCAGAGTATTAGCTGAAAAGCAACCTTTCATGTCACACACTAGATTAAATTCTGTTCAGTGACTTCTCTGAGTGTCCAAGGCAGCATTAAGAAGTCCATTCGTCTCTGCATTTTGGTCTGACAGACACTTGCCTCAATGAGTTTTTGCAACAGAAAACTTTTGTTGTGAAAAAACCCCAGATGCCAAACATTCAGAGCAGAGTCTTGAGAGAAATCATCAGAAAATCCATGTGACAGAAAGGAATGGACAGTAGCATAAGGTTTTGGTCTTTCTATCTTCTGTACAGTTTTGGAGAGCAGCGGAAAAGTGGCAAGGCACTAATTTAAGGAACAGCCTGTGCTTATTTATTCTTGTTCATCTTAGGTCTTGATACATGCAGAGAAAGTCTGACACCAGTCCACCGAAATGACTTCTAGGAAACAGGATAGCTCCCTAAGTTAATTTGTTTTAAATGAAGCCTCAGAGATAGCCACCCTTGGCAGCAGCGCGTGCTGGTACAGCATCTGAATTAGGAAACATCTCTCCACCCAAAACTGAGAAGCTGATATATCTGACCTAGACTGAGCTGTTCTTATTCCTCTTAGTTTGCTAGACTTGCTGACACTAACAGCCCAAGAGAGTCTGTCACCCTCAGACATGATTTAGAGTCTTCACAAATCACTGCTTTGGCTACTGGAGCCATCATTCATGGATTCATGAAGTCTTCTAATTATTCTGAAAATAAATGTTGGATTTTGAACTGTGACTTGAAATAGTAACTGCAGCTGGCATCAATACCATAGACAAGGAAATCTCTCCCAGTGTGCTGGCAGCAAACAAGAAGAATAGAGGACAGGAATTATTGCCCTGCCCTCATGAGAACACAAGGTAAGAATCATTACAGGTTACCATGAAAACTGGATTTCTTTTTCAGTGCAGCCACTTGTTTTCCTGTATGGTCATTGCAATCTTCTGTCAAGTTTCTACTGAAGTGACACTTCCCATGCAATCCTGTTTGTTTTCACTTCCTTGGCTCCATCTGCCTGCATTTACAGTGAGTTCAGGATCCTCTAGAAACCAGTATCCTGGTGCTTGTTCCAGCAGTCCTTTGAGTCAAAAACCTCGATTAAAAACCATAATAACTGTCTGGTGAAATCCTCTTCCTTAAAGCCAATATTAATGCTACCATGACCCAGAAGGAGAATTTGTCAGATCAAACATCAATGATCAGACATCAGGGAATGGGGAAAGCCACCCTCCAGATGCAGCGTGGAAGAACCATGTAAGGGGAATGTGAAAACCAGCCTCCTTTGGGAAAAGACTCAGACAGGGAGCCCTGCTCTGCTGGTTCCTACTGACATGGCTGGGAATTGGACAGAAGAAGAATTGTACTGCCATGACCCAAAGCAGATGAAAAGGGATTTCATTCACACCCTGGTATTTCCATGCCCTGGCTTAAAATCGCAATGTTTCAGCACAAGAATGACAAAGTGGTGTTACATAACTCCACGGAGTAAACTTTCTGGACAACATCCAGTGACATTCTTCTGAATAAAATTACAAGTAGACATTTTCCTCCAAACTGGGAAAAAACTTTGCCCCAGTCCTCGGGTGTGACACAGGGCAGAGCTGAGGTGCTGGGACCAAGCCTTGCATTTTACATCACTGCTTGCTCTTGGCCAGGTCACCAACAGTTGAGTGGAGCGTTGTCTTCTTACTGTTCAAGGACTCCAGACATTTCCATATGGTTTGTGCTCCTGCCAATACTATAACTTGATTTTTTTCCTGGTGTCTGATTAATTTGAGCTTTGTCTCTATGACTTTCTGCCCCTGAAAGAATTCCCTCAGTGTGCCAGCACTAGTGCCTGGCCAGAGGCACCAGAGATGGTTGCCCATCTCCTGTCTTCTTTACTGTGTTGTCATCTTGTATGCCAATAGTAATATTTTTCCTTCTGGATGGATGAGCTTGTTCTTCCTCCCCAACTCATATGGACTCTCCTCAAGAAAGGATCTGAAATATCTCTGGTGGTTTGAGCATGCAGGGAAAGCATGGGAGGGGATTGGGAAGCTGGGATGGAATGGTAGGGTTTGCCTAGCGAGAAATTTCTTGTGCTTTTTTCTCTGATTTTCCACCCAGAAAAAGCAAACCCAAGCACTCCAGTCCTTTCTGTGCTATGGGACCCAGTCCAGCTGGCCAGCTTGGCTTGCCTCCCATAAGGGGAGCATCAACATGTATAGAATCATTGAATCATAAAATCGTAGGATGGTTTGGGTTGGAAAGATTACCTGGTTCCATCTCCCCTGCCATGGGCAGGGACACCTAGATATGAAGATGCTTCCTTTTATCTCTGCCCAATAGACCCATTTCCCTGTGAAACCTTTAGGCAGAGGAGGCAGTCTCAGTGTACACAGTGATGACAAATCCCTGTTGAACAGAGAATTACCTCAAAATGTAAGTACTGCTCTGGCACATGTGTTATGCTTGGTAAAACATTCAGTTTAGACATTTGTGGAATCTTGAAGTTTTGTGGATGGAAGTCCTGGCTAAGCCACCTACCACCCACCTCTGTGGGGTTTGTATGATGGCTATGGGATTTGCCTCCAGGCTTGGATAGTGGTTTGCTTGGGAGGTGCAGTACCCTGCAGGTAAACATTTTCCTTTTATTGTATGGAGGCTGCAGAGGACAGGGAAACCTGGTCCTGCCTCCAGACTCTCCAGAGGTTGCTGCAATCACTGTCTCTTTGGCACAGCAAGGGCACAGTGGTGTTACTGTTGTTTTAGAGAAATAATGGCTACAAACTCTATCAGTCAACAGGCAGCAATGGGAAACTAAAGCTTGGGTTTTAATAAAACTCAAGTTTGTCAAATATGAGATGGAAATGCAGATGTGCCTAAATTCCCCATAGCTCCCTCACTCTGAATGGTGCATGAGTCATGTTGCCTTCAGCCTGCTGGAAAAGCAAGGGGAAAAGGCCTCCCTGAGCAAAATTCTTTCCCTGAAATATGTTTATCCTTGCTCTCATCTGATGATCAGAGCATCTCCTTCCCCCATGCTGCTGTCACTGTGACACATGCACGTACAGATGATGCTACTGATATGTGTGTGGGGTTGACTTTGAAGCACTGAGAAAGTGTTTGTGTAACCAAGGAGGGCGAGTCAGTCTGAGTAAGCCTGGACATGGCTCTCCTCACTGGTCTGGCCTGGGTGCCCAGACAAGGGTTTTATTCTCAGTGCTTCCTCATATGATAGCCCTTCTCTAGCTGACTTTTTTTTTTTTAACCTCCTTTGACATTTAGGGCTGGTCTATACTGGGGATTTAATTCAAATTATTTGAGGATGTGAATTTAGAGAGGAATAATTATTCTTGATTAACTCCCCATGTGGACAGTCTTGTTCCAAAATAAAACTGCTTTATTTTAAATGGATTTAATTGACTTCAAGAAAATCAGTAGGTTGTTTTCTCTGGGAAAAAGGGATAGATACAAAATGAAGAATACTTTTTTCCTCTTCTATTTGTTGAAAAATACAAGGACTTTTGAATGTTATGCAAGTTTTAACTGAAAATTGCCGTATGTTATTATGTATAATTTGCACCTCTGATAAACTGCACGCTGTTAAAATTATTGTTCCATGAAAATAATTACACAGCAGCCAACATAATTAGACAAGCAGCACAAAATCAGAGGCGGAAATGTAGGACGAGCCTGCGACTGGGAGGGCTGTTTATAGGGAGGTTGCTCTGGGGTGTATTTTATTCTGTCCTCCTGCTCATATGCAGCCCAATTTGCTGAAACCAAAACTGATTACAGAATGTGACAAGCCTCACGAAAACTTGATCTAAAAAAGCTTCATAGATTTAGGATGAATTTTCTGTTAAAAAAAAAAAAAGCAAGAAAAAAGATGGATCCCAGAATAATCAACACTCTGCTGGGGAAAATCTGAGACTGCGGTGCCAAAAGATGTTCAGCAACCCAGTGGAGGAGGCACTGGTGCTGCTGATGCCTGTGGTACCCAGAAGGGAGAGCTGGTTAGGCAGGGCTCTGGCTGCCAAGTGTTACAGATGGGCTCAGACGCTGATCTTGTATCATCCATATCAATGAACTGATCTCACCCCAAATATCACTATATGAGTGTGTTTTATGGGGACAGTGCAGTATGCAGCGAGCAATTTAGGGTGAAGAATATTTAGTATGAATCCAGACACAACTCATGTCACACCTTTGACAATAGGGCAGGGAACTGGCCTTGTTAGTTACTATGATAGACTGGCCCTTATAACCTCCTCTTTCTAGGTGGCAATCCAGCCGTGCACAGGATGTCCTCCTGGAACCAAAAAATCTTTCCCTTATGAAACTGTCATCAGAGCTATTTCATGTGATTCTTCCAAAAAACTGTCATCAGCAGCAAATCAGTGTTTTCTGAATTAAAACAAGAGAAAGAAAAACAACAAAACAACACTTGTGTGAATCAGTAGATGGGAAATCTTATTCTCGGGCTTCCCAGATAGTGGGACCTACCACTACTGGCCAACTGGAAAGCACAAAACACAGGTTTTTCTGTGCTTCCTTATTTTTTTTCAGCCAGTGGCAGTTTGTAGTGAAGCAGTGAGAGCCCCTGGACTCCAGCTCTGATTTTGAGAACACCCAGGAGCATGCCGGAATTGTGATAATACAGAGATGGTCTTCAGGATGGCTCATGTGCATAAAAATATGCCGAGTTCCACAGAAACAGAGCCTAGAATTGAAACTTGGGCAACCATACCAATAGAAGTGGGGATATTAAAGCTTCCAGAGAAGGTTTTTTCTTTGTTGTCTTGCATTGCTTTTAATATTGGGTTTCACAAACCCTTCTTTGCCAAGGTGGAAGAGCAATCAATAGGCAGGAAACAATTATGCCACTCATTCCAGCTGAGAAAAGAAATCCGATATTCACATTTATCCATTTTCTATATTTACTCCAAGATACATTATGAACTCACTCATACCAAGCCAAACCTTTTCTGTCTCCTTGAAGACCAATATCCTAATTAAATGCATCCTTGTCATTGTCCAGCCTGAAACAGATTGTGGTCAGTTCTGCTCTACTGCACATCTCACCATCCTGGCCAATGAGTCAAGAATGAGCAGGAGCAACTGCATCACTTCTGTAGTCCACACACCCCCAGCTTGTGGTGTGAGGGAAGGAAGTGGATGCACAGACCTTACTATGGGGTGGCAATTGGATGTGGCAAATGCAAACTTTGTACTCAGGAGCTCAGGAAGGGTCCAGTGCCACACTTCAGATATGGCATTAGTAACTTTGGGGACTTTCAGTGGAGGCTGGGCTTTCTGGAGCCTGAGCCACTACAAAAATAGGACTTGAGGATGCTTTTGTAAATTTTAGTCGACGTGAATTTATGCTGAAGTCTAAATCCACAGTTAATGAAAATGAAGTATAAATGGTACTGCAGGATTAAGGATGAGCTTTTGAAGGAGGCCTCTGAATTTTAAGTAATCAATTCTCATTGAAAGTCACTGCGTTTGGGCATCTAACTCCCTTGCTCACTTTTGAAGATCCAAGCCAAGGCCTAAATCTCATTTTGTTAACAAGCCAGCCAATATTTCTTTCCTGGGAAAGCAGTCTTCCAATATCCTAAAATTAAGACAACAGAGAGCTACATTTTATGTTTTATTCTCCCAGGCTAATACTGAAACAATACAGAAATTGTGAAGAATAAACGACAGCAATTTAGATATTTAGTTTTCAAATAAGTTGACAGGCATAGCAAGGAAATGTTTTTACCTCTGAAGAAATAAATGTAATAAAATACTGTTTAAATAATGTTAAAGAGATGTGATGAAAGACGGGTTCATGAACCCTCTGTTATGTTAACAATTAGCTGTGCAGGACATGGATTTTGTTTAAGAAATGTGTACTGATAATACTGGGGTCAACATATGAATAAACAAGAATGGCAGTATGTACTAGAGCCAGGCTGTATTAATGTGAGCTTCGTTATCTGTATTGCTTTAATCATACCAAGATCTGCTGCAGTCAGGTCCTGTGTGTCCATGTGTCCACGGGCAGGTATGGGCAGTCATTCGTGCTCTTGCCAACATCGAGACATCATGGGCATTGGAACACATGACCTTTAAGGTCCCCTCAGCCCCAAACCATTCTATAATTTCTGTGCTGAAATGAATTTCTTGTGTGAGGAAGTGGACACATATCAACCCAGTACTGAAGTCTGATGCCAACCCATATTGTTAGAGGCAGCAGAGTCCATGGGCTGGGCACTGATCTGGGACCACTTCAGCAGATTCTTCTGCTATAGACTAGCCATGCAATGCCAGCCAAGCCCCTGTGCTCTTCTCTCACTTTCTCTTAGCTGTTAATCTTATTTAACATAAGCCAGTCTCTTGCTGATGGCCACAATGGTACGTCAATCCTGGAGTTCTCACTGGGAGTAAACTTGGAGCTGGACTTCAGAAATCTCAGACATCTTGGATGGCTTCCAACATTTCCCACCTCCAGCTGCGGCCTCTTTCCAGACATATCCTTGGACAGCTTGCTCCTCAGTCCTTCTCAGTGGTAGCTTGGGAATAGACATGGAAAGCCAGACCTGAGAAGCATCATCATGAGAAGGCTGCTGCCACTGACAAAGCAGCAGCTTTCACCTTCATTATGCTTTAAATACTCTCTTAAGCCTTTTAATTTACAGACAGTAATGATGGAAAAGTCCATTATCTGAGTCAACAACAATCATCTGAAATATTTCTGAATGATGTAGCTCACCAAACATCTCCAGGGGCTTTTCTACTTACAAGTATCTAGCATGATCTCTATTTTTCATGCTACACGACACACAGAATAAGCCAATCTTTGCTCCTGGTTGCTGGCAGTGTGATGGCTTGTTTCAGCAAAATGTTGGCCACCCTTAGTTCCTACCATGGGCAATGGAATTTGAGGGTACCCAGCACCTACAGGAAGCCCATGGATGTCAATGGACACTACTTGGACCTCCAGTACAAGACCTGATTATATAACAGTCTGTTCCTAGTAAGAGTGTATATTCTCTCTCTTTCATTCTTCCTTTTTTCCTTTCTCTGTCTTAATAATGCGTGTAGCTCTGATTTATTTTTTATCAAGATTAACAATGGAACAATACCGCTTCAAATATTAAAAAAGGCAAAGAAATGTAGGTACTGAAAAGGAAGGAAAATACCTCAATTTCAAGCCTAAAGATTACTTTGGGTCCCAGAGGAAGCAGAAGCAATTTAGTGGCTGATACCCTTAGCAAGAAAAAAGGTTGTAAGATTAAGACCAACTGCTGTTTGGATAAGTGGTTGGTAATTGCACATATCAGCAATTATGTGCCGTCATATCATTTTTCTGCTACCTTACTCCTCTCTTGTGTCCCGTCAGGGTTTACTTGGAATGACCCTACATCTATGGTCCTCTTTGGATTCACCTTCTTAATGTCATACAACAGTGCCTGGCAAGTTCAAAGAAAAAAGAAGTCATTATTACAGGAGATGCCTGGTGGAGGTGCTCCTCTTCACACATGTAGCTAGAGGCTACTGCTGTAATAACCAGGCTTCCAGGGAAAGGAATAAAGAAAGGCCTCCTGAACCTGCAAAAACCATCTTTGTCCTCCAGCCTCACAGGAGGAGAAGGTTTTATGTGGGGGGAGAGTTTTAGTGGGAAGAGGTTTGAGTGGGGTAGGAGAGGATTGTCTCTGTGCATGGTTCAGATGCCATCCCACCCCAGATGGTGCAGCACCTGGCTCCAGGTCACATTGTGGGGACTCAACAGGAGCTGAGTATGCTGAATCTTACCTGGTCAGGGCAGCAAAGGTTATATTGAATCCCCTTCAAATGAAAAGGGGAAGCTTCAGTTCCCTACATGTAGGCTGCTTCTAACTCCTGCCCAATCTGGGGATATTTCAGGTGTAACAGTGGCCCGCCCTTGAGCTGAGCATTGGGACTCACTTCTGTGGCTTGTCAGAGGCTTCGCATCACTCAGAAAGGTGAGCACAGTCAGAAACACCTTTTTCCTCACAGAGGTAACCGATACCCCAGTAAAGTGTCAAAAGATAACAAAGTCTGTTCCAGTTAAACTCATCTGTTCATTGCCTGAGGGAAGCCTCCAGCTTGTATGGCACTGGGTGCTCCCATGGAGCAGAAAATATTTAGCTCACTAATCAGATCCAGGCAGGAGGTATAACTGTGGCTGCCTGCAGTGTGCCTGCAATACACCTAGAGAGGACAGTCACAGCTGGCTTTCAGGTGTCCCAGTACTGACCTGCAGCGATGCCTCTGAGGGCAGTGACTTTATAGGGATGTAAAGGTATGCAGGGTTTTCCATGGGGATCCCACCACACAAGCATAGTCCTGCTCTGCAAGGGCCATCAAAATGAGAAGCCCGAGGAAGGACCAGCAAACCTCTGTGTCAGGCTGTGGGAGATGCCAAACTGCAGCCAAACACAGGAGTCTCAGCAGTGATAGCAAGGTGCAACCTCACAGTTCATGGAAGAGCTAATACTCTTTGAAAAGCAGATAAAAGATTCATCAGCACAGATGAAGATATGAGGGCTTGGGCTTAGACAGCCTGTAGCTCCTGCCAAGAAATTCTGTGGAAGGTAGAAATGAATTTAAAAGGTTGAGTGGGGGCCAGCAAGTCAATAACTGAATAATCCCACCCAGATAGGAAACCAAAGCATAAACAAGAGTCTCCACGTACTGACAAGTTAGCACTGGTTGCACTCTGGAAAGGATCCTAAAATAACAGAGATTCCTGGAGACAGAATAAACACATCTCTCAGTTGTCATCCTGAGCAGAGGGTAATTGCCTAGATGTCTGATTGACTTGCTGCTAGAACCAAATATGTACTTCTCTGACATGCTGTCACCTCCTTCACTGTATGTCTGAGATTTTTCAGTAAAGCACATCAGGAATCAAAGCAAATGTCCACAAGGAAAGATGCATCTCGACCCTGAACTTTAATTGCTGGCAAAGGGCTGAAAATGTATTTAAAAAGAAGCTAAGTTACTGCATTCCTGAGAGTGACATTTAATCTCAAAATTCCCTCAGGGCCTGTGTACATATGACCCAGCCCCCCAGCAGAGAACATGATGCTGCAGCCCTTGTCTGAGGGGTGGGAGTTGGCACGTGGCTTCCTGAGCTCCACAGTCACACCACAACATGGTCCTCAGCTTCCCATCTGATCCCCATCCCTTTCCAGGGGTTTTCTTTGGGGTTTCCTTCAGCATGTCTCTTCCCAGTTTGCACTGCTGGAAGAGAGAGAGTAGCAGAGTTCCCGATTTAATCTTCCTTCGAGTTCTAGCAGTTCTTTTACCCCAAACCTGAGTGTTTGATGCCTTCTCAAAGACACCACAAGGCTCTTGGTTAGACATTCCTATCAAGTTCTGAGCAGCCCTATCAAGACTCTCCATGCTTTGCTCCCTTCTCACCTCAGAGCTAGTCTCAGTTTCAACTGTGTTAAATTTTTATTTACAGAAATGTAAGAAAACCTACTCAGAAGCCTTAACACTAGAACTTTAATACAAATTTTCAGTAAGTCTTGGAAGTTGCAGGGGGCTGGACAACTGTCAGCATAACAGTGATTTTCAAAAGTGAAGTGACCTGGCCAACCCCTGGGCTGGCCCAGCTCCTGGAAAGGACGATGTGCTGGTTTAGAGTTCAATTCATAATAGACATAAAAGTACTATACTAATTGCAATACAGTGTGAATTCATGAGGGTAACTGTTAACTTGATATATAACATGTAAGAAACTTCTATAAAACTATTTACTCAATACTTGGTGATGGCTTTGGTACAGAACTCCACCAAAATTAACCTGGCATACCATATATGAAAGGAAAATATTTACATAATTGGATTTTGCAGTTAACTGTCAGTACTTGAAGGTAATTCTGAAAGAGTCCTGGTTCTAAGTCCTTGGTCTTTCTTTCTGTGCATTTGGAGAAAAAGATCATCAAAAGGCACAGACACCTGAGGTGTGATTGGATGGGGCACTGAACAACCTGGTCTAGAGGATGACATCCCTGTCCATGGCAAGGGAATTGGAACCAGATAATCTTTAAGGTCCCTTCCAGCCTAAACCACTCTATGATTAACAGCAAAATGATAAGCACAGATGTGGGGTGATCAGCATCACCTGGTCAGCTGCATATGGACAATTGGTGTGGTTGGACACAAAGTAACTCCTCACTAACTGAGGAATGTGGGCTAGCTTCCCTTCAGGTGGCACTGGAACCAGGCAAAAGTGAGTGTGCATAATGGATAACGTAAAACCTGGGGAAAATCTGTGAGTAGCAGGCGGGAGAAAGGAGGTCACATCACCTCACAGCGTGAGTCCGCTACAATCCCTGTTTCGAAACTGCATCCAGGAGGTCAGCCCAGCACTACCATCAGGTGATGGAGCAGGAGAGGCTCTTAGAAGCTCTGCAAAGAAGCCAGGAATCATGGCATGAAGTGGGTGGAAGGACAGCTTCTTCTTTTTTCCCCCAAAAAAGGGACACTGGAGGCACAGGAGAGATCAGGCATGCGGCAATGCAGAGGCAACCATACCCCTCAAATCTGGGTTGGTGGCCCAAGAGCAAAACTATCTCCTCTATCTCTCTGTATTTGAGAATTTACCCTGGAGTGAGCTGAATTCCAGATCACAGTGAGGTTATAAGGGCAGTTTACAAGCCTGTTCCCTTCCCTCACCTCCAGCCTGTGCAGGAAAAAAGCTATCACTTTATGAACAGTGCAAATATATATATATATGAAGCAACTTGTCTATTATGTGTTTAAGATAAAAGCTTGAGATGTCAGAGAATTTTATCTGAAAAAAACCATGCATTCATGTGCAAGAGGATAACTTCAAACCAATCTACCCATGTATTCAAACCAATCTACCCATTTATTCAACTCTGAGCTTTAGGTAGATAGAGAAATCAAGCAGAAGCCAGAGCAGGTGGACACATGTGAAATGATTTCTGCAGGCACAACAGGACATCCCCATAAGTACTGCAAAACTGAGTTTTGGAGGGAAAAGTGGCAATTACCCAGCCTGTGTCTCCTGGCCTCACATGCACAGCCCCAGGAGGGAAGGGATGCACTCAGGTGAGACAGGTCAGAGTGCCCCAGGGGACTGGCATGGTACATATCTCCACTGCAGCCAGCTACCCAGGATGACCTACTCATCTTTCCCTTTTCTTTTAATTTAGGAATAATATTACATCAACCCAGGGAAAATGGGGTTAGGAAGGTGTGCAGAACAGACAGGAGTCCAGCCCAAGCAGAAGACAAGGTGCTCTGTCAGTGCTCCATCGGTGCTCCCTTGGTCTCATTTCATACCAGCAACGACTGGGAATAAGCCCAATGATTTAAAAACAGTATAAATAAATGAGTCCTGACTTGGGCTCACCTTGCAGCAAATTCTCTTTCTCTCCAAAATGGCATTTGTCATCAAGAACCTTCTCTCACAGAGACTGCAAGTCCTGAAGGCTCACTCCATTCATTTACATATTAAAACTCAACAGATGATGAAGGAGAAGCAATTACTGGAGACAGGAATAGTAGTTCTCTAAGCTGTGTTTATTAATTTTCTTTATACTCAATGAAGTCTATGCTCAACAGAAAGTTGATTGTTTGTATACAGCACATGAAGTGATTTAATACTGTCAAAATGAATGAGGAAAAGCAATACAAAGGAAACATATGGCACTTCATACACAGAGAGACCCATCTTTTCAGCTGGGCTGTGTCTGCCACTCTGTCAGAGGGGAAGTTTATTCAAAAAGCCAAGTGTTGAGCAACACTTCAAGGTAGTGCTCGAGTGGAGGATGCTTCTCCCCTGCCCTGGGCAAACACAAGTACAACTCCGTCACAGCACTGAAGTTGGCTGTTCCAGCTTTATCTTCATGATTGCTGATGGGGTGGGTGCTCTCGTTCACCCAGACCCATCTGCACATCTTCATCTGGATCATGAAGATGATATTTTTAACTTTCATTTTCCCTTCAAGAGAATTTGGATTTATTTTTTTCTTTCCCACGTAGTTTCACATTAACTGTATTCAACTACAGGGAGTATCAGAAAATACTAGTTTAGCTTGAGAATAGATTTGCTCTCAAGTGACACCTTCCAATACTACTGATTTATACCCTTTTCCTGCATTGATCTGTTGGGAGATTTCATCATCTATATCTGACATAAACACTGTATTATTCTTTATTGCATTATACCCTAGAAATCCACTCAAATCCCTTTGCTCCTCAAATTAAAGCAATATGCATTACAGTGTCCTGATTTCCTTCTATTCTTGCATTTGCATTTTTGTATCATGCTCTAGATTACTCATGTATATTTTGGCATAAGCATCTCCCTGTTCATTTAAGAATACTGCCTTTAATCTTCATTATACCTTGAAGCATACAAAAACCCGGCCCCAAAGGACGCATGGAGACATTTAGTTCCCACAGTGGCTGAGTTTCTGTGGAAGTTATTTAAAGCAAATGTTGTGTTGTTCAGAAGCCCAAGCCATGTTCCAGGGCAATCCTGTGGACACCCACAGTGTGCCTCTGGTCTTCCTGCTCCACACAGCCTGTGAGGTTCATCTGCCACACTGCAAATCCCCATGTTTTTGGGAAGGGACTTCTCCCTGCCATGGTGGCACAGACTGCAGCCCTGCATCCAAAAGGTTTTAGCTGTGTGGCTGTGCTGGGATGCCTGAACTCCTCAGTACTTTTAACCATGGAGTTCATTTGCTTGCAAGCAGCTTTTTCAAGGCAGAAATAGAGTAGCAGCTGTAGGTGGTACTTTTGCTGCAAGAGATCCAGTGGGTTCATTGCAACATTCTTATTCATTTTAAGGACCTTCTGACCATCAGAATGAACTATTATTGTATTTCTTACCAAATATAATTCTATAAGAGAACATCTAGTAATATGTAACATAGTAGGGTCGTGTGGTTGGGGCAAGGATTTTTTGTGTTTGCAATACTTTCCAGTTTTTTTCTGTGCTGGGACTCCACGTAGGTCCAATGTTTGTCCCAATCAGATACTAATGGTTATAGTGGAAATATATTCAGACAGAACCCTGAGTGCAGTAAAGCTACATAACATATATGAAAGGTCAGGATATTCCTTGAAAGAGGAACTTCTGAGTTTTCTGAGGAAGAATATAGACATGTTTGTTCAGAGTTGCTGTTTGATAACCAGCCTAGATAACCTGGCATATTCTTTATTCTAGACTTTCCTGGACTATTAAACCTCTCAGCACGTGGTCTGAAGTAAAGCTGGTAGGAAAAGATGTCTGCAATTTAGGAACAAGTAATTCTTTCCATAGGTGGGAAGGAAGAACGAGGTTTTACTCCAGGTCATATTCAAAATGACCTTATTATTGTCTTCTCTTCTTTTCAAACATCTGTTGTAAGATAGCTAAGATTTGGCTTAAGGACCTGAGCACCACCAGACTCTGCAGCCAATCAAAGCCAAGGTGCACAGAGACACTAAAAATGCCCATTCAGTGGGGCTCAGAGCAGGCTCTCAAGAAGCACCTTGGAAGCTGCAGTCCCTTACAAAGAATAGCAAGAAACCCACAATGTCAAGGAAGAACAAGTGGCATCTGCAAGTCATGATGCATCACAGTGAGTAAACGCAGCGTGGCATATGGGTCCACTGTCAGCAAAAAATGGAGTATTGACTGTAGTACTTGGAAAGGAGGAACCTTTGCATAAGGAAAAACAGAGGTTGAAGATAGTTTGACAAGAAAATCACTGTCACCTGGAGTCATATGGGAAATATGTCTGCATCTTCCACACCAGCACAGGAAACTTCTTTCTCCATCCATATTTAGGCAATGCCCTCACGTAGAGCTGCTAATCAGTCCAGCATTGCTTCAGTCACAGCCAGTGATGTGAAACTTTCCTTGGAAAGGAAAGTCCAACATCATGTCCATGAAGATAACATGTCCTGAAATCTCCCACAAAATTCCTCTCCCTGGCCTGTTCACATACAAGGGCTAAAATATGCCATTACTGTTGAAAGTTAACAAAATTGTATATCCAACCCAAGCAGAAGAGACCAACCTCTGCTAATGTCCATGGGCTGAGGAACAAAAAGGACTGACAAAAACAAGAGGGCAACAAAAACAGTTACTTTCCGCTTACAAAAGCAAGCAAAATACAATTGCATATTCATTAAGATTTGTTCAAAAGTTCAGAAAATTCCCTCCAGTAATATAATGGGTGATAACTCAATTTATTTATGTTTTTAAGGCATGAAGACTAGCTTTTATTTCCCTCAACTGTGCCTCTATTATTATTAATCTACTTATCTCCTAAAAAGATCATCTAAACTACACTTCTATAGGGAATGTGATCTTTGGCCATGTAGGGCTTTGCAATTATCCCGTTCTGAATGAACTTGTTGTTAAAACATTTTTTAAGTCTAATGAAAACATTAGATCAATTCCTCGCAGTGATAGTTGTCATTAAATCAATAGAGTGTGTAAGTCCATTATACTGATATTTGACATGAACTGCCGAAGGTCTGCTAACAATGAAACCATACTGAAGCATGTCCTCTGCTAAGCATATTTTATATGAGATAAAAATCTGTTAAGTCTACAGTAACTGAAACTTTTCTTCTTTAACTAAAATAAACAGATATGTGAAATGTTGCTGTAACTCACGCTAGGACCACCATGATCACACGGGTTTTATTGCTGGTCCTTTTATCATACCTGTATCACAGCTGTGCTCTCAAATCAGTTGGAAAAGCTTTTTTTTTTTTTTTGTTTGTTTGTTTATCTGTGTGGCTTACAAAGAACAGGCATAGATTTCATAATGAAGCTCTGCTGAGCTTGGAGGACCTGATCTTACTCCCTCCAAAAGCAACAGCACTGTGACCAACTTCAGTGAAAGTCAGGCTGCTCCTTGAGTCCCTGGGAAAGGGACATGAGGAATAGTCCTCCAACTGTGGGTGTTCTCAAGGAGGAATAGCATCTTTGCATCACAGTGGGGCAGCTTGCAGGGGCAAGAAACACAACCAGACTCATTTCTCCCTGAAGATGAGCAGTTTCTTTGTATATGCCATTAAATTGCAAAAGGGAAGGATCACAAAAACCCCTCTGGCTCTCTGTTCTTTAAACATTTTTCCAGTGGCCTACAAACTGTTTCTGCTCCTACCTTGGGTGCTTCAGAAACACCAACAACATAACCCTGTGAGACTATGATGTCTGATTATGGGACTCTCACCATGAGAGAAATATAAGACTTGAGAAAATGGCTCGCTGATGGAAAGAAAGAAAGAAGATTGGTCATCATGTTGTTTCTTGAGATTTATAAACCTAACATTTCAGTAGTAGTAGTAGGTAGCATTTGCTCACAGGCAAAGGAGCTGTGAGTACACAGGTGTAAAGGGAAACAATGGTCAATGGCAGATATTGACAATTTTCTGGCTGAAAAGTGAAAATTCAAACTAATTAACTTCAAATACATTAAAGATTTACTATGAAGTGGGCAGAGAACCACTTAATCAATTTTTTGACATTTGATACTTAGAAAAGGCATTTTCTCTCAAAACCCCAAAATCATTGATATGGGGAAAAAAACCCCACTGAAACATTCTCTGAGGCTTTGGTTTCTGTAACTTTTGCAGCAGAAAATCCCAACCGGTGACAAAGTGGAGCGAGTCTCGAGCAGAGACGGGGCCGGTCTTGCCCTGCCCTGTGCGATGGCTCCCACTAATGGCAGCAAGGGAAAGCTCGGTCACTCCCGACAGCAGAGACAAAAAACCCTCTACACAATGTTCTTCAACTTTTATTGGTCTTTGATTTTAAATGTCTAAAAATACAGTTATGAAATAGATTTTCATCAATTTTTCCCATATTCAGAATATAAGTGTGACAGAGACTATTGCTCTCCTTGAATGGGTTTTATCTCACCATCAGACATCTGCAATGTAGAATTCTGGAGATACATCCTCATTGTAACCAGGGGAGTGAGATCCTGGGTGTGATTCCCATTGATGGTCTGACCTGCTTCATACATGGGATGAATCATGAACTGGATTTCCCTACCAACTTCTGCCTTGACTATTCATGGAGCTGGGGAGACCGGTCCAGGCATGGATGGAGATTTCCCCAGTGTGACTGCAAGGAGACACCACGCAGAAAATACAGCCCCTGTGCTCACCTGGTGAGGATGACAGTGGTTAAAATTAGGACATTACTTAGGACTCCCTTCTAGGGATCCTGAATTGTGGGATCAGAGCCATGGGATTAAGATTCTTGCTTATGCCTGAGGAAAGTTTCAACCCTCCTATCATGGGATCTTGGATTTTGGTTGAGTCTATGCTCCAGCTCTGTTACAAAAATGGAAAGTCCAAAAAACTCAGGTGAGGACTGGTAACCATGGAAGAAGGTGGAGAAATACATTTGTTTTACATTTCAATTTTGAGCACAACAGAGATTATCGAAACAGCTGAGTAATTTTTTATTGGTAACATAGCAGAGATATCCCACAGCAATCAGACACAGAGACCAGGTGCAGACTGGCTGTCCTTGGGTCCCATTTCTAAATCTCAGATACATTTTTATAAGGTCTCTGACTCAAGGAATAAACATGAGAGGATTAAAGCTAATCAGATAAGTATGTCTTTATTTAACTGTAACACCAAAAATTAAGCTTGCAGTATGTTCTTAAGAGATAGAGTCTTCAATCTAATTCAAAGATTTTTTGGAAAGATTTTTTTCCTTTTAATTAAATTGTGTTGATTTTATTTGACATTTGATTTCAAGCGAGCCACCAGTGTTTCTCCTTCACTGTCTGCCTCAAATCCGTGTGTAACATGTCCCAGTCAGAAGACCACACCATTTCTCCTGAAATTGCTGTATTTTAGACTCTCTGTGAGTCACACAGATCAGCCCAAGTGTAGATCAGCCACCTGAACGTTTTCCACTGAAAAGCCAGATTTCTGACCAGGGCAGCAGAGCACTGTGCAGGTAGCTCAGTATATATTTGGCATAGGTACATTCAGAGAAAGTAAACCTGCTGCCACTGGATAGGCTTTCCTCACACCAAGGAACAAGTTATGCCGGGATAAGCAACACAGCAAATACCCTGCAAATATCCAGGAAGATGACTTGAATAGCTTGTCCACTGCATTACTCCATAGTGGGGTCAGACCAGCACCCAACAGGTACAGCCAACATTGGGAGCCTGAAGTGAATATTGCTCCTTTTCAGCAGCCTGCACAAGTCTAATGTATTTTGTATTTCAGCTTCATGGATGAAGTCTCAACCTGAGGTCTTAACTTGGGCCAGTCCTCTGGTCTGGCCCCATCGCATGCCCACCATGGTGGCATGGTGCTGGAGGTAGGAAGGGCAGAGCTTCCACTCTTGATGGCAGTGCTCCTTGTAAAACCATACTGGTGGTCTTTAGAGACCTCATCATGTTCAAAACTGCACACATAACTGCAGAGTGCAGGAAGAAATCTATAGAAATACTCTGTCAGCAGCAAAAGAATAGGGAAACTGTGGGGTCGCTGCTGAATCACATGGGAGTCCTGGGAATGGAAGACAAAGAGAAGGTGGAATTACTCACTGCCCCTTTGCCTCAGTCTTTACTGCTGAGGTTGTCCCTCAGGAGTCACAGACCTCAGAGGTAAAAGAGGAAGGCTGGAGAAAGGAAAACTTCCCCTTGGTTGTAGAGGGTTGGGCTAGAAGTTGGTTAGACAGATTTAACCCATAAATCCATGGTCCCTGATGGGATGCACCCACTGAGAGAGAGATGGCATATGTTGTTGCTAAGCCACTATCCATCAACTTTGAAAAATTGTGGAGCATGAGAGAGGTACCCAATGACTGGAGGAAGGCCATTGTTACTCCTGTCTTCAAAAAGGGCAAGAAGGAGTACACAGGAAACTACTGGCCAGTCAGTGACTTCCACCTCTGGAAAGGTGATGGAATAGATAATTCTGGAGGTCATCACCAAACATTTAGAAGAAAAGAAGCTCATCAGGAGTAGTCTGAATTCACCAAGGGAAAAGAAATTGTTTCAGCAATCTGATAGCTTTCTACAATGACATGAGAGGATGTGAGGAAAGAGCAACGGATGTTGCCTACCTCGACTTTAGCAAAGCTTTTGACACTGTCTCCCATAACATCCTCGTAGGTAATCATGTAAATGTATTAAGGTTTCAGATCAGGATGTCAGAAGTCCATAAACGTCTGCCTTAGCATCTGCTGGGAAAGAGCCTTGTATCCACTCAATTCCCCTCTCATTTGTTGCTGAAACTGGAAGCTGCCCAGGAAACGAGGCAGGAAATTTGAGGAGGAGAAAGGAGACATGGTGAAGGCAGCTGAATGGCGTCCTGGGGCACTGGCTGCTATCTCTGTCCCTGCTGAAGACTTTCTCTGAGATACTGCCAAGTCACCCAAACCATATATTGAAAGCTTCGTCTTGGTAATTGTGTGGTATTTTGTTTTTTGAATGCATAAATTAATACTCTGAGTTCTAATTCACAAAACTGCTGAGCACTCGTTGCTGTGAAAGAAAACAAGAGCACTGTCCTTCCAGCACATAAAATGCTAGAGAACATGAAGTGTTCAGAAAAATCAGGTCATTAGGCATGCAAATTGGGTCATCAAAATTAGTGGATCTTTTTGACATTAATCTCTCTAGACTTCTTCCTGGGAAAACAGGGAGATCCCATACCCTACAGGAGAGTTGTGAACTAAATTAATTTAATGTTTGTTTCTCCACCAGCTCCCACTCCATCTGAGGCTGATGCTATTTGCATGTCACGTGGGCTGTTTCTTCTTCTTCCTCACTTACTGCTGTAACTGAGGACATGGTTGATGTGTGGACCACTGCTGTACTGGTATGAAGCACCCCAAGCCCTGGGCAGACATGGAATCAGAACCCTGCCCTGGCCCTACAGACACACCAGGTGCCTCTGGTGCTGATGAGTCTATCTGGGCTGCTGAGCACTATGATTTTCAGCTCTCAAATACTCAGATCTGGTCATATTTGAGCTCTCTTTCACATGTTCAGAGTATTGTGAAGGCCAGGATGACCCACCCACTGTCCAGCTTTAGGGCAATGTTCCTTTACATTGAGCTTCCCACGAGCAAAAGCAACTTCTGAAAGCACTTGTTCCTCAAGTGGTCCTGCTCCTCTTCCATTTAGTCCAAGTCTATTATCCCCAAAGTAAAACGCTAAAACTCCTTCCGCAGATGTTTAAAGTAAGCACTTCTCAGAACAAAGAGCTTATTCAGCCTGAAACGACTACCTACAGAGAAGTGCTAACGTCTTAGCTCCCCACTTCTCCAGTCCCCAGCATCTGGGGGCCGTCTCAGTCAGTGCTCAGCCTGCCGCCCCAAATCCGGCTGCCGGCAGAGGCAGCAGGGTGGGACCTCTCAAAACTGCTGTGCCTCCATCACCCACGGCTTTGTCAGGGGATCCGGGGAGAGAGGTATGGCTGCGTCTGAAGCCACAGCGATCATCAGGGAGGACTTATTTCAATATGTTGTTGAAACTATTTGATGTCAGGTTATATGTCTCAGGGGGATGCGTTTTTCGTGTAGTTTGTTATGCCATCTGTTAAGAAAGGCAGCCACTCGTCTCTCCGCTCCATGACCACAGATGGGGAGTTTTTCCCCCTGTGTGCATTACTGTCAATACATGCCAAAGCCTTCTTAGCTGGAGCCAGGTGGAATCACCACCACGACGAGCACGCCTGGGAAGAAGGGTGCTGAACAGGTCTTCCCAAGCACCTTGGCTCACGGTGTGCAGACGGGCTGAATGAACAAAGCCAGCCTACACCAGCCAGGGCAAGTCCCCCAAAGCCCTATGGCTTGCAGGGTACTGAGCGACAACTCCAGCAGCAGAGCTCAAGGAAGAGGTTGCACATCTCCATGAAAACACGGCATGCAGTCCTGCTGCAGAATTGACTCTCCTGTTGGCTGGCTGTAGATGGTACTTGCCCCAAATGACTGTCTGGCAACAGCACCATGAATCTCAGATGCAGAAAAAATCCAAACCCTCGACCTCTGCCTCTGTGGAGATGCCAGAGCTCTCAATGGAAGTTTGGTGTGCACCTAACTAAACATGGCATCCCCAGCACTCCAGACTGTGAAGGAAACCATGCTGTGCACACCAAGTCCTGCAGGGAAAAAAAACAAACACAGAGTGAGCAGCAAGTCCCCTAATGGCTGTAAGCAGCTATTAGCTTCAGCATCAATAATGCTCCTTTTTTTTCAGGGGTGATTATTGCACCTTTTAATATTGAGCTGACACTTTTGCAGTGTGACTGTGTCTATTTCTGAGTCTGCAGGTTGGAAGTTTCAAAGGGACACTACAGAGACAGGGGACCGTATCTGAAAGTTTTATTGAAAATCAGAAGATATACAGAAAATGGACTTGGTTGTGAAAGCAAGTTTTACAGAAAGGGGATTTAATTAGGCAGGAAAGTTTTACAGAGAAAGGACTGCAAACCCAGCCCATTCAGACCACTCTCCACTTGCCAATCTCTTTGGAACAGGTATTTTAGCCAAGCAAAATAGAAACTGGCATTGTATTTATTTTCACTGGAAAGCAAATGGTTGTACTGCTCTCACAGCACAGCAGTACCAGCCAGTGGCATTCCCCAGTGCAAGCAGCACTGGGGACATCTGGGAAGACCCGAGTCAGCAGCAGGAGCACCAAAGCAGCTCCTTTGGGATGAGAAAGCATTTCTGAGGTGGGCATGCCAGAAAGTGTTTCTGACAACTAAACAAAAAATATAATTTTTTACACAAGTATTAGAAATATCTTCCCCCTTCATCCCAGCCCTGCTCCCAGCAGCCAGTAGTGCTCATCCCTTCTTCAAACCTGCTTGCAAAGCTCAGACCTGGATGCTGCCTTGGGATGCAGCAGTTCAGGGTACCAGCAGTTGTTTGAGCTTCTTAAAAAAGCCAAGCTGGCCTCAGTAAATGCAGGCCACCTCCCACCTTGGCAAAGCCTCATGGGCTCTTGCTCCCCATGTGTGCTCTGACTGGGCTCTGTGCATCCTCAAAGGCAGGTGAGGTGGTCCCTGTTTCAGATGCACCACACTGGGGACCAGGTTGGAGCCCTGGAAACTGTGAGGGACTGGGAGATAGACAGAGGTGCCACAGAGTGACGCACCAAATGACCAACACTTGCTCTTCCTGTCTTTTTACAGCCAAATGCAACTTTTGACAGGTGTCCATTTTATGTAGCAAGAGGAAGGACACCCTACACAAAGATTTTACTTTTGAAGTCTGTGTGGACTTAAGGCTCCTTCCTTCCATCTCACACTGTAGAATGGGGGTTTAACTTACCAAGTGATGTAACCAAATAAAAAAAAAGAAATAATTTTAATAGTATATTGTGACTAATGGAAAGAATAACTTAATTATCAGATCTCCTCTCTACTTCCTCCATTAATTTACTTCTGCTATAATTTAAGTTTGCACATGCCAATGGAACAGCCCAAACATTCACAAAACCTTTTTCAAACAAACAGGTATCTTATACACATACGTCTTTAAGGCATGTAAGTCCCTGTATCTAAAGCATCTTCCATAAGAGCTCTGGCTGCCATGAGCTCTCAGCAGGGTCTGCCTGTACACATTCATTTTGAGTGCCCACATATTGCACCTGCATCTCTGATGGCATGGCAAGAAGACAGCTGGTAGGATCTCCCAGCCTGCGGATGCTTTAGCCACAGACCAAGTCCACCAGCACTTATGTGGAGGCCCACGTAGCTGAAATTTTCCTCCATGTCTCTTACAACTGGGAGGCTGCCAGTGCTACATCTGCCTCTACAAGTTATGAGTGCTGTAACAAGTATTTGGACTCCAAAAAATAGGGGCCCAGGAGGGAAAGGATTAGGCACAACCCTTAAAAAAAATGAAGCCTTTGTGTTTTAATATCCACATTCACATCTCAGCCTCTGTCAAGCTTTTCACACAGTGCTTTGGGTGGGGGGCAGCCAAGAGTCATGGCACCTCAGAGGGAGCTGACGATTAAGGGAGCAGAAATAAAGCAGAGCTTTGAGAAGAGAAATACTTGCTCCTTTCTGCACCTGTATGATTCCCCAGATGGACACCCAGTAAGATTGCCAGATCCAAAATATGAAAATATGAGGTGCAGCAGCCACAGAAGTTGGAGGAAGCTGTGAGAAACTATTTTTTCTATCATGTCACTCAACAACCAAAAAAAAACACAAAAGGGAAATGGAAGAGAAGATGGAATAGAAGTGAAGGGGGGGAAAAAAGAATAAAAACTGCAGGGGGGCCAGGGTAGAAAAGAGACGAATAGAAGTAACAAAACAGGAAAAAATCTCCACCACTTTTAGTCCTGAAAATGAGTACATTTGGAGAAAAATATCAATTCTGCTCTTACAAAAATTAGAAAGCAAAACCCAAACAAAAAATCCTGAATGGGCAAAAATGCTGCCCCTAATCAAAACTCATGACCTCCTCAATTTTTTAGGCAAATGACCAGCAACATGACAACTTTTGTGCATCGATCCTTAGGAAACAGCACTCCTCCTGACTCCTGTCAAGAAGGACAAGGGATTAGCTCAGGCACTGAGGAGCTGACATAGTTAAACACTGCTGCTGGCAGACACAATCCAGTTTATGACTGAGGTTGTAAAAATACGCATGAAAGCAAATTCGTAAGAAAGATACTCTAATGAAGATGTATAGAAGGGCTGTAATGCCATGTAGCCTCTTGATAGCTAAGGCCCTGATCCTGCAAATTAAGCTAAGCGGAGAAGTTAATCAGATGCATAAGCATTTGCAACATCAGTGGATTTTTTCTTCCCCAAATGAGCTAAATTCAAAAAGCCTTGGTTTAAATTACACGAAGATATTAGCAACATCAGTTCTTTATTAGGAGCAGTTTATTCATTCAGAGTGTACAGTACGGAGCAACACGCCTGGCATGGTTAGCGATGCGTGAATCTGAAGGGGAAGAAATCCCTTTGCATTCCCTTCACAGCCAAGTTGCACAATAATTCAGGCTGCTGCCTCAGCAGCCAAATGGGCATTTTTCCAAGCCCAAAAGTCAGCAACGAACCCAAGTGTCAAGGCAGCTTTGTTCTCCCTTAAAGCTGACCAGATATCCTTGGAAAGCTCCCTTGGATCACTCTTTCTCTTCCCCATCTTTTCCTCCACAGTCTCTTTCTCTGGAGTATCACAACCACGATGTTCAACTCTAAAGCAAGGTGTGAAAACATCACATGGCTTCACAGGATCAACAGTAAAATCTTCAGTTCGTGGCAAAGCTATAGAAGTCCTGGTAAGGATGGCAAAACAAGAGCAATACACCTAAGTGGTGAGGAGAAGAAAAGCTCCAGGCTCTCCAGTTCATCTCCTATCTCAGAAGTAAGTTTAAAGCTTTGGTAAATGTATGTTAGCAGTAGGTCTGGTAGGGTAACACTCAGGAGCCACCCAGTGCTTGTTTTCATGGCAGGGAATGAAACACTTGACTCAAGGCAGCAAATCCTGCTCATAATTTGCACACCTCAAAGACATCACTAAAACCACTTCTTTTGTATGATGCAGGATGTCTTGCTCAATGAGAGAGAAAAACTGGCAGAGGCTGAAGAGGCAAAGGAGAGTGAGATGACTGCTCCAGGAGCAGAGCATCTCCAAAAGCATAACACAACACAATCACAGCTGGGAGGCTAGAGGGCCTTGATGTTCTCTCAGCACACCCATCAGTACCCCAGTTAGACTTTTTGTATAGATCAGTGGGATGGTAATGGTTTCTCATTTCAATGAATTCTTAGAGAGGAATAAAGCACATGAACAGCATCCATCAGGTACACTCATCAGATATCATGTGAGGAGATCAGAGAATACCTTCTCTGCAGTAGGTGATGTTGGGATGGGATACTTAGGCTAAACCTTGACATAGAGCAATGCCGTATAAAGGGTAAAACTGTGCAAAACCTTATAGAAAGAAATTACTTTATTCAGAAAGAAATAGAGCAAGTACCAACGCAAAAGATGAATACAAAAAGAACAGGCAAACAAATGGCTCTTGCTCTTCTCTAACATTTTCCAAGAGGCTGAACTGAAAATGTCTAAACATACTTTTATTAAAATACATCCTCTCCAGTTTCTAGTGGCTCTGGTAAGAGTAATTTCTCATTCAAGCATTCCAGCAATCTCCTTGACCAATATTAGCTCTTTAACAAATATCTTCATCCTACACCATGAAGGTTGCTCCCCAACTACAGCACTTTCATATGAGTCTGCACTGAATGGACACAATGAATTGGGAAACCAAGACTGCCTATAAGTATTTCAGAGAAATTTCAGGGAAACCACCAGATTCAATGGTCACTTGTAGCCATTCATGATTAAATTTTGCAAAAGAAGGAAAGAATTTAACCTTGTCTTTGAACGTTGATCTCATACTGATGCCTTAAGATTTTTGTATTTTTGTAGATTTTAATATAGTTGTATCGTTTCTCACTCTTAAGGTAGCACTTAACAGTTTCCAAACCCTTTTCTCATGGTTTGTGCCACATTCTTGAAATTCTGTTTAATGTTCTTTTCAAGTAAAAGATTTCAGGAAGAACATCTTGTTTGGGACACATGCACCTGTAATATATGATTGTAGGGAAAGCAAGATAGAAGGCCCAAAACCCTTGGAGAAGCTCCAAAAGGGCAGACCCAGGGAGGTTCTTGGGGTGGATTATTCTCAGGTTGGATGTATCTGTTAGATATGATAATTAATTAGTGTTATAAATTTGTAAGAAGCCTATACTGGATGCATCTATGTATTTTGCACCTGAAAAATCTTTCATTAAAGACCAGCTCTCTTTTTATCTATACTAATAGTGTCTAGAAAGTTCTTTTCTCCTGTTTTAGGCAACAATACCAAGAAGCAAGATAGCAAGGACAAGAGTGAAACAAAGGTATAATTCCTAGTTCCCCAGTCACAAATGTATGGAAAATATTTTGTGTATATATGACAGTTCTTACTTCCTTTTTCAGTGTTGGCTTTACATATCTCTTACTGTTTTTTTCTAGAGATAAATACTGCACCAGATGGAATTTTGTTCTGACCTGGTACACAATTTCTTACACAGAAGACCTAGATTTTAAAAATTACCCAGGTTTGGAAGACTTGTAAAATTAGAAAATGAAAAGAAAAAGAAATGCCATAAATCTAGTAACATTTTTAAGTTTGGTGATTTTTTAAAATTATTCTTCCCTGCACCATAACCAGAAAAGTATTGAGTAGTAGTTACAGAATTGCAAGAAGAAAAGAGAAAAAGGAAAAGAAAAAAATCCATAATGGCTCATTTTACTTCCTATGAGGCAAAAAGAGATGAAGTGAGTATTAAAATTATCTTAGGAACTAAAAGCAAATAGTCAGAATAATTAGCAAAACTAAATGCTGCTTCATTCCAAATCTGCAAGAGAAAATCTGCTACTTTTTAAAATTTATTAAAGATTAATTAATTTAATTCAATTAACTCATGAGGCAATCTCTTCATTTCAGTCTAACCTCCCTGCATCAGAGTGCCGGATGAAGGGGACATGGAGGGAAAAGAAGAGGGGGCTTCCTGGAGTGCTTTGTGCTGAGCCTTTTTTGGGTTGCATAGCAGCTGGTGGGCAACTGTGGGCAGTGTCTATAAGCTATAGCAACGCTTGGGGTGAGCGCTGTCAGCTGTGCCAGCCCTTGGATCAGTCCTGAAAACCAGAAACATAAAGACATCATGAAGCTGTTTTCCTTCCTTTTCTTGTGTTGAGCCTCCTGGGAAGCACAAGACAAAACCTGGCACTAACGTTCTTGATCTCTATCAGCCAGAGCCTCCACGCCCAGACACATCCACCCCACTGGACCAATGCATTTCAGAGACTGCTTTCTTAACAGTCAGAATGATAACAAACTCTACATGTACATCAGCTCTTGGAATAACTGTTGGAACAAGACCACACTGGTAGGCAGGATGTTTAGTCCAACAAAGCCTGGCTTTCAATGTTTGATAACAGCGCTCCCTTAACTTCTTGCAGAAGATCCCTTTTGCCAAATTTAGGCACTAAACAGCCCTGACGACCTTTCTGTTTGCAGGAGGCCCAGCATGGCGCGAAAGCACTTTCCGGAATAATCTGTGTAACACAACCCCACAGATGCTGTGCAAACAAGGATTCACCACAAGCTGGTACTTGTGCAATCACTGACTAACACACTTTCTCTTGAGCTGACTCATATTGTCAACATAAATATAAAGCTGTGCAGGTCCTGGGAGGTACAACACGAAGTCAGCAGCACTGGTACCAGAGCTGACAGTGCTTGCCCATGACAGGCAGTGAACGTGCCTTTCAGCACAGCTCCTGCTGGAAAGAGGAATGTAACCATCAGTCCCTGGCTTCCGAATAACTAAACACAAAATGATTGCCATGAAAAAAACAAACCAAAACAAAATAAAACAAAAAACTAAATAGGTCTTTATTTTTTAAGTGCCTACCAAACCTGACATAGCCAAAACACCAAGCAGGTGAAAGACACTGTAGTTTCCTGTGCAAATCTCTGCTTAAGCAGGCTCTCCCCAGATTAACGAGAAGGTCATCAGCTCCCATCAGAGCAGTCTTCACTCTGTAGCTGCAGTTTGACACCTGTCAGCTTAATCAGCCAGATTTGAAACCTTCCCCAAACCCACTGGCTACGGTTGGGAGCAGGAATGCCAACCTGAGCTCAGGCGGGACTCATTTGGAGCCCAGGGTGGATCGATAAGTGTCCTTCCTTCCACTGGCATCTGCCATCTGGCACATATACTGAAGACACACAGCACTTGCTTGTATGCCACAGGTCTGCTCCAAGGGCCCTCTGCTACTGCCACCACCCCGGGGAGGTGACACCAGGGGCTAAATGAATGGAGAAATAGGGAACCTCAGCAGCAGAGCCTCCTGCCTTGCCTGCATGGAGCTCCAGCCAGGCAGCACCATGGTGAGGCTGGAAGTGGAGTTACCATGGTGAACCACTGGGCACAAAATGACCTCACTGGAGACTTCCTCCGTACAGGATTTCTGGATGATGCAGTAAAGCTGATTATAACACTAATTGTCTTACAGAACTGCAGTGCTGTGCTTATGTCAGACCTGAGCATTGCTGGTTGCAGGATCGGTACCCTGCCCCTCAGGGAATTTGAATCCTGCTTTAAGACATCAGTAAAAATAGGGTTTCACTAATTCCCTGTTGATTGTGTCACAGGAGTATTGCACACACACACAGAGAACAGCATATTCTCCAGAGAGATCCAGCACAAGGATATGGGGACTATGAGGAGGTGTTGGCGGCAGCTTGTGACGGGTTCAGCGTTAGTGGCTGCAGTCAACTCTCTTATAGTGCTTATAATTCTTGTAAATACTTTCACAGTAAGCATAGTCCCCTCATCCCATGGAAGGGGTGAATGTTGCTTCCAAAATAACCTTAAATGCAGCCCAAATGGTTGAATGTGGCTGGGCTGCCTGAGCTTCTGCAGTACTTTATGCAACAGGATGATGCTCTCACTGAAGTCTTTCGATTGACACTGAAATGTGGAAAACACAAAGAGGAAATGGAAATCTAATGTTAAATATCATGCTTCATTCCCTCCCACCCCCACCCCCACCCCCTCCCGCTTTGAAAGTAAAACTGAACACTTCTTCTCACCCATCTTGGAGTCCCATCAAAGCCATGTCAAAAATGCTCCTGTAGCTGTGATTCTGAAATCAGATCACATGAACAGTCACCAAGCAAACACCAAGCAGGCAGTTCAGCTCTGGTCCCCAGGATTGCTCAGAGTTGCAGACTAGGGACACTTTCCCCACAGCCCCAGCTGCCACCATTCTCCCTGGACAGCAGGGCATGAAGTCATCAGGCTGTATAGAAGATGCTGCACAGTATAGTCTCCATACAACCTTCATATGGACCTTGTCCTCCAGTGCCTCTGAATTCATTCCCTTTTCTTGTTTAAGCAATGAGCAAATGGTGTGTTTTGTTGTGTTTCTCTAAGAGGTAAAACCCAAGCTTGTTCCATATTGTTAAATGAATTTTTAACTGTCTTGCAGCTATTGAAAAGAATTTTCAAAGTATTTTGCAGTTTGAGGCTGAAAAGTGTTCTTGTCTGGAAATATTTTGTCTCAATTCAGTTTCTTTCTCTAACTAAATCAGTAAACTTATGTATGACCCAAACATAATAACTGCATTTTTAGATCAGTAAAAACTTCAAAGGAACATGTTCATTGCAGTCTACAAAACCGTCCTAGAATATTCACTGAGATACTCTGCATCAGGAAACATATACATATTCATTAATAGTTTTTATTTATCTTCAAAACACTACAGTTCTGAAAAAAACAAATCAAACAGAAGTCTAAAAAGCCTTTGTATTCAGTCAAGACTACTCAGGAAATGATTAGTATTACTGGAGTTGTACTGAGTAGACAGGCTTATTAATTAAGACATATTGGTTTGCTCTGGTGTGCTCTATTCTCAGCAGAAGATCTGTCAAGTTATTTTGGTTTGTACAGAAGTTTTCTTTGCATACCATTTCTCATGTTTTCTAAAATAAAAACAACTCATGGCCTTCATGCTTTCAAATTTGTTAGGGCTCTATTCACTAAAAAAATGGCAAACCCCCTATCCACTACAGTTTAATAGACTCAATCTAGAAACATATTTTTTACAATTTAAAAGTATCTTTCTGTTTCCTCAGTTGATAACCCCATAAATTATTTTATGGGCCTTCAGGTCTGGGAACAACTGTCAGCAATTTGTGTGCTGTGGAACTACAGTCTTCTGGAGATTTGTGTTTGATTTGCCACAGAAATGAAATCTAACCTCCTAAGAGAGGAACAATGACCCAGTAGTACTGTATAAGGCTGAGAATTAGGGGAGAGAAAATCAGTTTTGCAATAACATCAAACTTCTGTGATCTTGGACAACATCCTTATGAAGTTCTACACTGCTCTGCCTGGGAAGCAGCATGACTGTGATGAATTGGTGTGTTGGAGCTTCATGTCGCTGGGACTGTTTCTGGATCCAGAGCCAGGACCAAATGAGTCCATGCCAGTATCTTTTCACTGATCTGCATTGTAACACAGAATGTATCTCCAGTCACAGAATTGAGAAGACTGAAAAATGAGCCTGCTTTGATTCCTGTGACAATAGGCTTCCAGCAATAGCTGAGGAGTACATGTATCTCTATAGATACTCCTCCTGTATCATTTTATTCTCAATTTTAAAGTGGGAATGGCAGCAATGACTGGTGACTGGTCACCCTCTTCTGGGGGTAATGAGTTTAGTGAGCTGGACCACTCATCTGCAGCACCAGAGGGTACTGATATCATCTCCTTACTGATACAGGTTTATACGTTCTCTTCAACTGAGGACTAATTTGCTTTTAAAATAATGATCCTACAGTAAATGGTGTGGAATGAGATTGTCCTGACTAAATGTGAGCGTGAATGTGCCTGTGAATGTATCATAATCTCAGCATTTCCTGATGCCTAACAGAAAGACATCTGTATTTTTGCTAAACCAAAACTGCAAAGAAATAGATGCAAATTTGATCCAGACTTCAACAAAAGGCAATGCACAAGGTATTTCTTCTGTTTCTTGAGCTAATTTTGACAAGCGCTGCTCAGAGAAGACCTGAATACTGATTCTTAATCTTATTCAAGCTCTGACCACAGTGATGCTCTTATGAGATTAGGATTCTCTTACTGAGATTAGGATCTGCCTTCACCTGGCTTTCATGAGTGTCCCTACCTCAAAGAACTCACAAAGTAAACATGCAAAGCAAGACAACCAATATATATAAAAACATAGTCATAAGGATCATAAAGGAACTGAGGGGTAACTATGGGAAGTGAAGTGACCACTTGTCACAGCATGCCAACTCCACAGAAGGCAAGTTGCATGTTTTATGTCCTAAAGTAGGCACAGTAACTTCAGCATTGCTTGAAGGTGTTCTCCTGAGAGAAGCACAGGTCACAGCAACTTTTTTACCCCTCACACATTCAATGCACAGACCGTGGTATGTCCAAGGCTTCAGACCACATTGGCACAAACTTGTCCTGCACCTCCTATTAAAATTGGTCATTCTTAAAAAAGTATTCCACCTGGAAATTTCACAGATAATACTTTGATAAAAAAGAGCTTCAAATGCCTTTTGGAAGTGAGTTTTTTCATTCTTCCCTCTAATTTAAGCACATTTCAGTCTCAATAGCAAATTTCAAAGTGTTTAATTGGTATTCTTATCTTTACTCTGTCAAGTAGACATTGCTGGATTCAGCCTAAATCCCTGTGTCCAGCAAAGCCTGAATTATCATCAACAACCTGACACGACTATTCACTGTTTGAGTTCTGATGTGCTTGGCCAGAGATCCATCCTCTTTTTACAGCTTTTATAGTTCCTTACCTTTTTTATTTTTTAACTCTCCTCACTCCACAACTCCTGTAGCTCCTTTTCCTTCACTTAGGTTCTCTGTAAGAGACTCCTCTTAACCTGTGCTAGGAGGACATACACAAAACTGTTACACTTTCAGCTCCTCTGAGTTTGCTTCTCAGCCTAGAAGTTCCCTCTGTAATACAGGTCATGTCTGAATGTGAAAGCTTGAGACTAGATGGATGCTGTCAAATACTCCATGAAAAATCCCATGACTATTCCAATTAAGATGAGTAGTCTTCATACAACATGTAGCAGATGGAGTAAGACTTGATCTTTGGCTTTACTGAAAGCCTCTTTGCAAACTTTAGGGCCCTGTCTGTGCTGAGGTAATGCAACTCTTCTACTTCACTAGATTTAGGGTCAAGCTGTAAACGCAAAGAAATATCCACACTGATGTGAAGCCCAATACAGAGCTTCCTACAGCAAGAAGCTTGTTGGTTTCTTCAGGACTCCTCCAGGTGATATGTTGGTGCTAAAGATTTGCACACACACACACAAAAATAATTGCTTTGAAAAAATGAAAGCACTTAAAATTCGTTTGGATAATAGTATGATGAAGAGTACACAACATACACACTCTCTTCTCACAGGGATCCCTCATCTTAGCATAATGCTGCAGTAACTGCTGAGGACCATGCCAACTCAAGCATCAGCCCACCACCTCCTCCAGAACAGAAACTCTGAGAAATTTTGGCAGACATCAAATAATCTCTTTCCCAGAAGACAGCACTAACATAAGGTTGTGATATATGCAATATTGCGGCATTGTATCAGCAATACCTGGCAATGTCCTTTGAAAAAAAACCCTTGTATTAGATGGCACATTGCAATGCTCACAACTTCAAAATCAATAATAACAAATGTAACAGCTGTAGGGTCACCCTTGATGGGCTGGCCATTTCCATCAGAACTGGTTTACCAACAGACAGTGTTTTTTCCTCAGTTCTTCTTGAAAGAGTAAAGGACTTTTCCTTCATTATTTTTTCAGATTCTGTTATTCTAACAGCTGTTAGAAATTTAATATATTGTTAACAATATATAATTTAATAAACTTATGCCCATATTGACACCAAAAGAAAACCCGAGATTGCACCACTGTACTGTTGTGTTTTTATTATACTGTAAGTACAGTTTCAAACATAATAGGATTTATTTGTAGCATATTTACTCTGCTGAAGTGAGCACAAATATGTAAATATCTAAGGCTTAGACTGGGAATTGCCTACTGCTGCTTTCAAGTCATGCAGCACTTCCTGCACTCTAAATGCAGGCTGACAGCAGAAACGGCAGAACTGTACTTCCAAGGAAAGTATTACAGAAGGATCAACCTTGCATATCATTACCTTTCCCTGACTTCTAATACAGAATGACAGTGGGCGCACAGTTGTAGTTTTCACACTGCTTTAATGGAACAACTATAGAGAGAGAGCAAGAGGGTACACATTGCTGATTGGGGCAGCTCCCACTGGAATGTGATTTGAAGAAAGAAAAATCCCTCCATTCAGATGCACGAAGCAAAATAATTTCATGTTGAAATATATGTAAGTGAAGGGTGTTGAATTTGTTCCCTAGTTTGTAGGGAAGCAGAGGACAGCAGAAGTGCCTGTGAGGAGCACTCAGGTAAAATATTTTTCTAAGTGAAATAAACACAAGGTATGTCATGAGCAAGTTATTCTGCTGAAGCCAGTAGATGCAGCTCCACTGGCCTCTCTGGAGTATGAGGCAGCAGAGACATGTTTCAAAGACTTGCAGGGATGAGAGGCTATACCAAGGTGAGGAACTCTGTAGGGGTTATATTAAAGTGAGGGACCATGCTTACAGCATTCTCTGAGGCAGAAAGCTCAATCAGCTTTCAAAGTTGCAAATAAATAAGTAAAAAGACACAGCAGAATTACTCACAAGGCAATTATCAAAGGGTAGTTGGAGCAAGAGGGAATAATCCCACCTTTACAGCTGGGATTTCAGGTCTAAGCAAATATGTGAGTAATCGCCTTTAGCTGTGTACACATTTTAATTCACACCTTTCCACTCACTTATTGCTTCCATGCCAGATAGTTTTTAAAAAAGTGAATCAATTGCCCATAAAAGGTGTCAGATTGTCAACAATTGAAATGAAATCCCATGGTTCCTGAACAAACAGGCTCGGAGCAGCACTACAAACTTCCGCTCACCACCGAGGCAATTTGCCTCTCGTGTAACCTGGAGGGTATCTCTCATTATAATTGCTACTCAGTCCTGGCTTGAATTGCTCCAAGCTCTTCTAATACAATCTGATCCCCTCAGACCCTGCTTTACTGCCCCTGTTCAAGCATGAAGAATTCAAGCTGGAACAGGTGCAGATCAGGATGATTAACAATCTGGGGAACAGGGGGTCTTTCACAAGCAGAGCTGCCAACGCTATCAATTTATGTGGTAGACAACTGCTTTGGGCAGTAACCTACTGGATTTCCAGTACATGGCAGCTTAGGTTCTTGGATGCCTGGAAATTCAGGAGAATTTCACAGAGCATACATAAACCAAGTTGAGGTGGAGTGAACAGCAAGTCTGATACATCCCTTGTCCCAGGAGGGGTACAGAGTCAATTGGTGGGTGACACTTCTGGTCCTGCAAGGACAGAATGGTCCAAGGGGGGCTCGGTTTATGTGCCGTAATAAAGGCTGACTGATGTATGTGCTCAGACGGGGATGGGAACGAAAAACAGTGGGAAGGATGAGATGTCACTTGTGCTGAAAGATAATATCAGCACATAAGAACAAACAAGTATGGACTGGCCAGGGATACAGTCATACTGTAAAGTGGAAGATCCCAGTTAATTATTAGCATAAGGATGTTGCACAACAGCCCTCATCTAAGGGAGGTGGAGGCAACAGCCTAGCCACTTCTAAAAAAGGCTTGAACGCTTATGAAAGGATTCTATTTAAAAAGTATCTGTAACATTAAGGATTAAATCTGCTAAATCCAAAGATCCTGTCCTGTTTTCAACCATGCAGTGGCCCTTATATGCCTTTCTCATAAAAAACATATGCTCCTCTCTCCTTTCTCTGGAATTTCTTCTGTGTTTTTCTCCACTGAGCAGCAGTATTATTTTGTGTTTTCCAGTGTGTTCAACTTACTCCAAGTGCCAGTTCTTGCCATTAGCCTTAATTTCTATATATGTTTTCTGCTTATATGTCTTTATTTCACACAGGTAAAGGACTAGAAAATTAGACATAATTTAGCTTAGTTGACAACACAGTCATAAAAAGAACTGTCTTGAAATTATCTGCATCCCTCATTTTCTTCTATTGCATAATCCCATTTTTTCCTAAACTTTAGAACATAATCAGAATTATATCTCTCTGAAACCAGCAATGAATGAATCTCTTCTATGACCACAGCATCATGTAGTCACTGGAAAATCTCCTGCAAATCAAGGGCTAAATTTCCACTTCAGCTGAGAGCTGGTGCATTGTGAATAAAAACTACATAAATCCTATTAATTTCATGCAGTGAAAACCACAAGTAACATTCTTCCCTATTACAACCTTCCTTATAAAAACGTCTATCTGAATCTTTAATACTAAGCAACGAAGAAAAGACAACAACATAGAACTTAAAAAATAAGGTCTTTTCAATTAAAGATTTAAAACCAGGAGAAGGCACCTTATGTACCTTTTTGTTATCTTTCAGATAAAGACCCCTTGGGTAAGCTTGGTAAATCCTTATCTGCTAGATAAAGGACCACTATGATGGGTCTTATCGCTTAATTAAATCCTAGTACTATGTACAATGAAGTCAATAATTTGTTATACAAGATAGCACTTCAAACTGTGCTGCTTTGGATAATGCATCTCTATTGGTTCCCTGTACCTGAGCCCACTGTTATGGGTCATATTCCATCACCTGCTCCTGGGCTGCCAGGAACTCATTACAGGAAAGGTGCCCAGCTTAACGTGCATGGGCTGTGATAAATGAATCTGTTGGATCAAGCTGATAAACTAAGGTCGCCAAATGAAACTGATTTGATATGTAAGCCCTCATTCTGTCATTCTTCCTGGAGGAACTTAGCTGATTGTGAAAAATTTGTGGATTTTGGCCCAAATGAAATACTGATTCTGACAACTACTGTAAGGGAAAAATAGTATAACCAAAGTTAATGTGAGAAGATGTTGCGAAAACTGTGGAACAAACACAGCTATAGAAAAAACCTCACATGATAAGGTCTAAATCCTGACCATTCTTGTGTTCATTAAGGTTCACATCACTCATTGCCTTTACATCCACACATATCAGAGGTGAAAAAAGAAACTGATCAATAACAGCTATAGCAACTATCACCACATATGATACTCGCAAGGTCTTCCTGAATGCTAAACCCAGTTAAAATTATTCTCTTTTCCACACAAACATATTTGCATAAAGCAGCCTAATAATTGCAATGCTTCACTTCACTAATTGGCTTATTGGTAATGTGCTAGAGTGATGTGTTCCTGACTCGGTTTGGCAACAACACTTTTGTACATATGGAAATGCACCATCAGATCAGGTGCATTGTATCTCTGAGTCTCTGAAGAACCTCATTATAGCCCAAACCCCATAACCCATCAGGCCCAGCAAACACAGAAATGGCTTTATCCTGTGATATGCATGGAACCTCTACAAGCCAGGAGTCTTTTCCTGGCAAGTATGAAAAGTTTTAGACTACAGGCCTGCCACTGGCACTAATCTTGCCCAGTAGTGTCAAAATAGAAGCTCTTTGCTTGGGATTTATCTCCCTTCATTTTGATCAAAATGAGTCATCCAAAGCTAAGAGCTGCCATTCAGCCCATCTAATGCAACTAAATGAAGGAGGTTCACACCAGGGGTTTAGCTTAGGCATATGACCTTTAGACAACTAGAGGTAGAGAACATTTATCCTTCCTTTATTAAAAATCCGCAGGGGGTGTCTGAGCATACACCTGTAGCAGTGCTACAGGGCAGATATCTGTTCACGAAGGATGGGGCATCAAAATTGTTGTGTGCTCAGTAAGACAAAATGTCCAGATGAGGACGTAGTTCATACTGAAGATGTTGAGTGGTCTGGAGTATGTTATCTTTACTTATTTAAACCAATGATGTGCTCAGACCTACACTCTCAACGTCAAGCAGAGACAACTCCTAGCCACAAGGATAAACAGAGTAACCATAAACCAAATTTAGAGTATGCCAAACAAAATCATGCCTATTAGGACTATTCTGTAAATTTAGCATCTCCACACATTCACAGGGTTTACTGCTATCAGGTTCATGCTTTCATAAAGCTGAAGGCATAGAAACTGCTTCCAGGAATCACTGGTATTGATGCCAGACTAAATAGGCTCTAAGTTGCTCGGGTTGTGTGCAGGAGTTCCTGGATTTCACAGCTGGGTACTTCTAGCAAATTGTACTCCTTTCTGTGCATAGTCCCACAGGATTTCCCCATAAATGCATAGACCTAGTTCTCGCATGTCTGGCAAACTCTTCTTGTATGCTTGCCAAGTTTTAAAGGGCAAGGAATCAACAGCTGATAATTTATGCCAGGAACCTACAATGATCCAAACTCACCCCTCGTGTAATTCCAGTAAAGTCAGCAGAGTTCCAGGGGAGAAGTTGTTGGCTTAGCAAAGTAAATTTTCACTGACATTTGAGGAATACACAGTATCAATTAAAGCAGAGCTAATTATTGCTACTATTATTTGCATTGCAGTAGTTCCCAGAGGCTTTTAACAGGATTATAGTTTTCTGGCACAAGGAGTTCTTGGGAACATAAACTCTGATCTGGAAGTTTTGTACGATAGCTCACATTTGATACCTGTGCATGATGGCTCCATGTTCAGAGGGGCTCCACCAAGCATGGGGCTTTGCTCACAGGTATGGGCCACAAGAATCTGAGCCCCAGGAGTTCCTTGTGACACTCTGAGGCTTGCCTAGAGCCATCACATGTCCTTCTGCTCTTTTACAGTCTGGCCTGTGTCCAGAGAAAGCAAGCTCTTCCCAAAGCTCAGCCTTTGGGCAAGACCAACAATGATCTACCTTGGATCCTTGTCAGGAAATCGTGGGAAACGCTCCTAACCTTTATTTATTCTGATATGTTTATCATGGGGTACTGCTCCCTTACCTAAGAATGGGGGATCTTTGACATTTTCCACTATATTGAGTAATTCTTGAAAGGAAGGACTGCCTTATACTCGCTTGTCAGCTTCACCCCAGTTCCCCTGCTGTCCCCGACACCAGATGGGCTTCCTGGTGAAACGAAGCAACGCTTAGTCAGTAAGACTTCCAGCATCCAGATTGAAAAAAAAATTAGAAATAAAACACTGTAATATATTTAATGCTTCAATTCCCTTGGTGTTTCTTTATTTCTTTTCTCTAGATCCCTAAAATATACCGCAAACACTGGGGTCCAGTCCAGGCTTCTGAGTGCTCTCAGTTCAGAACCCAAAGTACAGCTTAAACCTCCCTGAGACCAGTTGGAGCTGGCAGTAATTTTTGCATTTCACACTACAACAAGATTTGTGTTCTGTTGAGATTTTGATCTTTGGTGGTTGACCAGCTTTCTAGGGACTCCACACGTGACACATTAATAACACAGTTGACACATTTCTTGCTCAGCCCATTTCTCAGCTCACCAGCTCTCCTGTTCTCCACCCTCGCAGCTGCTTCAGGGGTGCCAGGCTCACATTGCTCTGTAGAAACTACTGTTGAAATAAGATGCATCAAGTGGATTGTAGACAACAAGGCAGATAAGATGCAACAAGGGCATAAATACGTAAAAGAATGCAGGAGGAAACAGAAAAATTACAGTGATGTCAAAATTTGGTACACATGAACACTGCCCACAGCTCTGAAACTACAGTTAGCCATGGGGCTGTGACACACACAGAGTATTTTCTGTCCAAAGTTTACCACAGCAGTGTTTTTCATATACTTTGTATTAACACTTATACTGTTCTCTTTTCCTACTGTTTCTCTTTTCTCTTTCTCTATATTTTCTGTCCTAAGTTTACCACAGCAGTGTTTTTCATATACTTTGTATCAACACTTATACTGTTCTCTTTTCTTAAGTAAGACATTTATTAGTTTTTAAATCTTTCCCACTTCCTAATCTACCTCTGCCTTTCAAGGGAATTTGCTCAAAGAGAAAGCACCTGTGTCTTTAAGAGGCACTGCTGCCTCCTAGGATTGCTGCCACTGACAGTGTGTCACAGATCAGGCCCAGTGACACCTTCAAGAGAGTGAATGTGCTTTTGCACCCCTCATTTGAACAGTTTAAATCCAGAATTTCCTGTCAGGTGTAACAGAACAATTGCTGCATCAGATGTTGCTGAAATAACCCAAGAGCAGTTTAGAGCCCCATTTGGAGGAGTTCATCCCAAGACAAGTTTAACTTTGAATGGAAAATGGTGCCTTGGAGTTGGGTGTCACTTTGAGAGGTTCAACACAAGGAGATTGTGAGCCAAACCCACGACTGGACCATCCATCTTGGGCAGCCTGTCATGCTATGAAAACTCAGTCTGGTTTTGTCAGACTAGAAAGAAAGCTCACAAAGAGGTAACTATGGTTAAAAAATAAGTTAGAAGCACATTTTCTCTAGGGAATTAGAAACCATTTGCTGCTGATAACACTGTTCTTAATGCCCTTGAATTAATTTTAAGTGTTTAAATAATTTAAAATTGAAAGGCTGCTGTACTGGATTTCTGACTGGTGATTTGAGTGTGTGTGCAAAAATGAATAATTATTTAAATATTTAAAAAGTTAAAAAAGTTACTGTGCCCACTCCAAAAATGAGTTGCTAAGTATTTTGAAAAAAAAAGTTAACATCCAAACCCAATGTAAATAAACCCAATGATAACTATTGCTGTGGAAACAGCTTAATGTACAGACATTAGGACACTACAATTTTTACTGAAAGCCTTAAAAGAAGAGGTTTACTATTATTCTCCCCGCTTAGAGAGGGAAATAAGAGGCAAGAGATGCAAAGTAACCTGCTCCAGTAAGGCAGCAAGTGCAGAACTAGGGTTACTGGGTCTTGAGTTCTCTGTCTGTTATTCACTTAATCCCCTTGCAAGACAATCTGTTGCACTCCAGACTGCAAATGCATTTGCTTTGGAAGACTCATGGGCAAATATATTCTTTATGTAGAACTTTAAAAAGTATTTGATAAACTCCAGATGACTAGTTTACATAAAATAATTTTAATTCATGGATTCCAGAGGCTGCAAATATGTTAAATTATAGAAATAGTACAAGCACACTTGCATTTTATAGCACAGTGTATGTAGTACTGAGACAAAGTGGGAGTTTTTTATACAGAATCCAGAGCAAGGGTAGTTCCTGGAATTTTAAAACTCATAGAAAGTCTTGAATGAAGATGTGCAGAATAACTTACTGGTCTCTGTCATTATCATTTAGGTCCCTGTTCCACACCTGTTGAAGTTCAGACATCTGGGAATGGTCACTTTTTTTATACCAGAGCTGTGCAAAATGGCAGAGGTGTCTGTATATTAACAAAATAATGTTTCAATATCCTGTTATTGCTCTTTAACATTGGATAGGTGTGTTAAGCAAATGGAAAATTGATTTCTGTTTCGGCTGTCCATCGTGGCAATCAAATTAGATATTAAGATATAGAGCATAAAAGATACATAAAATACATTTTCTACATATTTGAATGCCACAAGAGCTGCTCATTGTGAAAACTGCTTATGTTAAACACTTAATTTAGCAGCCTCACACAGAATGGATACAGAGAATCACAAGAGAGCTGTGAATTTTAACAGGCTGCAGCTGTGACTGGCTGAGTCTCACCCCACACTCTTCTCTATCCAGCCTTTAACGGGTCCAGGAAACTCCCTCCCTTGCCAGGAACCCTTTTGTATTGCAAACAACCTTCAAAACAGAAAGATCAATACCAAGCAGCAATAACAGAAATCCTGGCCCCTCTGAAATCACCCCGGGTTTTTCCCACTGATAGTTGTAGTATTCACTTCCAGCTCCTGTGTCAGGCAGTCCGAGCTGGACTGAGGGACTACACACTAAAATTATCAGCAGGCACTGCCTATCAGTGGTTTACTTCCTAAAGTAAAGACAGAATTTGGCTGTGAGTTCATAGAACACATATAGAATAAACCTCTGGCTGTACAGTTCTGAAGAAAACCTGAAAAATGAGATCAAACTCAATGTAGAGACAAGTCTGCAGGGAGAGCAGAACAAAGTGACATGAGAACTTCCCTATTCTCATAGCGAGGGTTTAATCAGATAATGCCGATAATTTAAATACTAACATTGTTAATTATTTCCACGAGGACTTGTCCACCTGGGAAAGTTGTGTCGTTTACTTGAACTAGTCTTGTTATAGTAGGCTCCATTAAACTGTTTCAGAGCAGCTCTGGTTTCTTCACAAGTAGTGGCATAATTTTCTATTGCATCTAACCTGGTCTGTGCAAAACGCCACAAGTCCTGATTTCCCCTTTTAAAACTAGGAGAAGGTAGGAAGGAAACTCCAAAAGAAAACTTTTTGTAACTGCTTTTCTGTGGGATCAGTGATACAAACTGATATACTTGGCAGGCACAGGATGGCTGGGTCCTTTGGAAAGGAGAAGGGAGCAGGTAGCCGAGCAGCCAGGAAGGAACTGCTGAGAGCAACAGCAGAAAAGGACTCACAGTGTGCAGTGAACCCGACTGAGCGTGTTGTAACCCTGAACCTGTGAAGTGTGTACTTGGGTGACGTTTCAGTGGTGAGGCAAGAACCACACGGTCTGAACTGGTTTAGTTCAGTTTATACACGTCCTACACACTCAAGCTTTAAAAGGTGGGGACAGATCTGTGTAGCACTCCTCAAACCATCCATTTCGTGGTGTATTTTAACCCCATTAACTCATGGGTTTTTTTCTCTCCCAACAGGCAGCTGAACTCACGGGTTCAAGGTGGACCTACAGCCTAATGAAGCCTCAATGCAGCCCAACATGGCCAGTTCTGGGGGCCTCAGTTCAGGAAGGACATTGAGGTGCTGCAGCGTGTCCAGAGAAGGGAAAGAGAGCTGGGGAAGTGCCTGGAGCGCAGGTTCTGCGAGAAGCTGCTGAGGGTGTTCAGGCTGCAGAAAAGGAGGCTCGGGGGTGACGTTCTCGCTCTCCACAACTCCCTGACAGAGGCCGGGTGGGGTCGGGCTCTTGTCCCAGACAACCATGGATAGGACGGGAGGACAGTCCCAAGCTGCGTTGGGGNTAGCACAGTGTATGTAGTACTGAGACAAAGTGGGAGTTTTTTATACAGAATCCAGAGCAAGGGTAGTTCCTGGAATTTTAAAACTCATAGAAAGTCTTGAATGAAGATGTGCAGAATAACTTACTGGTCTCTGTCATTATCATTTAGGTCCCTGTTCCACACCTGTTGAAGTTCAGACATCTGGGAATGGTCACTTTTTTTATACCAGAGCTGTGCAAAATGGCAGAGGTGTCTGTATATTAACAAAATAATGTTTCAATATCCTGTTATTGCTCTTTAACATTGGATAGGTGTGTTAAGCAAATGGAAAATTGATTTCTGTTTTGGCTGTCCATCGTGGCAATCAAATTAGATATTAAGATATAGAGCATAAAAGATACATAAAATACATTTTCTACATATTTGAATGCCACAAGAGCTGCTCATTGTGAAAACTGCTTATGTTAAACACTTAATTTAGCAGCCTCACACAGAATGGATACAGAGAATCACAAGAGAGCTGTGAATTTTAACAGGCTGCAGCTGTGACTGGCTGAGTCTCACCCCACACTCTTCTCTATCCAGCCTTTAACGGGTCCAGGAAACTCCCTCCCTTGCCAGGAACCCTTTTGTATTGCAAACAACCTTCAAAACAGAAAGATCAATACCAAGCAGCAATAACAGAAATCCTGGCCCCTCTGAAATCACCCCGGGGTTTTCCCACTGATAGTTGTAGTATTCACTTCCAGCTCCTGTGTCAGGCAGTCCGAGCTGGACTGATGGACTGTGTACTAAATTATCAGCAGGCACTGCCTATCAGTGGTTTACTTCCTAAAGTAAAGACAGAATTTGGCTGTGAGTTCATAGAACACATATAGAATAAACCTCTGGCTGTACAGTTCTGAAGAAAACCTGAAAAATGAGATCAAACTCAATGTAGAGACAAGTCTGCAGGGAGAGCAGAACAAAGTGACATGAGAACTTCCCTATTCTCATAGCGAGGGTTTAATCAGATAATGCCGATAATTTAAATACTAACATTGTTAATTATTTCCACGAGGACTTGTCCACCTGGGAAAGTTGTGTCGTTTACTTGAACTAGTCTTGTTATAGTAGGCTCCATTAAACTGTTTTAGAGCAGCTCTGGTTTCTTCACAAGTAGTGGCATAATTTTCTATTGCATCTAACCTGGTCTGTGCAAAACGCCACAAGTCCTGATTTCCCCTTTTAAAACTAGGAGAAGGTAGGAAGGAAACTCCAAAAGAAAACTTTTTGTAACTGCTTTTCTGTGGGATCAGTGATACAAACTGATATACTTGGCAGGCACAGGATGGCTGGGTCCTTTGGAAAGGAGAAGGGAGCAGGTAGCCGAGCAGCCAGGAAGGAACTGCTGAGAGCAACAGCAGAAAAGGACTCACAGTGTGCAGTGAACCCGACTGAGCGTGTTGTAACCCTGAACCTGTGAAGTGTGTACTTGGGTGACGTTTCAGTGGTGAGGCAAGAACCACACGGTCTGAACTGGTTTAGTTCAGTTTATACACGTCCTACACACTCAAGCTTTAAAAGGTGGGGACAGATCTGTGTAGCACTCCTCAAACCATCCATTTCGTGGTGTATTTTAACCCCATTAACTCATGGGTTTTTTTCTCTCCCAACAGGCAGCTGAACTCACGGGTTCAAGGTGGACCTACAGCCTAATGAAGCCTCAATGCAGCCCAACATGGCCAGTTCTGGGGGCCTCAGTTCAGGAAGGACATTGAGGTGCTGCAGCGTGTCCAGAGAAGGGAAAGAGAGCTGGGGAAGTGCCTGGAGCGCAGGTTCTGCGAGAAGCTGCTGAGGGTGTTCAGGCTGCAGAAAAGGAGGCTCGGGGGTGACGTTCTCGCTCTCCACAACTCCCTGACAGAGGCCGGGTGGGGTCGGGCTCTTGTCCCAGACAACCATGGATAGGACGGGAGGACAGTCCCAAGCTGCGTTGGGGGAGGTTTAAGTTGGAAATCAGGGGAATTTCTTCACAGAAAGGGTTATTAGATATGTGAGTGGGCTGCGCAGGGAGGTGGTGGAGTCACCATCCTGGAGGTGTTTAAGGAAAGTCTGGACGTGGCACTCAATGCCATGGCCTGGTTGACACGGTGGTGTTGAGTCAGAGGCTGAACTGGATGATCTCAGAGGTGTTTTCCAACCTAATTGCTTCCGTGACTGTGATTCTGTGCGAGCCGGGCATTCCAGCAGCGGTGCGAGCGGCCACCCACGCTGGCGAGAGACACCTACAGACCCTCATCAGAGAGGTGTGGGAGCCTCTCCTTCGCATCCCTACTGTTTGTCCCAGGCAGGTAAAGGCCCTGCTCATCCCGCTCCCTCCATCCCTTCCCGGCGCTGTACCCGCTGCCATTTCCGCCCTCCCGGCGGCACCGCCCACTCCCCNGCGGGGCCGCCGGGGATGGGCGCGGAGCGAGGGCGGCGAGTCCCGCGTGGCCGCGGCCGGCGGGGCGGGGCGGGAGCGGCTCCGGCTCCGGGAGGCCCCGCGGCCGCTGCTCATGCCCCTGCGAGCCCAAGTGTCGGGAGCAGATGTGGGAGCTGCTGTGGGCCCTCGGCCAGGGCACGGGCAGGAGCTGCCCCCGCTCCGGCAGGCCCCGCTACCTGCGAGCCCAAGCGTGGCCCAAGTGTCGAGAGCTGCTTTGGCCCTCGGCCGGGGCAGGGACGGGAGGGAGAGCGGCCTCGCCACTCACGAGGCCTCCGGGGCGATGGTTGTGCTTTATTTAACGGCGTTCACAGAATCAACGAGGCTGGAAAAGAGCTCTGAGATCAGCGAGTCCAACCCATGACCCAGCACCACTCAGCGCCACGTCCAGGCTTTCCTTAAAATACCTCCGGGGTCGGTGGGTTTTCGTTCCCATAGTTTTTACAGGTGCAGTGCATGATGTGTTTGAGTAACATATCTGTAATCCAAGGTGTGGCTGTAATTCATTTTACAGATTGTGGTTATAATTCATTTTACAGACTGTCCAGAAGTAGAACTCACTTGAAAAGTGTAAAATGAAGTCAGTGCGTGACCCCAGGACTCTCAGGTGTTTCACTGTCCTTCTGCTTCATTAAAGCCACCTCTACACGTAGCGTTTTAAATGGCAGCTCAAAGCCCTCTGTGATTCTAATTGGTGTATTAAGCAAACTTTGAAATGAAAATATTTGGTTGTGTGATTAAAGAATATTTGCCATGGTCACACTGGGGTGTGCTAGAGAGGTACAGTTAAGAGAACATGGCTGTTTCTGCTGCCGTGGGCCTTGCTTTCCCTAGGAATAGCAGTCTGGAAAAAGGCTGGTCAGAGTTGTCATTTGACCCCCCTGTCCTTGTCTTTACAAAAGTTTGGGGTGATTTGGTCCCTGTAAATGGTCAGTGAGAAGAGTGGTGGCTCACCCTCTGCTTTCTCACCTCGGTGTTCACTGTTACTGTGAAGGATAACAGATAATTACAGTTACAATTCCTGTGGTAAATGGTACTGATGCCTAAGAATTTAATGTGATTTTAGAAGGTTTTAGAATCATATAGACTCTGCTGAGTTACTCTGCTTTTAAGTGTGCATATTAAGTGCCTTTCTCACGAGTTTAGGAGCTGCTTTCAGGCTTTGTCAAGGCCGAGATGTTTTTGAGCAGACACCTGCAAGATAACAGAAGACAAACAGGAGAAGGCCCAACTGCCCCCCCCATGACGAAGGGGGTAGATTGACAGACCTTTTGGGTGGGCATTTAAGAGAAATGAGAGTCCTGATTGGATGTTAAAAAGGGGTATAAAACCTGCAAACTTCCTGTGCTGGGGTCAAACCCCTCTGGGTTTGATCTGGGAAGCTTCCAACAATAAAACCCTGTATCTTTCTCCATTAACTTGTCTTCAGTGTGTCTCTGTTCACAGGGATACGCGAGATAAGGCATCAGTACCATACTTAAAAGTAAATGTTACAAAGAAATTCCCAAATGTGGGAGTACGGTTTGGGAAGAAGACGAGGAAGGACAGCACTGGTTGGTAAAGCAGCAGGTATTTAAGTATCTTGGGCATTGTTTTAATGGTATTAAACATACTGCAATAGAGAAGTTATTTTACAAAAGTATCTGTGCTGATTTTTGTGGTTCAGGTCAGTTATATGTGATGGGAAAGCAAATTCTGCCTGTTCATGTCTGAAGCGTTTGCGGCATTGCGAGGGCAGAGGAATTTAAAGAATGTGCCACTTTTGAACCACTTTGGTTCCTGTGTTTAAAACTGCTGCAAGTCCCATGAGCCTGGTTTCACGGGCAGAGGTGCAGGCAGCACCAGACAACCTTCAAAAAAGTGATGAAGCTGCAGTTTCAAGATTGATTTGTCGTCGTTCTTGTTGTAGAGTTCTGTGTGTGTCTGTTCTTGAATCTGGTCCCCTTGTGCTGAGTGGGCACGAGCAGTTGTTTGTTCAGCGTTAACGCTGCGCTCGTCGATAAATGGTGGCCAATTAAACTCGATCCTTGCCCCATATGAACAGTGTTTGTTTAGTCTTGGTGAGCTCTGTGCAGCACTTGCTGAATGAAGAAACTCGGAGGTGTCCCACACCTGTGTTCATGTGACTAGTTGGGGAAAATTCCTCCTTGAAGCTTTTAAATATATTTTTAAAACTCAGTATAAAAAGTCAAGAACTTGCAGAAATGGAGTGTGGAGCTCTTTCTGGAAAGGGACTGCTGTCTGAAGGCAATAGTGTAGCATGGGAAAGAAGCTCAGGACTAAGTGGTTGTTTGGTTTGGATGATTTCAGTCATTCAAAGTTTTAACTGTAGAGACTAATGTTTAGGATTTAGCTTTTGAATTTTTCGTGGCAGGTTATTGCTTTAAAATATGGAGATAACAGCACTCTAGTGTTTTCTTAAAAAGAAGGGATGATGATTGGCAAATTAGTACAGAACAGGTTTTGGAAAAAAAATTTTGTTGTTAATTTGAAGACATTGCAAGGTAACAGTTGACAAAATGAGATAGTTTTGATTTTAAGGGCGCAGATCAAAATTAAATCATGTGTAAGGATATTTTGCAGAGCTGAAAAATGTGAAATGTCTGGCAGTTGAACATTTAAATATATTTGTTGGAAGGAAAGTGATTTCTCTGTTGGACATCATGTGTGGTCATTTATAATCTTTTAGGCTCTTGGGAAATACTGGCTTGATTCGTAAAAATAAAATATTCATCCTTACTTTTGTGACCCGATGTGTTCATGCGGCGAAGCTTTCTGAGGATGAAGGTGAAGGCTCTTTTGATGATCACGTTTCACAAACAAACTAGGAAGTTTACACGTGATCTGAGGTCCCTGGGAGTAATTCAGTTTCATGTGATGTCACAGATTCTCTTGTTAAACAGCCTCATTCAGCCTCCCTCTAATTCCAGAATATCTGTATGTTGAATCATAGAAATTCGAGGTGGGTGTGTTAGTGATGAAGCACCTCGAGGGCTCAGAGTTGCTCATTAGTTTACCGATAAGGAAAAGACAGTGGTTCCCCGTAAGTTTTAGGGAAAAGGGTCTCTTCTGTGCGGCGTGGAGGGAAAGGGAGAAGGGTTTCCCTGCTATCCCCTTTGTTCCGTGGGGGCAGAGAGGGGAGGGAGAGACAAGAGTTCCAGGCAGTTGCAAGGCAGAGAATAATCTCAGTTATTCGAAACATCCACAGGTATTAACAGACCTTTGGGGGCGGTGCCCTGGTCTGGCTGGATTGGGTGAAAACGAAGGGAGAGGCAGGGTTGGTTAAGGGTCCATTAACCAATAGAACTGGGACAGGGGCAGGGCTGGCTGGGCCCTGGCACTGCCCCCTCAGCCACGAGGGATAACAGAACAGAAAGGGAGAAGGGCCAAGGAGCCCTCAGCAGAGCACCTAAGTGGGGACGAGCACTGCCCAATAGCTGGCCCATCAACAGGACAAAAGGCCTTTGGGGGACACAAAGAGACCTGACAGGGTGGGGACAACGACCCATCACAACTGAAATGCAGGCAGGGTAACAGAACCAGAAACTGCTTTTTAAAACTTCAGCTGAGTCTCTGAGTTTTTTAAGGTGTTTGTCCAGTGCTGGTTTTGGAATTAATTTCAGCATCTTCCTACAGTTCCCAAACTTTGATTCAAACTTTCATATAAAAACAGAACCAGAGCAAACATGTTGAATCTTCCTTAAAGGCTGGGTACTAAGGAAACAGGAGCTTTCTTTTCACAAGGAGTCTTGTGGAGAAGACAAAGGGCAATGGCTACAAACTGTACCAGGAGAGGCTTCATTTGATATAAGAAAGACTATTTTTTTTTTCAGTGAGAACAGTCAATTACTGGGAAAATTTCTTTGGAGGCATGATGGAGTCTCCATTACTGGAGGTTTTCAAGAAATGATTGGACAGGGTGCTGGATAATTTATCTCATCTAGACTCCTTTTCTCACGGCAGACCAGATGGTCTTTGAAGATCCCTTCCAACCTGGACTGTTCTATGATTTAATGATCATTTGTTTATAGTGTAACATAAAACTGTTCTGTATAGATGCTGAAATTTTTGTTGGTATTTACTGCAATCAATTTGCAGCTAGATTTTAATCTTATTTAAGGTGAAATGGTGACAGGGTAAGTGACAAACCACCACCAGAACAAAGCAAGAAGCTTCCTCTTCATTGTCGGCCATACTGAACTGAGGGAAAACTATTGTAAATTGTCTTACTTTCAGATTAGTTCCCTTCTGATGAACTTCAGTGGCCTAAAAGACTTTTGAGTGTAGATGACCCTGAGATTAGCTCAGTTGGTTAAAACTTGGTTGTAATAATGCCAAGGTCATGACTTCAATCCCCTGTGTGGGCCACTGACTTAAGAGTTGGACTCGATGATCCTTGTGGGACCCTTCCAGCTCAGAATAGTCTGTGAATTGTGGCACAGGCTGGGGTGAAGGAGCTGAGTGGGGCTCCATCAACACTCCCTGCTGGAAGTTCTGTCCCAGGAGTAACAGAATGGGTGTCTCTCTATCCTGAGCCTGTTGTGTTATTCCTCCAGCTTGAACTAAAGGTGTCACCAATTTGATTTCATTCGAACATTTATGATGGTTGCTGTTGCACTCTTAGCAATGCAGTGACTTTAAAAACGCCTTGTGAAGCTGTTGTTAAAAATTGGAGAGCAGCTCATACTGCTGGCTCAGCAAGCCCCTCTCTCAGTGCTGTGGGACACAGCAAAACCTCCAGTGTGACAAATTCAGTTGAACTTGTTGTGCTTCAGGCTATTCAGCAGCGTGTACAGGGGCTGGAAATAGATTCTGTATTTGTGCCTGGATGAAAGTGGGTGGAGTGCTGGCTGTATTTTTGTCTCTGTGTGTATGGCATCTTACTTTATTAGATGGACTGGTGCAGCTGTTCACAATATTTTAGAGTTATATTGGAATATGCACACACCAAAACTCCTCTAAGTGCTGAGGGCCTTTATAAGGAGTTTGCAGTTCATGACATTACTAAGATGTCCTCATGGGCTGTACCAAGAACTAGTGCCCGTGCATTGCACTTAATGTTGCAGTAGGAACTCCTGCCAAGAAACATTAACACCTCAATGGGCTTGTGACAGGGAGATTTCCTTTAAACACGACATTTTTGAATCTCTCTATACTTTTCTGACAAGCTTTCACTGAAAGTCAAGTTCTTCTGAATGTTCTCTCTTTTCAGGTCATCTGAATTAAACATAACCTTATTGTCGGTTGTTTTTGCACGAGCCAAACCAGGCTTTATTGCATCAAATAGTAAGCCTCAGATTTTAGGTCACATAGAATTTGTTGTTCAGAATGAAGAGAAAACATGAAATGCACTGATCGAGGAGCATGTTGGGCAATTGTTGTTATAAATACTTAGTCACCAAATACTTAAGGCTTCTATGAGTAATTGTTTACCAGTGTGAAGGCTGCAGGATGTCTGTTCCTGAACAGATAAACTGAACTGTCCATGTTTGAATGTGTTGTGTTTGTGCACAACGTGGGAGTGGGATTGAATGTGATTTTGTGTTGGTGTGGAGGGATTGATTTTCCATAGTGAGTGGGACTGTGCATGGTGGGCTTCATGCCCTGTGAGGTTTCATGAGGAACGTCTGTGTCTGTAACACGGGTTGGCAACGTAACTCCACCTCCAGCACCAGCTGAATGAAAACTCCTGGTAACAAATTGTGACAGGAAAAAAACACAGGTCAGAAGGAACTCCTGATCCTACATCCATGGAGTTTTTTTCCATCACACAGCAAACAGTACCAAAATGTAGTTTGCTATAGGGCTCTTTTTACAGAGTACTCAGATGCTGAAAATAGAAATTTTTGCAATAACTGAGTTGCGTTACCTTTTACAATAAACTGCAAAGAAAAAATATTTTGAGAAAATAAACTATTACATAAAGATAACCTGGTGAGCTGTTTATCATCTGGAGGCTTGTGCTTGAAATGCTGTCAAGCTGTCACTTAGTGTTTTGAATGGGGTAGATCAAGATGGACATGTGTTCCAATCAGCATTATTTGGACCACAAAGAAGTGGTGTTTTTTCCTGTGGTAAATTGCTTTCCCCCTCTAGTTTTCTGTTCTTTTTAAAAATTTTTTACTAGCTGTCTTACCTATCATGGAGTCATATTATAGGGTTTGTTTTTATTTTGCCCCAAAGCAGTGAGGCTTGGTGACCTCAACAAAAGACCTGTTGGGTAAAGAGTGAGTAATACTTTTTATCCTTTGAGCTATAGAACCACTGTGACATCATCATCATCTTTTGGATGAGGAGAAATCTTCAATGCTTTTTAATGCCTAGAACTACTATCTTGATAGTGTAATATTGAAATAAACCAAAATGCAAAATTTTGGACTGTTGGGGTTTGAGACTCCATGTGGAGAGTGTTCAGGGAAGCTTTCAGGTTATTTCTGGGGAGACTGACGGTGCAGTCATCAAATGTTTTCCTTAGTCCAGAAGTCTTGGCCATCTCATTGCAGCAAAATACTCCATCTTAGCAACAGTTGCTATGTGGGACTACATTTTTAGGCTATGTTAGTAACATTTTAAGATGTTAAAAGCTCTGCAGTCTTTCTGCTGATTCATCCTCTACGCCTGTGAGACTGTGTGGCTTAAGGCTTCCATTTTACATAGAAAAACTAGCAAAGGTTTTATGGAAAGGATGTCCGTAGAGTTGGAAGCTGCCATCAGCATGGCCAAGAGGAAATGAGGCTTGTGTTTTGTGGATTTCTAGAGGGGATGATCTGTTCTTATGGAACAGGAAAAAATACAAGTTCTGAGAATATATCATAAAACCAGAACATAAGCTGTGTAGAACAACTTGCTGCACTCCTTTATGCTACACCAGGGTAAGTATCAAGAAAATAGGAACCTTTGAGTGTGGGGCCCAAGTGTGTTTGTCTGTGTGTTTATTCTGGTTCACACCTGGCCAGAGCCATGTGAGGCAGGCTAGTCTAACAAAACAGGCAGCATTACTCTGTCTGCAGCATCCTGAATCTTCTCTGCTGCTTTGATCATGAGGGTTTTCCTAGAGCTGCAGGAGGCAGAGTCAAGTGGTGGATTGTTTGGTTTTGGGTTTTTTCCCCTCTGTAACTGGCCTGTTCTGCTTGTTTATTCAGGTGATACTTGATGGGTCTTGTTCAATTGGGGGTTTTGGGTGTTTTTTCTTGGTTTGTTTGTTTAGGGTTTTTTTTTGTTTTGTTATTGTTTTGTGGGTTTTTTTATCTGTTTGGTTTTTTTCGTTTTTGTTTTTTTTCCCCAACTTTCTAGTGCTGCCTGGAAACTAGCGAGGGGCTTAGTGTGTTTCATGATCACCTCTCAGTGGCTTCAGTTGGTACCCAGCTGATGCAAGAACATCATCCTGGTGAGCTTTGCCAGGAGAGCCAGAGCTGCAGGGAGGAGCTGTAGCCAGTGCATTGTGTGTCTTACCAACAAGTGCTGTGTGTGGCTGCACTGAGACCACTGGAAGAACTACAGAACCTCTTCCAACTCCTGCAATAGACGTTTTCATGCTTTAAAAGCTTATCTTCATGGATTCCCACTCTCCCTTTTTTTTCTTCTTGTCTCCTACACAGTAGTACTGAGAATTTTAATAAAAAATTAATGTTTGGCTGTTGCTCTCAGTGGTTTTGTGCTCTGCTGATGCTGAGTTTTCTTATTTCGGTACAAGCTGATGCTTTACAGGCATTTAACCACCCTTGGCACAAATACGGACTTACAGTGTCTCAAGGAGAAACATTTATAAACCTTATGCTGGTGTGTTCCAATGTTATTGCCTAGACAGGTAGAAGAAAAATGAAAGTCTGTGGTTTCACAAATGGAGAAAAAAAAAGATGCCTCTGGAAGTCTGTTGGGTATTGCAAGGCCTGTCCATGGCAGTGCTTGCTGTTTCACAAGTGAGGAAGCTGGCAAGGAATGCTGTTTGTAGATGTGTGACTGTTGTGACCTCCTTTTCTAAGGGAAAGCCGCAACCTGCTTTGGGCTCTGGCAGTCCTTAATGTCAGAATGGCATAATTTGTGATGTTCATCGTGTCAGCTGTCACAGAACAAATAAGCATAAAGAAGGAAATCTGTCTCGTTGTGTCCCAAAGATCTTTGTGCCACGTGTGTTGAGATGGAGAGAGAAGAGATGGGAAGAGGGAGGCAGTGAGGGCACATGTGGAGCAGTTCTTGCAAGTCATTTTTGAGGCTTTGTTTGCATCCTGCTAGAGGGAACTTGTGAAAAGGGCTTTGCTGGATGAATTCAGCTTTGAGTTTTGGTAGAAGTTGCTCATAAGTAAGCAATAGGGTGTAAAAAATTTGGAGTGGTTGGATGAGCTGGAGGTTCATGATGTGTCTGGAGTGGCAGAGGTTCAGGTGGAAATCTACCAGGAATTTGGACTCTATTTTGGTATTGTTTCTTCACTAGCATTAGTAACAGGTTGAAGAACTTCTATGGCTGTGAAACCTACATATCTGGCCTGGAAAAATGCTCTGAAGTGTACTGAAAAATATCTTTTTGCTACAGAGGGATTTACAGAGAAGTGTTTGGTGTGTGATTTCATGTTCTCTAGATTTAAATCTGGCTCATATGAAGGTCTCACTGAAAGAATTGTGTACGAGGAGCTGAGATCTTCAAGTGCTGTTGGTTTATGGTGCAGCTCTTGAGTTCTAATGTGGTGCCTGACATGAAAAAGTACATTTTGCAAGTAAGCAGGTATAGCTTGAAAAGAAGTGAGTCTTCTGGTGGTGATCGTTGTCTTCAGCTGTGTTAGTCAATATGTGCACACTTTTAATTTGTGTTCCTGCCAAATCAGTAGCTTTACTTTAAAAAAACAATCATTGGCAGTGGTTGTGTGAAGTCAGTGGATTACAGCAGTCCAGCCATAAGAACAGGGGCAGGGCAGGACAGATGTGCCCCTAAAGTGTCCATGCACTAGGACAGTCACTGCAGCGTGGGTTGGAATGACCATAAGGAGAGCAAGGTGGCCTTTTTTTTTTTTCAGAGACCATAAAATTGGATAATTTAGCATTCAGGAGGAAGATGGAAATGCCTGTGTATATGGATTTTCCCTGTGGGTGAAATAGGAGTTGGAATAGAAGTAGGTTGTAATATGTAGGTGTTTGAGTAGAAAAAAGTTAAACAACTGTTTCAATGGTGTTGGCCAATGCAATTTAGTTTAAATATGAAAGATAAGTTAAAACATAAACTTACCTATTGACAGTAAAGGGAAGAACCTGATAAAGGGGAATTATTTCTTACCTAGTCTTTCAGAACAGAGGAGGTGCCACACTTGACTCATGTTGCATCATAATTCATACCAAACAGTCTTTCATAGCTATTTTTGATTGAAAGTGCTTCAGCATCTGAATTTTCACTTTTTAATGTTTTTACCTTCTTTTAAACTTCTGTCAGTCACTAACACCAGTATTTTGATAAGATGCAGTGAAAAGTGAATAGGTTTGTCATGGCATGTGGGGAATATTCACTGAAGGATACTGGGCTGAGTTTAAAGTGCTGAAGATGGATTGGGTTTTGAAGGCTTATTAAAGAAATCAAACAAACACAAACCCCCCAACTGAATAAAACAGTTCTGTGGCATTGTACTTGGTCAGAGTTGAATGCAAACAGAGTCAGGAGGATGAGTGGCTACAGCATCTTCGTGATCACCAATTCAGACTGTCAGACTGCAGGGACTGGATTGCTGAACCCTCCTGTATTTTGCAGACCATTAAACTGCAGCAGTTTTCCCCCTGTGTTGAGCGTAACTTCTGTTTGCTCATTTGTTTGATGCTTGGCGAAGTCATTACAATGTGTGGGAAGAGAGTGAATCCAGATGAGCGTTCCCTGTTGGGCTGTAGCCAGAGGATGGGGGAGTGAGGGTTCAGTGTTTCTGAGAGCACGTGCTTCCAGTTTGCAGAGGACAAGATATGATGCCTGCAGAGCCGATGACCTTTGCATTTTTGTGCAGATAAATGGAAGAGTTAATATTTTTAAGTAACAAGATTGTCATTTGCAAACTAAGCTGTGCAAGGTGATTTAGTAGGCTAAACTAAGAGTACTTCTTGAGAGAAATATATGGGGCACCAGTTGTGTCTTGGAAGGCGTGTGCCTGCTTAGGCACTTGCCATAACCTGCCTCAGTGGCTGCCAGGGGTTTCACTGCCCCAGGTGAGACAATTCAAAATGTGTTACACCTGACTGCCCTCCCCTGTTTCGAGTTGCTGGTACTGACCTGCCTGAGGTTTCCTCCTATTTTCAAAGTGCCTTTGCAGACTTGATAGTGATGAATTTGTGGCCCAATTGCTTTTATACTTTTTTTCCTCTTAGATGGTTTGAGTGGCTGTAGTCAATAATTGGTTTGGGGGGGATAGACAGCACAGGCCTGAAGGGCTCCCTGAGTTAGAAGATACGCAAAGGATGGCCACGTCATCTTCATGAGACTCCACCCTTGGTTAATCTTATCTGTCTGTCTTTAGCACTTTTGGAAAGCCACTGGGATGTCTTTGTCCTCTGACAGTGATTCTGGGAGCACCCCTGCAGGGGGCTGAGATGTTTTCCCTGAACTCATAAGGAGCTTATCAGGGCTATCACCCCACAAAAGGGCTATAAAGCACTGGAACAGCTGCCTAGGGAAGTGTGGATTCCCCATCCCTGGAAGGGTTCAGATAATGTGTGGATGTGGCGCTTGAGGAGATGGTTTAATGGTGACTGTGGTGGTGGTGCTGGGTTGACAGTTGGACTTGGTGATATTAAAGGTCTCTTGCAACCTCAATGTTCTATGATTCTGTGTTGGGTATTTGCTTTCCTCATGTAACTTGAAAGGTAGGAAAAGGTATTTTTGCATCTTCTGAACACTCACACCCCCACACCCACCCATAAAATCCCATCTGCGCGGTTGCTTTGGAAACCTTTCATTTCAGTAAGAATTATTTAACATAATCACCTTCTTTACAGATGATGACTTTGATCAGTTTGATAAGCCTGGTGCAGAAAGGTCTTGGAGAAGAAGAGCTGGAGATGACGACTGGGACAGGTAGATAGAACATTTTCATGTTCCCTTTCTGTATGCTGAATTGCTTTGCTGTTTTCCCATTCTGGCATTTTGTATTCCAACATTTAGAGCAGGGCACATTCAGATACTAATGAAGATGTTGGTTGTTTTGCATCTGTCAGCCAATGCTGGATCTGCCAAATGTGTACTTGCCTTGAGGAATACAGAGCACTGTGAACAGATACCATTTCAAATTGGATAAATACAAAATACTTGTGGTGTGTAATTTTGCAATTGATGTCCTGATTTTCCTTTTTAAATATTTAGTAGATCTTAGTGCTTTAAATACTTACAATTTGCTAGTACTTGAATTTGCTCAACTTAAGGAAAAGGAATATTAAAAATTAACTAGATCTTTCAATTCTTATCCTCAAAGTTCTACTTCAGTTTTTCATTGGGGAGAGTAGTAGAGCTTAGGTATGGCTTCTTCATCAGTGTGGCTGTTGCAAAGATTTAGCAGTGTGTGTGCTCTTGGTTTTTTGCAGGGAGAATAAGTGTGGGTTTTTTTATGTGAAAGGAATCTGGCTGGGAAAGGAATCTAGCTGCTGGCTAGACTTCTCTGTTCTTTCTGGGAGAAAAATTAACTTATTTCTGTTACTTTTCTAGGATTCCTTTTCAGTAACAGACTTGTTCAGACTTTGCCAGTGGTTTTCACTGTAAAAGGCAAAAACATCCGCAAACTCTTCCAAATAGATTTCTGTCTTCTCTAATAATCACTCACATGATTGTAGTAAACAAATTTTACTCCAAGTAGTTTTCCACTGAGCTGAGACCTTGGAATGAATCAGCTGCTCTACAGTTGTTGTCATTCCAGAGAGATTAGTTTCCTTTTCCATGCTTTTCTGCTGGTTTAAGTGGGTAGTTTTCATTGCTCTGGAGGCAAGGATGTGGCTAAGGAATTTGGACAGTAGCTCCAGCCTATGGGGTGTTGTGCTGTTTGCTGGTCAGGAGCCTCTGCTGCTCCCTGTCAGGCCAGCACAGCTGTTTGGGGAACTGCACCAAGGAACTGCTCTGGATTGAGAATGTAACTGAAATAACTTGTCCAGGCTGGGTCACTGCACTGTGCTACCTCCCAGTCCCAGGTCTGGATATTCAGAACCCCTAAAATCAGTGTTAGAGGCAAAGTGTTTTCTATTATAATGTTTTTTGAACTTTTTGCCTTTGCTGACTTTGTGGTGTGAATAGGTGAGCACTTAAATGCTGACTAGTCATATTTGCTTTTACCTGTCCTGCTCTTCTCTTCAGAAAATTTGGGACTGTCAGGCAGCTGTTGCATCAGGAGTTTTAAGCTTATTCCCAGTGGTAAACTCCCTGCAGCAAAGCTGTTTTAATAGGACTTTGGAAAGGTTTTAGAGTATTTTCACTAAGCTAAGACTTTGAAGCACATCAAGACTCAGTTTCAGAAAAAAAAATTAATTTGTGTTTATTATTACTTGCATATAATTTAAGATAGATGATCAAAAATCCGTTGTTTGCTCAGTGAAATTGTAGGAGAAGCAATTTCAGGTGCAGAGTGGAAGATTCTAGAGCTTCATTTTGTTCTTAATTTAAGAAATTTCTTTTTACAACTGTATCTAATAGAATATTATTTACACGTGCTGTAATATTTTTTTAATACTATTACTCTTCAGATTGCCAAGCTGTCTTTGGAAATGTTACATCCTATGGGTGTCTGGGCAATTACAAAAATGGACACGTTGTTGCCTGATGTAATTGTGTAAGGTGTTTACCTGTTGGCCTCATTCAGTACAGGACACAGTTTCTTGAAGGTGGAGAAAAGGCTGAACTAACAGAGTAGCCTTGTGGTGTTTTAATCCTTCATGCTTTGTTTTGGGGGGAAATGAAGGAGTTCTGCTGTGAGTCTCACTTCTTGATCACCCAGCGGCTCTTTCTGTGTTGTTACTGACTGAGTCCCATTCCCCAGTTATTTAAATAATTGTGCATGTCAAATATCTGTCCTTTCTCAGACACTGGAGGTTGATAACTGAGAGCTGGAAGGATATATTGCTCTTGGAGAATTTTTCCCATTACATTTTTTTACGAGTTCTTTTCCAGAAACATTTGTATCCTTGCTGCTGCTCATGTTTAATGAGTCATGCTCGTGAAATCGGAGGCCAAAAAGGGGCAGTCTGACGTCTTTATCACGGACTGTTAATTTGTACATTTATTTCTTTGGGTAACCCAAAGCTTGAGTTTGGGAAAAACATGTAATTCTGCTGCTCTCCTTCGATGACAGCAATGATTTAGGAGTTGACTTTTGCTGAAATTCACTTGTTCTGACCCTTCCCAAGAGAACTCATTTCTCTATGCTGGCAGAAAACTTTGCACCTTTTGTTATCTTGTCTTTTTTATTATTATTTTCTTTATTTAATGAGCTGAATTTATCACTGAGGGGAATGTCAGGTATTGGAAGTTGACAAAGCTGAAGGAAATGGGTCTGTTTCTTGTGAGAGCAATGGACTCTTAGATTATCTTAACCCAAAATTTCTTAGTGCTGTGGTTTTAGAAACTTTTGTGTCTTGATAGTGAGGGTGAATTGACTGTGGAGCTATCACAGATAGGTACTTCTATTCCATTTCAATTTACTTTATGTGGCATTGTGTGATAGCAGATTGCAACCATTCAGTTTTGTCTGTTTTTCTCAGATAGCCTTAGATATTTTAGTATCCAGGGTTTTTGTATGTTTTGTCTCCTTGTGGGTTTTTTTGTTTTTTGTTTTTTTTAAAGGTCAGATTTAGGTATGTCTAGTCCCTCTTCTTTCTGATAGACACAGCTCTTTCACAAACCTTGAGATAGTACAGCTTTACCGTGCAGGCTTTTCATTGTTACTTTGTTTATTCAAAAAGTTATGCTCATTTTAATTTATTAATGAAAATACTGAATGACAGTCAGTATTTTAAGAGGTTTTGAACAGCATCCTGTGAAAGACTTTTGGTTTTGATGGAAACTTAATTTATTTTCTAGTGCTATTTTTTTTGACTGTCAAGCAGTGAGCCAAAGCTTGTAAAAATGTAGAATATGTATGAATTTACCTGCATTGTTAATTGTTAATCTTTTACTAAAAAAAAAATCACATCAAGGATGTTTTTAGCACTGTGTTAAATAGCCATAACTGTGTTTAGAAAATTAATTTGATATTTCACATTATTTTCCATTTTTTAATTTGAATTTCTCACTTCCTGAACTGTTTTTTTTGTCTTTGAATGCTGCTATAACACACTCTTTCCATCCTTTGGGATTTCTTAGTGCAGATTTATTAGAGGCTGCCAGTAGTGGCCCACAGTGCTGGGAAGTATTTTCAGACACTCTGGTGCATTTGTCAGATTACTGGCAGTTGAGGAGGTCAGTGATTTTTTTGGAGACAAAATTGAAGTAGGAAATGTTTCTGCAACCATTTCTGTTAGGCAGAGTTTCCTGTCTCTGAAATAAAGGTCTTAAATTCTATTCAGTTTGCTCTTTGCAGTGTCATACATTTTATGTCCCAATTTTTGTTTAATATTATATTGAGCACAAAACAATTTGTTAATGTTCAGTCGTTCCTGGAACTATTTGAGATCAGTAACCATGGATAAATTCTGTGTTCTGATGACAGTGTCCTATTTAGGGCTGATTTGGTGTGTCATCTGTTCTTTCCTAGCCCACAGGATTTTTATTCTTCCCCCCACCTCATGTTGTCTGTGCTGTAATTGGCTCTGGAAAAGACATACCCATCTGCAAGAACAACTCTTAGCAATGATTTATGTCTTGGGATTGCATTCCTGTTTTCAAGTATTTACCATATAGTCCTAAGGAAATCTTACACAAATTCCTGTTCTGTTTATGTAGCACATTCACACTTTGTAGGATTTTATTCTTATGTAGTAGCTAAGGCATGGGGGTTTTGTTCATTTGGTTTGTTGTTGTTTTTTGTTGTGTTTTTGCTTGTTAGTTTTGGTTCAATTTTTCTGGGTTTTTTTAAGATGTGCAGGTAGAAAGAGTGTCAAATTACAACTCATATTTCAATGCCCTGACGTTTAAGTATTGATGTGCATGTTCTAATACATGCAATTGTCAATAACAAGTGTTTATGGCAGAAGGGGAATCTCCTCATTCCTGTGACTAGATATTTCTTTCACTGAAGGAAGAATGAGTTTAGCAGTTGTTCTAAAAGTTTACCAACCTGGACTGTAGTTCTTTGTGTTGAATTTTATTTATGGAGCAGCTGCTGTGATGGCAGAGGTTTGTAAGACAGGTATTTCTGTGCTTCCTGAATTCTTAGGCACAATTATAAAAATGGTGAAACATGCATTTGATTTTTGTCACCCTACTGTTTGACCTTACCCTCAACCTGAGGATGAGAAAGGAGGAAGTATTTAGGGGAAATCTAGGCCTGAGCCTGGGAAAGATCCAGGCTCCCAAGCCAGCTGGACTCCCACCCACCTTGCTGAGGTGCATCTTGGGCCTCGTGGTGACCTGTAGGCTGGATCTTGCCAACAAGACATTCCCCTCTCACTCGCTTCCTCCCTGGGGAGCTGGAAATCAGCAGTTTGGACAGAGTAGCCTTGAAGTGGAGGATCTGGAATGGGGACCTGACTGTCTGGGTTTTGCCTGGCTGTGCCTGCATTTTGGCTACGTTACTGTGCTGTTTTTAATTGTAGGGATATGGAAAGGAGAGCATATGGAAAAGAAACCACAGCAGATATTTAATACATATGGTCTGTTGTTTAACTGAAAATATGTATCTCTTCTTCCTAAAAGGAAGGGCTTGTGCAGACTTTGTGGCAGTTCTCCTCATGTACCCTATAAAGTGTTTGGTTCTGTTTTCTAAGGTTCAGCTTGTTACATTTTTTACTGTTTTCCAGTGAACTTGATGATGACTTGCTCGGAGAGGACTTGCTAACTGGAAAAAAGGTAAGAGATGTGCGTTAAAGTGAATTGTTGCAGATAATAAAATGGAAATGTTGTTCAACTTGGCCACGTCAGGTGTTTGGTTTGGTCTCATGTTTTTTAAAGTCACCTCCCCAAAGCCTGACAGCCTCAGGTACCCGAGATCTGCCCTAATGCCAGAGCTCTGCACCCAGGGTTATTTCCTTTTATGAAATAACTCCAGGTGTGGCTTTTCAAAATACAACTTTTAGAAAAGTTGTGTTTTTCCTGAGGTAGTATTTCTTCTTATAACACATGATTCTAAAAGGAGATGGTTCTCAAAATTAATTTATCTGTAGCTCATATTGACTTAACAATAGGGGGGGAAAAAAGGCAAAACAAGAAAACCCAATTAGGCCATCTGAGTGCTGATTATCGTGCTGGAGAATTTAATTCAAGTGCCTGTTCCCTGGCTTTTAGAGGTCACCCGTCAAAATAGCAGCAATATTTACCAGAGAGTAAATAAAAAGGCAGTCAGTGGTGGCTGCTGAAGATCACAGTGTGCACAATCTGCTTTACTTTGTCTGACGAGTAGGCAGAGGGTTTCCCCTTTTACAGTGAGAGGAAAAACACGGGAGCAGCTGGAACTGGAGAACCTAAACAAGTTCTCAGCATGTCTGCTGTGGACTCCTCATGCTGATACCCATTTCCAAAATTGAGCTCTGTGAAAAGATCTAAGTGTGTGTTTGGATTGTCAGATATCTGCAGGAGAAGACAGGATTCCTGTTTGAGAAATCAAACTAACTAGTCACCTCTTTCTATATTTTATCTGCTATATGAACTCATTTAGAAAGTAGTTTTTAAAGTTTTAGTTGTAGATAGAAAGGTTTGCTAAGAAAGCCAGATCTCTTAAGGGTTGAGTTTTATTTGATGTGGCTGTTTTATAACCACACTCTGTATGTTGCAAATAAGCTGCTAGAAATTATTCTGTAAGTATTCCCTGTTGAAGATACACAGTTGCTTAGTCTCATGTAGTGGTTTGAAAATGAAGATAAAATTCCAGGAGTAGAGGGATTGCAGACATGTGTTATGCAGTTGTCAAAAACATAAACAATTAACTTTGTTATGTCTTTGTTGTTGAAATGCGAGTTGATAAAACCACTTGCTTATCTTAGAAAATATAAAATTGCCTGTGTGAATACTAAGCAATACTAGATTCTCCAAAATATTATTTTTTCTTGTGCTTTTTCTATTCTTATTTTTTCAGTTTGCCATGTTATAAGGCAGTATATGTGGGTATGGACTTATATGGTGGGGTAATAATAGATTTCTCAGAAAGTTTTTCCTGAGCTGTTTAGGGTAAACTACCTTCTACTTAATCTCTAGATAAATCTACTTTTGTGTAACCTTCCTACCTCTTACATAAGTGGTTGGAAATGTTGCTTAGCAAATCTGCAGGGTTTTTTTCATAGTGGGTAATTATTAAGAAAACCCAAAATAATGGAAACAACTGAAAGTTGTTTCATTTGACAGACAAATTAGGAGGGGCTCAGAAAAGACCCCTCCTAATTTCTTCAAGTTTTTTTTTCTTCACTTACAAAGTAGTTATGATTTTTCAGTTTTCTTCATATAACTGTATCATTTTTTCCAGTCTGTATCTCTGGTCTCTAGAAATTGCAGTAACTTCATGCATTTTCTTGACTTGCCTAATGCATCAAGGTCACAAGGCCATGAACTGGAGCTAAACTTTCATCCTTCCTGGTCTTTCTTGAGTGAGTTGTCATCTTTGGCTGTATTTGAGAATGGATCAGGGAAAAATATTGATCGATAAGGAAAGTTGCAAACTCAAATTTGCATAAGATTGTCAAAGATGTATTTTAAGATTTATTGTCTTGTGTATTTTTGTCATCAAATTAGGTAATTTCCTTGAAGGTATTGTCTTAGTCTGAGTTGTGTTCTTAAACGAATACTTAGAAGTTTCAGTAGTTTGAGTACTAGCTAGTTAAAAGTTTCTATCTTTTGTGTTCATGACTGACTTTTTCTGAACCCTAGAATCAATCAGACTTGTCAGATGAGGAGCTGAATGATGATCTTCTGCAAAGTGACAATGAAGAGGAACAAGAATTTCGGTATTTCTTTCCTAAACCTTGTTTTGGCTAATTCAGAGCTATTAATGACTACGGTAACTGGTAACTGATAACTACTAAATGAAAGTTACTGCTATATATTTTAAATGGTTTTGGTTTTCACTTAGCCAGGTACAAAAATGTGCAGAGCGTTGTTCTTTGCAGCCTCAATGTTGTTGTAAGCTTCCTTCTGGATAGTCCCTTTCTGCCATTGTTCCTTGAAAAATGTCCCCTCCTAAATCCCTGAGGAGGGGAATTGCACACTTTGCAAGGCTTTATCTGTGGCTTAACTATTTGTGTCCAATTACACAGCAGAAAATTCTGAGCAGAGTTTATAGGCTGGAGCAGGTACTTCATGGGAGGATCCTGCCCTGTGAATACTCTGTGGTGCTGCAGCTCCACGGCTGAACTATGGGCACGACAACTCTAAATGAGTGCCTTGTTGTTTTTACTTTTCAAACTGGATTGAAGCAGGAGGGAAGATGCTTATGATGCCAGTGATGCAATACCTCTGCTGCTTTTAATGGCCTGTGTGTTTTTCCAGCTTTTCCTTTATTTATTGTGTGCTGCACAGGGCATGTCATATGAAGGGGTATGAATGTATATGTAACATACCCAGATACCTGTGTATCTCTGAGATCTCCTGTCTTCTGCCATAATTAGGATATGGAGTCCTGTCCCTGTGTTGGACTGCTGGTGGTGTGATAAAATGCTCCAACCATCAGTCTCTCCACTGGCTGCTGTTTTCTTGCGTGCAGGAGTGAGGCTTGGACTATTCCTTTCAGAGTGGGGAATCCCAGTTGGTCCTTGCTGTTTCTAGACTGTGTCCTCCTTGAGACCTCTGGACAGCAGGGATGGCTGTGTGACCACACGAGTGATGAGAAAGAGCAATAATATTGCTCAGTGGATGGAGGTTTCTATAGACAAGTTTTGCATTTTTAGCAGTTTTATTGCCAGAGAGTGAGAGCCTTTCCCTTCTCCTGCTGTTTTCATTCAACCTCATGCTTCTGTGGTTGGGAGGATAATGATAATCCTGCATAATGTCTTCATTTTTGTGTTAAATCTTCTCTGTCTTAGAGATGCAAACAGCTCAGAGCTGCCTCAATCTTATTCCCCCAAATGTAGGAAAATGGTGAATAATAGGAATGGAACTTTAAAAAAAGAAATCTAAAAATATCTTTGTTTTCCTTATACCCAGAGCCCTCAAATAAAGAAGAGTTCCCCGTTCCACTTTCCTAACTAGTCTGCAGTTGGTTAGTTGCTCTTCTGTGTGTTGATGGCACTAGCTGTTGTAAACAGTAAATTCTGAGCTTTGCTTTCCCTGCAAATTATAAATTTGTCAGCTTTTGTATTGATTGTTTTTTTCCAGTGTCTGTGCCAGTGCTGATACTAATTAGGAAAGTCTTAAGCATTTAAAATACTGTTGTTGACTATATATTTTATACTCTTTTAAGCAGAACATTAAATATATCATAAAAATGTAAATGTGAATTCAAGATAATCAATAATTAACTATATTAATACATTTAGTAAAAAATATTATACTAGAGTATTCTGAAAGATTGGGAAAACAGATGTATTTTTTGTTAGTATTGGAATTAAAATTGAATACGGTCTGCTTTGGTTACCAAGCAGGACTTTTGCCAGTTTGACCGGCTAAACCATCTGGTTCGTTTGATTCCCCTGGTCAAATAGCCTGCAGCTGGTGATAAGCTGCGGTACATTGTGCATCATGAGAACATGGCATGGAGTCAAACAGTGTATGGGGTGAAATTCTGTCCACCGACTTAAAAAATTTACGTTTTTTGGCTTTGTTTTGCTAAGTCTTTGTGAGTAGTTGACTGTTACGCTTCAGCCTCTGGATTCTCCCCCTATCCCACAGCTCTCCGGGGGTCACAGTGAGCCTGAATGCCACATCTGGCCTGCTGACATCCTACAGACTCTCCGAGTCCATCAATGACCCGTCACTAGAACATGAGTCCGAGTATGACCAAGGGGAAGATGAAATCGGTTATGACAAATCTGAAGCACCTGAAGAATATTCTTCAGAGTATGCAGAGGAAGGACATTATGAAGGCAATGATCCCGAACTGACAGAAGACCAAATAGAATATGGGGAGGAGCCTGGAGAAGAAGATGAAGTGCTAGACCTTGAAATCAATGAACCCCTCGATGAATTTCCAGTGAGTTTCTTTCTGTTGTATCTTCAAAGATAACATTGCTTTGCGCGCATAGGGTTTTAGACTGATTTAAAATCTGTTTACCTCCCTAGGGAAGAGGGTAAATTAGACCTATTATCACTGTCTGCCAGTTTCTTTATCTAGGCTGTGACAAAGTTTGTGTTGACAGCTTGTTTGGCGGTAGGTAATGCTCCTTTGTCATGCAGGAAGGCAGTTGAGAATCATGACCTTGAGGATTGTATCCTTAAGGAAGAAAACAGCTTTGTGTGGTGGAGATACACTGCCAATTGTTAGAAGTACTTAATGCAAAAGCTTTTATCCAGGCTTTAGACAAGATCTGATAAAGTCCTTCGAAGGTGAAAAGATTATTGACCTGCTAAAGACATCTTTAAGGTGCTAATATCCCAAAGTGATTGATGTCCTGCTCGTTCATCCTTTTTGTAACTGAGAACTGTCTAAACCTGAATAAAGAGATTGGAGGTTAGTTCAGAAAATGTCACCTGCATAATTCAATACAATTTAAGCAGTGTATTAGAGAACATGCACTGCTTTAATTGCTAGTGAAATGATTTAATCTTAATTAAACCTGTATGTGATCAGTGAGGTGTTTTAAAATATAAGCAAAATTGCTTAAAGATTATACTCTTTTATGTTCATAATTTTAGAGTTGAACCTCCTTATATGGAAGCACTTTGCACAATGTTTTAAGAATGTTTATATTTTGATGGGGTAAAATCTGATATTAATGTATATGTGCTATAGATGCACATTTGCTTTGGTAAGAAAGTACTGCATTGCTTTCTTCCTGAATTTGTAATCGGGAGATGTAGATATATGGAAGGAGCTAGGACCCAGTGTTAGGTGGCATCTTTATTATGACATTAGAATATGAATGAAAACTGTTGATTTGGATGATGTTGAAATTACTGCCTTGTTAAAAGCCCTACTAATTATGTCATATATGTCATATCACTTAAAATTGAGAGTTCTGATAGAGACAATACTTCTCTTCCACTCTGGAAGCCATAAAAACCAGCCAGGTTTGCAATTCTGTAGAGTTGGTCTGTATCTTTTCACCTTCATGTGGTGTTGCTTTAGGATGAAGATTACATGCAGTCATATAATGAGCAAGCAATGGAAGAACAAGGAGAATATACAGCTGATGAGGAGCTGGAGGAATCCCAGACAATGGCAAATGAATCAGAAGAGGTATGTTGTGAATATAGTGGAAACTTAACTAGGTCTTTTAGAGTTTGATTTCCTAGAATGGCACCTCTTACTGAGTAAGGACTGATGCACTTTGCGAGTGTTGAATTATTGGTGGTATTACTCTTTGCATAAGATGAATTGTGATAGCATATATATTGTCACATGCTCTCTTCCCCCTTGGAATGAAAATCATTAGGAAGAGGATAAAATGTGCGTATGGAATGTTGGCTTTGACATTAGTAACTTCAGGGGCCCATTTGGGTCCGAGAATGATGTTAACACTGCATGCTGTCTGTTAAATCTCTAATAGCTGTGGTACCTCGAAGCTTTCCAAGGGGATCATTTGTGCTGTTCATAGTGTAAATACAGTTCTTGGTTATCTCCCTTTGAGAGGAGGAGTGTGAGCATGGAAAATTTGGTATTTTAGAATGGCCTTTGACAGATGGTTGTTTTGAAAGAAGTTGTGTTGGCACTGAATTTCCTGTGAAATTTATCTCACCATTTTTCTGTGGTTGGTTGTGCTGGCAAAATGCCAACTACTCAAACACAGAGTCAGAGTTCCCCCCAGGGGAGAAGGGAAAGAAGGGAAAAAACCCTAAAACTTGAAACAGAAAACTGGGTTATATATTTACATGAAAAAGGGAAAATTAAAAGTAAGCTGCAATATAACACACCCTCACACTAGTTAGATATAAAAAAATAATTCTTTCACCTCCCCACCCAACAGAAAACTGAATCCCGCAAACGCAAATCTTGCTATTCTGGCTACAAAATCACCCAAGAGAACTCAACCTCACGAGGGACAGACCCAAACAGAGAGAAAACCAAGAATAAATGTTTTACTTTCCTGAGACAACATAGCAGTGAAAAGGAAGGCAGCAGCGTCCTCTCAGTACTATGGCCATGGTCAGGAGAGAGAGAAGTTTCCTCCTCCCTCTTTTTTATATTTGAGAAGATGTCAGAACATGGTATGGAATGCGATTGGCCAGTAGAAGTCAGCTGGCCTGACCCAGCTCGAGTCAGGTGATAATCCAAGGCCTAAAAACTAAAGCCTGAATTTAGGCCTACTTAAACCCAGCACATTCTCTTAGAAAAAAGAATGAGTTCCTTCATTTGCAGGAAGAACGTTTGTGCCAAAGACTGCCAAGTGTGTATTCACTGATTATAGCCTAGAACAGTGGTATCATACCTGTTTTTAATTTGCAGCAAGTTTTTGATGGGGGATTTTTTTCCTTTCCCCACCAGGAATCTGCTTTAATATTACTTTTATTCCAGTTCTTAATTAAATAGGATTGAATGGATTACCTGCTGAGAAGTGTAGTCAGAGCATTTTTCCTCTTTGGAGCTTTAACTCGTCAGGAAATTAATTCCTCAAAGACACAGCAGTGTTGCTGCATGAAGTTCTAACAAGTGTGTGTGCTGTGATGCTCTAGTTGTATTTTAGTAAAACAACATTTTTGGTGGGTAGAGATCTGCACTGAAAGAGGCCACCTGCGTTGTCCAGTCTTCACTGTTGCAAGCATGACATCCTGCACCAAGTAAACATTAATGTAGTTATTTCCTACTTCCCAAATGTTAAATATACCCTTCAGAAGAACTGTGGAATACCTAAACAATTTTTGTTTATTCACTGGGTTAGATATACTTTCTTTATGATATTTTGGGAGTGGACTGATACATTTTTGCTTTCTACAGTCACAGTCTGAGATGATGGACACAATGCTCATCCTGTAAAATTAAGTACTTCGCTGGGATTCACTGTCAAATTTACTGCCTTAAAAAAAGTACAGTTTCATTTTTAGAGTATGAATTAGTGAGAATTCTGTAATAATTATGTTGCCTAGATTCATCCAATTCAGAATTAAATTCCTTTAGTTAAGAGGTACCATTAATGCAAGTTTTCAGTTGATTTTATTAATAGAACCTTTACAGAATTTGTTTATTATATAATGTGAAGATTTTGGCTGTATCTTTATTTGGTTACTCTGCATTCTGGCATTATTCTAATGGTCTGCAGATTGCCACAGGTTTTTCTTTCTAGAATAGAACCATCTTTTATTCCATTATTTTTTCGTATTTCCTTTACATGTGGCAGTAGGCTCACAATTGCCCTCTCTAGATGAGAATACCACCAAGAGGGAGAACCTCTGTGGAGTATCCACCTGTGTTTGTTGCAAGGTTGGATGCCACCTCCAGCTCTGAAGAGTGTTGTTCTTTGAGTGTTACATAACATCACTCTTCCTTAAATCTCAGCATTCACTGCTGGTAAACAAGGTTGGCATTCTGCTATAGAAAATGCAACACAAGAGTGGATCTGTAATAGGTGCAAAGAAATACCATTATTATCCTTTGAGTGAAATTTGGAATGTGAACAACTGAGAGCAAGCTGTCAGAGTGTTTGGTGGTGGTGTATTTTAAGCAGTTTCCACATTAAAACCAAATAAAGCCTCTTACTATATTGCATGAAAAAATTTTGTAAACCAAGAGAAAAACTGACTGGATGGGAAGTTGGAACACGATAGCAGGAAACAAGTGAATAAGGAAAGTGAGACACCTGTTAGGAGTGGGACTCAGGTGGGAGGTACGAGGAAAAGGCAGGTGAAGTTTGTGCTTAAAACGGTGCCTAGAACTTGGATTTTAGATAAATAACACTCTCTGTGGAGCTTCCTTGAAAAATGTAGCACTGGTTCAGTAAATATTTTTGCCTTCTTAAGGTACAAAGGAAAAACAATCAATACCCAGAAGTTTCAACAGCAAATGGGTGTGGTGAAACAGTCACATGAGGCAATATGTCCTAAATATTTTTAGAGGAAAAAATCACTAATTACTTCTGTGAAATGTGAATGTGAAAATGAAATAAAAATAAAACCTCCTGAAATTAGAATTTCTAATTTCTTTGTTTTATATTGGAACTAATCTGTGAAGTGTGTGATAGGGGATTTGTCATTGCATAAATTTAAACCATGTCTTGGGTTATGCTCATAAGAAATTTAGAGGACTTGAGTAGAGAAAACATTTCATGAAAATGTCCTACATACTACTTTTCTTTTGACAGAAAGCAGGCTTGGAAAAAAGGCCAGTGCATCTGTCTGTGTTGTTCCATCTGCATTTAGCCAAAACTTCCACATTTTAGTTGTGTTGTTCAAGTTTGAAGACACTACTTGTCAGCCTAGAGGAAAATTATGAAAAGAGTGCAGATCGAAGCAGCCAATCTTTAAACATATTTAAAGGCACTTAAGGTTTGTTATTTTAGTCCCATTTCTGATCTGTGGAGTTGAGGTGTCCTTGGAATAGGTGTAACATCCCCTCATCTGCCCTCTTATTTCTTGATCCCCTAGAGTTGAACAATTGCTGCTGGTTCAGCATTAACCTCTAGTAAATGCCTCCACTGCCTTATTTTTCAGCTAGTTAATAAAAGTTCTGTGTTTCACCTTTGTAATGTTTCTAGTTTAGCCTTTCCAATGTTTACCTGTTTTGCGCATTTTCTGTATCTGGCGCTGAGCTCTCCCGAACACTTGGCAGTCCCAGGTTTGGGAGGATCCCCGTGACCGGTGTGTTCTGTTGCTTTCTGTTGTCTCTGTCTGTTACCAGCCCTGCTGAGCTGGCTGGGGAGGAGCACTCGCCCCTCCACAGTGGATCATAAACAGGATGAGTTCTGGTCACTGGCTGGGATTTATGGCATAATTATTTAATGAGGATGGCAGGAACTCTGCCCCTGCGGTAGAAGAAAGGTTATTCCTTTTCTATGTAAGGGTCAGCAAAGCTCTTTGGTAGCTTTGTGCAAAGTGTCAGAATGGGAAATGTAAAGCTCCCTTTGAGGAGAGCTGCTGAGAAGCCTTGACTGGTGAGTCCAGGCAGGTGACCTCAAGTGGCCATTCAGGGGCTGTTAATGTATATGCAGAGATACTCATGATTGTATGTATGGCCAGACTTCGCAAACGCAGATTTGGGCAGGGCTCTCCCCACATGGTGTGCCCTTCCAGCCTGCACAGTGGATGTTTTAGGTGAGGCACGGCGTGTGCAGAACTGGCCCCACTGTTTAAGTACTAAGGTCCATCTGCCATGGCTGAGCGAGCTTGGACAGTGACAGTGAAGTCCTTGGGACTGTCACAGCCCCCGGTACTAACCGAGGCTGACCGTGCTGAGCATCTGAGATCTGATGGGATGGGATGGGATGGGATGGGAGGGAGGCATTAACTGCCAGGGGAAGGTCCCCACTGAGACTCGAACTCAGGTCCTTGGGATTCAGAGTTCAGAGTGCTATTCATGATTAGCAACTATTAAAAGCAATTCCTGTAAGTACTAGAATGTCTTAATTCTGTGTCTACAGTAGTGTCTTTCTGAAACATCGGATCCATTCATACACTGTAATCTTGGCAAAACAGCTCATCCTGTTTGGCTGGAAATTGGAAAAAAAGATCATCTAGAAGTCTTGCATGCTACAACTGTTGAACAAATTGCAGGGGAAGGGTGTGTGCTCCTCCACGGCTCAGCTAACCTTTCCTGGAGCTGTATGGAGAGAACATATGGTTGGCTGTCAGGCATGTTTGTGTCTCCATTGCAACTAATATAAATCCCTCAATAATACCTGTAATCAGACTTGGACATGGGTCAGTTAGCATTCTCCAGCACTGCCTTTCCTTGGTGCCTTCTTTTTCATCCACTCCTTAGATTCTTTTTTTGTCTTTGATTTTTAATGCTTGTATGTCTGTTATTTGTTAATAGGTGACACGAGCATTGTGCTGATGAATAAAGTGAGTCAGACCCAGAAGACTACAGACTTGGTATAAGTGGCTAAGAATAGTATAGTGCTAGTCTAGAAAAGTTTGAGAAATATTTTTTTTTTTCTTGTATAGGTAAGTAGTTGTCTTGTAGTCTGTTACAACTTGTGTTGTTTTCTTTTTAGAGTGGATTTTTTTCCCCATAATTAATAGTTGTCAAAAGGCAACATTTTCCACAGGTATTTTCTATAGCATTTCATTAAAACATGGCAGAACTTTTCAGGACCACGCAGACTTCATTAACCTTTCTAGTCCTGATTCTGAAGTCTGAGCTACACATTGAGAGCCTTGAACGAGTAAGGTTTGCACTCACAGATGAGGTTACATGACTGAGACCAGTCTTTGATTAATTAAAAACTGGAATTCCAGTGTAGCTTTTAAGGGGCATGAACACAGTGGATGTGTCTGGGGTTTATGCTCTGAAGTAAAGCAGGAGGCTCAGTGTAGTGAGATCAATGTCTTGCAAAACAGCTGCCTCAGTTCCAACTTCCAGTCCTGATGCTGAAGGGAAAGTTTCTAAAAACAAGCATTGAGACAGTAAACTTAGGGAGTTTATGCTATTTAAAATAGATTTAATAGAGTTATTGCTACTCCTTCTGGGAGTCCCGCTTTTGAAAGTAAAATGCTAACCCAGTCTTTCCCACTTGTTTGTTTTTATTAAACCACCTTAGCATCTCTTTCCTTGGTAACATCCCTCCTCTGTTCCATGAATTTCAACTGCCTGTCCTCAGAGGTGTTTTCATTATACATGGATATGTTAATCAGAGCAGTTGTGCTCCGTTTGGGTTTGCTTTTGGGTTTGGATTTCTTTCAGTCTCAAAGGGTAGTTTCTTTTTTTTGCTTGCCTTCCTGTATGTTTTTAACTGCTTTTTGTATATATGTAAGTTGTTACATCAAAATAAATATAGTTATAAAAACATGTAAACCTTAAAGCTTTTTATAAACTTTGGCTGTTCTTTTGGCTATATGTTAAAGCATTTTTGTGAGATCAGGAAATGTAGTGCTTGAATGTTTGCCTGGAATGGATGAAAAACCATTCTAAGATAAGGGGATGATAAAATGAAAATAACTTGGGATCAGGAGCCCACTGAAGCCCAGGAACTAAGCACGCAGATCATTTATTCACCAGACCAGAGCTGTAGTAGCTTTGAGTTTGTAAGGTGTGCTGTTTCTTAAAGCACAAAGTGTTTTGCCAAATCATCCTGTTTCTGATCTTGCTTCCCACCTTTCTTCTTGGTTATGGATGAAGTTGGACTGCTGGATAAGGAAATTTGCAATCTCTTACACAAGTAATGCCGTTAATTCTTTTTCTTGATTTGTGACTTAATATCTGTCCACCTGACTGGCACCCTTGCTGTGCCTTTTTCACTGAATTTCTGCACTTACCTTGTTAATTAGAAGTTTAAACCATTTTTGCATCTTAGATTTTACTCGTTTTGTAACTCAAGCAACATAAATTTAAGAAGTATTTAATGGCTTTGTGTAGAATTAAATGTGTGTGCAGGCTCTAAGAAATGAGCTAAGTGGGCTTGTACAAGAAATAACCAAATACACAGTAAACAAAAAATTGTATGGAAAACCATACTGTATTAGAACACTAATAATTTTCAACTGTAGATATCAAATATAACTCGTGTAAAATTCTGAACATTATTTTCATCAGGCCGGCACAGGAAAATGAAATTGATTTTTTTTCCTATTAATTTGAAGGAGAGGAATTCGTTTTAATTTGGGACATTGTTCTGTCCAAATAAGTGTTCTCGGTTGTAGAGAAAACTAAAGTAAATGATGACAAAGGAGTAACATTCCTGAATACAAATTTAGTATTCAGACTTTATCCAATAGTGTTCTCTATTCTCTTCATAAATTGCTGAATTAAAACTAGGAAGTATTCAAGGAATAGAAAAAGCGAGGAAAAGTACAGTTGTGCATAACTTCAGGAATCAGAGTGAGATGCATGGCTGCTATCTGGTTTTTGTTGCTGTTTTTTTTAATAGCATGCTACTGATATTTTTTAAAAAAATGAAGGAAAAAACCCCAAATCCTCATGATTTGCTGTTTGTATTATTTGAAACTGGTGGTAATATCCCAGGTTTGCATCTTAGTCAATTCAGTGTTAAAATGTCACTCTGTGTGAAGAAGTAGTTACAGTCAGATGGAGGTTCTAACTGGAGTTTCAATATTCCCTCTAATGTTGCAGCAAAATGTGTTTTCTAAATAGATTTTACTTTCTAGTGTATTATATAGTTCATATATTTGTATTTTTAAAAAAATTCAGCAAGCTCAAGTGCTCACTGACTTATACATGAGTGCAATGTATAATGCTGTTTTGCCAGGAGATGAGGGTCAGCACAAAATACAGACACCGACTCTAAAGACTAAGTGTATAAATTTACTATCGTGCAAACCAGCAAAGAATTAAAAAAGAAGCAAATAATTACAAAAGGATCATCGTAGCAATGCACCTAGTCAGTACTACAAGTCATGGCCTTGTCTCTAAATGCAGAAAGATACATTTGTATCTCAATAATGTACAGATTAATATTCCCTAATAAGCGAACACCAGTAGATATTGAGGTGCTGGAGCAGATCCAGAGAAGAGCAACAAGGCTGGTGAGGGAACTGGAGCACAAGTGCTGTGGGAAGAGGCTGAGGGAGCTGGGGGTGTTTAGCCTGGAGAAGAGGAAGCTCAGAGGTGACCTCAGCACTGTCTAGAACTACCTGAAGGGAAGTTCTAGCCAGGTGGGGGTTGGTCTCTTCTCCCAGGCACTCAGCAAAAGGACAAGGGGGCACGGGCTCAAGCTCTGCCAGGGGAAATTTAAGTTGGAGATCAGGAAAAAATTCTTTCCAGAGAGAGTGCTCAGGCATTGGAATGGCCTGCCCAGAGAGGTGGTGGATTCTCCATCCCTGGAGGTTTTTAAACTGAGCTTGGCCGTGGCACTGAGTGCCATGATCTGGTAAAGGGAGTGGAGTTGGCCCAAGGGTTGGACTTGATGATCTTGGAGGTTTTTTCCAACCCAATCCATTCTATGATTCTGTGGTATCTGACTAACAATTGTACATGTTGGCACAGGTGAAGTCTTGCGTATTTTACTAAGGATTATACAGAATTTTGGCTAACAAGCAGATACATGGCTAAATATAATATTAGTTTAAAAGGTTTATCTAGAGGTCAGTTCTGGCTCAGGGCCAGTTCAGGCCTCAGCACTTAAAATGCCAGCAAAATTTGTACAAAGGAGCCTTTAAAGAAAGCCTTGCCTTTTGACACTGATCACAAGAAAATAGATTTTTCATGTTGCGTTTCCTCTGTATTTTGTGATTTAGGCAGCTATTGGATCTCTGGAACTTCAAGAAGAAACAAAAGAAGAATCTGATGAAGAGGAGGATGATGATGAAGAGTCTGGACGATTACGTTTCAAAACCGAACGGAAAGAAGGAACAATAATCAGGCTCTCAGATGTGACAAGAGAAAGAAGAAACATTCCAGAAACTTTAGGTGAGGTTTTGTGACAGTGGATTACTTTGCAGAGGTGTAACGAATGAAAATTAAAGACAGGCTTGCCCAAAGTTTTTTTAGAATAGTTTAACAGCAAAAGAGAAAACAGTCCCTTTTTAAGTGAGGCTGGGCTATATCCAAGTGATCCAAAGTCATATTAGTCCCTTGTAGTATATGTGGTGTCTATCTGCTTGGGAATAATGTTTAAACATATCATGTTTTGAAAATCTTCATTATATTTGTTTGTTGGGACTCTTGTGGTGTCTTCAAAAGCTTTCCTGTATCCAAGCAGCAGCAGCTCTCTGATCTGTGCTTCCACTACATACTGTGTTGGAATACATTTTAAGCAATTTCTTTGAACAATTTTCAGCTGATAAACCAAATCTTGTTACTTGTGTTCTGCTCTGAAATACCTACATATTTGCTATTTTCTCCCAGGAATATAAGGACAGTCTGAACCTGTTGTGTTCCTTCTCTGAGACTAGCCTAGAGAAAATGTTAACTTGTTGGGTAGTGTGTTAGAAAACATGGAAACCCCTTTTTTCTGGATTTAGCTCTTCTAACATGAAACAATTTGCATCTCTTAAACGCAAACCCTCTTACTTCTTTAGGCAGTGTCTAAAAGGATGTACTTTCTTTGTATTTGAGTAACAAAACATGAGTGTTTGTTTCACTGCTCAGTGTATCTTATGAATTTGCCACTGCTAGTTCAGAAGAATGGGTAGATTTGGACCTTTCTTGCAGTTGCTCTGTTTTAGTCTATAAATAAAATCACATTGGTTTATGGCTTTGAGAGTTGATTTCAAGACCTCTCATGTGCCCTGGATGCTCAGGTATGTGAAATTGATGTATCTGCCTCACTGGGGATAACCTCTTCATGTTGGCCTTACAGTGGTGGCAGTAATAATTAAATAATAAGTCAAATTAAAATTCTGGTATTAGAGAGATGGGCAGAAATTAAGTTTTGTTTCCCGAAAGATGTACCATTCTCATAGTTTTGCTACTGAACCAAAGCATCAGTTCAAACTATGGAGAAAAAAAGCCCATATGTTTTGAAGAGAACCAAGAGAGGTGAACTGGTAATGAAGGCAAACTGTCAGATACTGTTGGCTGCTTGTCAGATGCCACTGGGAGATGATGTGTGGTACTTCCAAGTTTTGCCAGACTGTAGGACTGGATTCTTCACACAGGATCCTTTAAGAGGGTGCCATGCAGCCTGAGCTTGGAAGTTGGATGCTTCTGCTTTCCTTACAGATGAGTCAGTGTCTGTGGACAACAGGCATTTTGGAATTATGTTCCCAGAGCAGATACACGATTACCAGAACTCATCTTGGTGACATTTTCCTCTTACCTTAAAAATCTTGCTTTGCAAAGGATGCTGGTTCTAAGCATTTGTCTCTTGAATTGCATAGCCTACTAATTCTTTAATTTGAGTGCAAGGAATTTGGGCTGTTACTATGCCTGCAAAAAATTGAGAAGCCTCAACTCTAACAGGGCTGTTGTGGCTAAGAGGACTCGTTCATGAGCAGCAAGGAATCAGCTGCAGAGGCTGAGCTAGACCTTCACAGGCTATTCATGTAGGCTGTGCCATGCAATGAGAGAGATACCAGTGCTTGATTTTGAATGAAGGTGCATCTCATCTGTTGCTCATATTTAGCAATTAGCTGCATTTATTTGCAATTTCAGGCAAGAGTGTATTAGTGCCTTCATTCAGGATTGTTTTAGGAGTCGGGAGTTGATTCTGTTTAGCCTAAGACTGAAGGGAACCCTCTAGAGGCACAGAGTAGTCTATATGGGCCAGGGGTGTATTAGCTGAGGTGCATCCCAAGTGTGTTTACAACCATAAGAGCATATGTTTGTATACCACATACAGACCATATCTTACTTGTACAAAAGGTGCTGGTGGCTTTACATAGTGTAATATTTTAAAGACAAGAATGCATTAGAATAAATTACTTCACGTGACAGCAAGGTAAATGACACTTGCATGTGCTTTTGTGTGTCTGTGGCTTTACTCTTTATTTTAATATAAAAACAAGACCAGCCAATGAGAAAATAATCAAGCTCCGCTGCAGGTTAAAAGAACAGTGATTTGAATGATATTTATTTTTAAATGTAGTTTTAAGTGATTTGGGGTGTAGCTCTGAGATAAAAAGGAAGAAATGAAGCAAAAGTGGATGATTATATAAAGAGTTTTTTTTGAAACTAGTATTTGCCAAAAATACAATCTCACTGTTGTGAAATGGTTTCTATTCATACTAGTCTGTCTTGTTAATTTGTTGATAAAGAGACCAGATGATTGACCATGTGGTATAAAGTTAAACTGCAAAAAATTCTTGTTTGCATATAAATACCTACTTCAATTTGAGATTATAGAGCAAATTTTTACAGATGCTGTAGTTTAAAAATGAAATTTCATTGCAGACCTACATCTCCTTACTCTAAAATATGAACATAGTTCAGAAAACACTTAAAGAGGAATTAACATTTCAGTTGAAGTTACAAATGTAATTTCCATCCTGTCACATTTTGGTGACCTTTTGTGACAGCTTGTCTCTATTGGAGGAGTGCATTCTTACTTACTGATTAAAGATGTCGTTTGAAACCATTTTATTACCAGCGATAGTGAAATTAATCTTGACACTTAGAGACACTAGAAAAATAATTGCTGATTCACTGCATTAACTGTGTGTGAGAACTGTACAGTCAAGATGAGACTAAGTGTGTTTGTGCTGGTAAAAAAGTGTAAAAATATGAAGTGTTCTCGTGAATGTAGCTGAGATCTTTCCTAAACATTTCTGTAGCCAAGATAATGTAAATAATGGTTTTTCAAAGTCCAAAGAGAGGTATTGTAGGATAGCTGTGCAATTGTTTTCTAATGATACCAAGTTTGTCATCTTTGAAAAGAAATATGTAACTTCTTTCAGTGCATGTAGTCAAAGTCGTCTTGGAGTGGAAATTGCCGTTACTCTATGGATTTAGTTACCTGTTAAGGAATGTGAAGAGAAAAAATGTCTTTGTTATCACCAAACTCAAGCATTCCCTCTGTATCTCATTTAAGAAAAAAATCAAATCAAACCCTTACACTTACTCAGAACCATTTGCAAAGTGGTAACAAAGGTTAATTGGACGTGGCAGTACTTTTTGTTATGCCCTGCTTAGTTGGCTTATGTTCACTCTGATGAGTAGTGGCTGAGATTTCAGGCAGGACTGCCAAATGGAAGTGAGTGGTTTCACTCTTGTCCTGTTGCAGAAGCACAGAGCGTGATCAGTTTGCAGATCTGGATGATGAGGAACAAAGTTACAACATGCTGCGTATATATGTGAATGAATATTGTCTATGGATATATTTATAGCTGTCTGGGAATGTGATTTATATTGAAAATCTCTGCATTGCCCAGGATGATATGGATTCTGGGATTTTTCAAAGCTGTGGGTTTGAAGTGCTGTGGCTCTCAGGGAGCAGCGTGAGGCAGGAGTAGCCGCAGGGTTGCTCAGGAGTAGCCGCAGAGTAGCTCAGGGTTGGTGGGGCAGGAGCCTTGGGGAGCAGGGCAGGGAGCACAGCACCATTCAGCTGGGCCCAGGGTGCTTTGGCCACAACCTGCACAAGGTCTGAGCCAGGGAGAAGCATTGGAGGGAAAGACAATCCCTTCTTCCTCTGCTCATCACCTCTTCTCCAGTTAGCAGTGTAGTCTTGCTTTCATGGAAGGCAGGGATTGTTTTTGTTGCTTCCTGCTCTGCAAAACCCCATCTTCCATGTTATGTCCTCTTCTTGATCTCTGTTATGTGGTACAAAGCTCTCAAATGCAACAGCACCCCAGGTAATGACTGAGCTGCCTGTTGTGCTGTGTGGTGACATATGGCTGTACCCACGAGGTGTTCATGACATGAGTCTTGACTTGTGCAGTCTCTGTGGTTCTGAACCAGCATTTTTTTGTCTAAGTGAAATTGTTCACAGGTACAACACTGTTGCCTTAATGGCATGATTTGTGGGGGAAGTATGTTTGATGTTGATATAATCTCTTTTTATAAAAAACCCCAAAAGGTTATATTGTACTTCTCTGGTCGTTGATGTGAAATGAAGATAATAATGCTTGCTGCAGTGAATTCCTGAGGGTTTTTGTTTGGGTTGAGGTATTTTTTTTCTGTTCTGACTGAAAACTGAACACATGCACTGTGCCTTTAAGGATATGGCCTTCAAACATTGAGAAATTTTTTGTAAAGTGATGATCAAAATGATTTATTCATTTTTAAAGAGAGTGAAAAGTACCTGCACGTCAAAGATTTTTGCATGGGTGCTGTCACCCCTTCCCCAAGCTTAATCAGCACAGTGCTCTGAAGTAATTTTGTTTGGAGCAGGCCATTTTTTTTCCCTAAAGTTGTTTATATTCAGTGTCCTTCAATATGTGCTCGAGAGGCTGAGAGTCTGGGACCTAATCTTGCCTTTCAGGAAGCCTGGCTCTATTCCTGGGTTCATTAAAAGTTGCTTTCCTCACGTGTGATTTCTAATCTTTTTAATAGGAAGTTGCTTCTTATCATCTTGCGTGACTGTTAGTGGTGGATACTTGTTGAAATAACCAAACTTCATTTTCCAGCCTTGCTGAGTTGAGGGTTGTAGTGTGGAAAATGGCAGAGAAATTGTCCTGCCTGTCCTATTCCTGGGGGAAAAAAATACCCACAGCTGTCCAACTAACAGGATGCCCAGGTTGCTCTGCAGGATTTGGATCCTCTCTGGTTAAAGGGAGGAGAGTTACTCCTTTGCAATGCAGTGACACTTATTTTTTCCCATAAGGGAAATAGTGATCCATCTGGCTGGTAGGCCGAGTCAAAGCCCACATTTGCCCTTTCATACCTGTAGGCCTGTGAGGAAACAGGACTTGCTGCACGTGTGGAGAGGAAGGAGGCTTGAAACCAGAGCTCTATTTTTACCACTAAACCAGCTTTGTTATCCCTGACAGCCCAGGATGGCTGAGGTGATTGTTTTAGTTGCATCTAATGCTTTTGATTGCCTTGGACAAGAGTACATTTGTCTTAATTTTCCTCAGGAATCACAGTGTGCACATATAATACCGTACTAAGACTTGAGGGACTGTGGTTCCTGGCCTCTTTCTAAAGCATGCTGTGAGATTTTCCTCATTAAGCCTGATTGTCTTGGGCTCTGCTGATGTCTCCAGGCATGTGCCTTGAGGGCAAAGGTAGCATTTCATAAGAGTATCTGCTAAGGCTTTATGCCATTTAATTGTGGTGTCAGAGGGGAGAGGAAAGGGCATAGAAAAATTTTCTCCTCACCAACATGCAAAAATGAAATAGAAAACTATGACAGATTCTGGGCTTTTAGAGTCTGTGGTGTTTGCTCTGTTCTTACAGGCCATTAGCAGACTCCAAACTTCTCTTTTATAAAGCCACTGCTTTGTGGAGGTGCTGAATACTTCTGAAAACTGGGGCATGCAAATTTACAGTCTCTGCAGCTCAGTCATGCAGGTAGTTTTTGTAGCCAAGTAAGAACAACTGCCGCAGTGGGAATGCACAGCGCTCACCCTTCTCTGCCCTTCTGTCAATCCTCAACTTCAAAGACCAATGGAGATTACTTATGAAGATGTTTAAGAGTGTGGTTTAAGTAGCTTTGGCTTTTACACTTGCAAGAAATTTTAAGAGTTTTCTAATTGCTTTAGTTATATATTCTTGGTGGAGGATATCTGGTGGTGTGGAGATGCAGCACAGAGAATATCTGGTATAGATGCAGCACTAGTGTCTCAGCTGGCAGATAAAAATGATTTTCATTCTGATACTTAAATATTACGGACACTGTATGTAGTAGTATGAAGTATATATTATATTAATTCAAAGGATGTTTTTATTTGTCAGGAGTGTGTTTCTTGTAGAGTAGTTTAATTTTGTCATGTTAGAGAGAGAAGTCAATATTAAAGGTAACAAGGGATCTGATTGGCAAATGGCAAAAGTCTCAGCTGCATGTTTGAGTTAAAGTTTATTATCCTGGTTTATTATTTAAACCTGGTGAGTGACTCTTCTCATATTTTCATGGTGTGTTTCCTGAAGTCTGTTGTAGACTTCCTCTGTATTTCCAAGTAATGTCATTAGCTGGGTCTGTTACTGTGTAGTTTTTCCACTTAAAATTGTCAGGGTTGTCCAAGGTCTTAAGTAAATTTGTCACTCTTTGTTACGTACCGCCTGTTCTCTGGTGTTTACCCGTGATGTGAGTTGGGTGGATGTTATCAGCAGCCTTGTGTGTGACGTAAGCTGGGCACAGATTTTAACTTGAGCTCTTTCTTCGGTGAAATGATCAGTTGTGAAGTACAGCTGGGTCTTAAACCACATACAATAAAATAAATACTAAGTAGTTACATTCTGGAAATTCACTTCAGCCATCAGAAAGTACTTGTTTGGCACTGGCCACTGTGAAAAAGCATCTGGTGGACAAAATCTGTTTATATGGAACACTCAACAGAGCCTTTACTGTAAGGTTTACTGGTTACACTTCCTTGACATCTCTGCAGATAAGTGAGATGCTTAAGATAACAAAACTTTACAGCCTCCTCTTACAGGAGAAGGCAAACCTCAATATCATCTTAAAAAAACAAAACAACCAAACCTCTTTGTTCATGTTTGTTTCATTTATCTGCTGCTTTTTGTCTGTGTAAAAGACACAAGTGTCTGTGATTTTTCCTTCCAAAGATGTCTTTAATGAAATGTTAACATGCCACCTAAAGGAGATCAAAGTGCCTGCAAATTTTATCTTAGTGCAGGGATTCTTTTATAGTTCTAGCAATGTTTTTTTCATTTTATTTTCCATCTTTTCAACACAAAGCTAAAATATTTTTCCCCATTTCTCCCTTCACAGAGCTTTCTGCAGAAGCCCAAGCAGCATTGCGTGAGTTTGAAGAGAGGGAAAGGCAGCTGAAACAGGGACGATATGGCTCCAGGAGAGGAGGGCGAAGAGGAGGCTCCGTCATGTGTCACGGAATGGGAGAACAAAGAAGAGACAATAATGATAGGGGAAGAATGAAGGATCACAGGCCTGCACTGCTGCCAAATCAGCCATCAACAATGGTACCTTTTAATCCTTAGTGTTCTTTGAAATTCCTTTCAGGAAGTTATGGAGAAATGCATTGTAAATCATGAATTTTGCAGAGGTGGAATATATGTTCCAGTGTTGATGGTTTGCTCTTTGTTAGGCAGGATGGGCTTTGTGAACATGGTGATGATGAAGTATGTGCTTCCAAATGAAAAGTGCATTTCAGCTCTTACAACACAGTCAGACTTACCTGCTGATTTGCATGAGAATAGAGGAATACTTAATTCCTCTGAGAATTCCTCTACATGCAACAAGGAAACATGTTCAGTCCATATTATGAATAGTAATGTAATTTAAAAAATACGATTCTGGAAAAAGTACTTGATTATAATCAAAGTAATATTTTTACTGTTCTTAAAAAAAGAATCTATTTACCTATTACCATGCTACTGTGGAGGTAAGTCAAACCTAGGAAGGTAACCATCACTTCCCTACTAGATAAGTTGTTATTTGAGATTTCAGATTAAATTTAGCTGTGTTACTACTTTTTTTGTGTGTGCTTTGTATCGCAATCTAAAAGACTTTACTTTTTCCATCCAAAAAACCCTCAACAACTCCAGCAAGTGTGTGATCAAGAGGTAGCCCACATTTATTTTTCTTCACTGTCATAAAACGTTCTGGAAGCTGAGATTGCAGAGCAAAGCCTTGCATATATCTGCAGGATAAGGTCATCTGTACTAAACAGAGGTGATTTTTTCCAACAGCAGTAACTAGGTGCTGGTCACTGGCAGGAGTCGGTGAATATCTCAGCGATTGAGAGCCCAGCAGTAGAATATTTCGTGCTTTTAAAACAGTGAAGGTTGAATAATTTATTTTTCTGTTTTGCTGCAGTCTTTGCTGGCGCTTTTGGTTTTAAACATTGTAAACATTTTCGTGCTCATCACAATATCTTCGGTGCATACTGCGTAGCTGCTTTGCTTTGTATATATGGCTGCTGAAAAAAATGTGTCACATCTTTGCTGCTAAAAGGTTGTCTCTTTGGGACTCTTCTTGCATTACTATTTTGAAATTACTGGACTAGAACTGATATCTGGTATCAGTGAGTTTGGAGGCAGAAGAATGTCTCTGAAAAGAAACTTTTCTTTTTATTAGACCTGAATTTGACCATTTGTTTTTAAGTGTTGACAACAAGAGACTTCCTTTTGTGCTAGGAAAGGTACCTTTGAAAGGTGTCTTTAAAGTAGTTTTTTCTTCAAGCAGTATGGATAGGTGTGCTGAACTGATATCTGAAGAGTCGAGCTTAATTTTATTTTGACTTCTGTTGCTAGTGCTAGGTCTGTTTTCTAAGGCTCTCCTATACATGAGACAAAAGTTAGTGGATTTGTGCTGGTACTCAGATTTCCAGTGATCTTGACATGCACCTTATTACAGCTGAAGACAGTTTCCAGTGACATGCAGAACACTGCTATATGAAACTAGACTGTTTCGCTGTTAAAAATAAGTGAGAGTGTCTGCATGCCCGCTGTGCTTCCTTGCTGCTCTCTACTCTCCTTCACATGAAGTGTCTTTGATTGCTCCTTCGCTTTCTTGTGCTGATGTTTCTAAATGGTTTTAGTTGATATAGGGAAAAGAATTTTGTCTGTTCATAATTGGCCTTAGTTGTTCTCCAAGTGTCTTGGTTTTGTGTTAATTTGTGTCAGGATATTATAACTTTAAAGCCTGGTGACTTTGTTCTTTTGTCTGACTTTAGACGCACTCACAGAGGTTAATTCCAACACACCAGCAACCTGCTATGAGTCTGTTCCAGCAGCAACAACAGCAGCAGCAGCAGCAACAGTTACAATCTGTGCTTCCTTTACAGCATCAGCATCATTCTTCTCCTCCTCCAGGGCTACATATGCCCCCTCCGATAGAAACGCCTCGAATAATGATGACTCCACCTCCAGTGACACCTCAGCAACCGAAGAACATCCACATAAATCCTCATTTCAAGGGGACAGTAGTGACGCCTGTGCAAGGTAAGCTTTCTGAACACCTTTCCAGTCGTGCAGGAGTGACTCATTCTTTGCCAGAGGTGCAGCAGTTTGTTTGTTTACCACTTCGTGGAAATGTGCTTGAGGCTGCTGTTATTTCCTTTAAGCTTGAAACAAATGTTTTGCCTGAAGTAAGACATAATGTTGTTGGAATGTGGCCAGTGGAAATAGCAAAGCCTTTTTAGGTTTTGTGTTTGTTACTCTAATGGAAAGCCCGTGAAGAGCAGTAAAAATGGAAACTGAAAAGAGAATGTGTTTTTTAAAAATAATAAGTGTCAGCTCTCAAAACTAGGTAAGTACTGCAGTTGGTGGTTTCCACACATGGTTCCACCTTCAGCCGAGCATTCACAGAATGACCACCTACCCCTTTCAGTGAGAGGGTACTGAGGCACTCCTTGCACTGTAATTGCTCCGTGAAAGGTACCAGTCACTGTCCTTTCTTGACAAGATACATGTCCTCAGTTCTCCTTTCAGGGCTACATTTGTAGTTGTTTGATTCACAGCCTGCAAGTACATTCTGTCTGTAAGTTAAACACTCTTTGGGCCACATTTCTTAGGGGAGCTTTTCAGCAAAGCTGTTAACACTACTGCTTATTTAGGAAGTGTTTAATCCCTAAGAGGGTTAAAAAAAGACACCTGCACTGCTCTGATTTGTGAGTTTGTTGGGACTAGATAAAGAAATACATAAATATTTTTACCATTAGGCTTTCTGTATTTTTCCCTCTTCAAATCAGCAGAACTCCAAGCCAGTGCTATCTTTGGTTCATTTATTTGGCCAATGAAAAGTAGAAACTTGGCAGGGTAGGATATTGCCAGTATATGGAGATCTGTTAGGCTTCTCTCAGATGGTTTTGTAGTAGCTGTGTTGTAGAGCTTATTTTGCTTTTCCCTGTGGCGCTTTCCACAAAATTATGCATCAGGACAGATTATCTGGAAGCACTCCAAAAGATCCTTTACTCTTGCATTGTGCATTTTGCTAACATTTCCAAAGTAAAATTACTGTGTTGTGAGAAGCAAAAATTGCCTTTAGACTGTTCTCCTGTCTCCCTGTGAAGCAGTCAACAAATCTGCTGTATCTTGGGGAGCAAGTGTCCTGTTGGTGGGAATAGCTACTGAGGACTTATGCCTTTGCCCAATGTCAAAGGTCTACCAATTTCTTTTATCTGAGGGTTTTTTCCACATTATTGGGCAGCTTCAGGCTTGTCTCAGCCTTACCACTACATCTGTGACACTGTGACTGTTGCAGGTCTCTTGCTTGATCTTGAGCATAGTCTCTTTTTCAGTCTTCCCTTGCAGATCCTTGTTTCAACAAGGTTGTGTATCTCCTGCACATTAGGAGATCATCAGTGTTGGATTTGTAGTACTATTTTTTTCTTGACTTGTAAAAGTCCAATTGTTCTCTTAGACTGAGTGATCAATTTTTGAATGGTGTAAGACCTGCTTTCAGTAAGGAAGAGCTTTGTGTGGTGATGGCTAGTTTTTATGAAATACCTTTGTTTTGTTCATTTTACTAAAGGAGTCATTGGCAAGACTAGTGAATTTTTCTGCTGGTATGTGTGCACCATACCATTCAATGCAATCTTTTGAATCACTGTAAAAATTTAGTCTTTTTGATTAAAGAGCATGTATTGGAAGCTCCATCTTCTGAAGTGACTGAGAGTAGTGGCCATCTCAGTCTTAATCTGCAGCAGTACAGTTATGTTACATGAAAGTGTGCATTTGCACACCTAAGGAAAATGTGTTGGAAATCAGGAGACTTCTTCAGGTAGATGGGCAAAATTCTGAAATCTTCACTGACATTGGCATATTAAGATTAATTTTTAAGCAGTCACTGCAGGCAAATGGTAGTTAGAAATTCCAGTGTAAGGAGTCCTGTTCTAAACTTCCTCTTAACAAGTGTTTCTCCATTTAATGCGTCTGTTTGAAGCCCCAGTAGGCAGAGACTGGTGGCTGACAACATAAGGATGTGTTTCACTCACGGCATTGTTCATTTCGGGTAATGGGAACTACGAATAATAAGACTTATTTCCATGTTCTTGATGATGCCCTGCTGAACATTTTTCCAGATACATGAGGGTTTTTACACACTGGAAAATAGTCAGATAGGTGCAAAGTTTACTGGGATTCTGTTGTTGGGAATGTGATGCCTAGAAGCTAAAAATGCCATGTCTGGAAGTGTATGATATGCACATTTAGGTTCTGGTAATTTTAATGGTGTGCTGTCATGTTTTATTGTAGACTGACATTTTTTCCCTCTCTAATTTTATGGCAGGATTAAGCTAACATACTTCTAATTGTCAGCACCAGCGACACTTTTCCCAACTGCAGATCATAGAAATACACTTTTTCAACATCTTTTTGGTTTGAGTTAGTCTTGAAATGCATTGAGCATATCAGTATTTTCTAAAATAGACTCAAACCTCATGTAAATTTTTATGAAATTTTCATGTGAATAAAGGATCATACATGAGAGCTCTAGTAGACAGCTACTCAGTCTGAAAGTGAGTAGAAGTACTCCTGAAGAATCTGTCATTGGCTTATTACTTTGATGTTTCAAAGGCAGATCTCTCACAGTGGCCACCATCTCCCTGCCCAGCCTTGAATCTTGGCTCAAAAAAAGTTGTTACTTTCAAGTCAGTTTTGTTTCAAATGAATTTGTACTATTTTTAGTCTTTGAAGCTTCATAAATGATTAAGGACTCAGTCTATCAAACCTCTAAAACACAAGACTCTGTGAGTACCTGCTGCAGGTCCTGTGCAGTTGGTGCTCAGTTTTACCTCCTTTGGCATTTGAAGTTCCTTTCTTGTCATACAGTTTTCTCTTTTATTGTGTCCTATTCCGTAAACTAGTTTTGAGTTGTAAGTAGCAATTTTTGCTGAATGTTTGTCCAAATTTGAGTGGGATGAATTTATGCTGGAGGACTGTACATTGATGGACTGTGAATACTGATCCAACTGGTGATAACAAGTATTGAGTTTTTTCCCTTAAATGTTTATACCACAAGTAGCTATTTCAAGAATACTGTGGCACTGCCAAAATTGACATGGACTAATGAGCAGTTTATGGCAGCTCTGTATGCCATTTACCTTTTGAAAACTGCTTGGTGTATTGGGGAAAATCACATTATAATTCTCCTAAGTAATAAATATGGGAATTGCTTCTTCATCTTTTCAGGTATAAAATTGGAATTTACAACAAGAAGCAATGCAATCTTCTTAAAATAGTGTCTTACAGCATGTTGTGTGTTATATTTGAAACATGCTTTTCAAACCTATGGAAATTTGACATCATAAAAATGAAGGTTTATTTGAGACTTCTTTGCTGCTGAAACAAGTGTCCAAGGATTTAAAGGGCACAGAGTTTGAACTACTATATTTCATGAGTAATAAATTAATCTGTTTAAAATGTATAAATAGATCTCTCTTGCTCTATGCTGCTGCCAGAGGCAGGATACTGAAATAGACTCGAGTGCTTTGCTCAGTTGACATTTCTCCACATTTCCCACTGTGTGCCATTTGTCTTGGTGCCTCTCTGACCCTTAATACCTGAACTGTTTTAAGACCAGGTTTGTCAAGAGGAACCTGTCGATTTTTTCCAGGTGGCCATGGCTGTTTGATATCGACAGATGTTCATTAGAGATGAGACTATTTAACTCATTTTCTCATGTAATGTGATACAAAGCTCTGCTGAGGGATGGCTGCAGTTTGTGTGCCCCATCAGCCTCTGAACCAGCAAACCAAAAGTACTAAACAAAAGTGGATAGAAGCCAGACAGGGATATGAGCTAAAACCACCCTCTAATGCATTAGAACTTTTGCTTCGGTTCCCAAGTAAAAAGGGATTTTTGAGGCATCTTAGCAAACTCCTGCACTGGGAAAGGGACCCAACTTCTCCCTCAGTCTAGCTTAATTTTCTTAGCATTTTTCCTGCTCTGAAGTGTAATACAGTAGCTGACTACAAGCCAGTGTTTAACTCTGTAGAAAACATTTTCCTGTCACTGTCAGAAGTGCTAAAAGCAAACTGAAGAATAAACAACCTTACTGAAAGTTTTTATTAAGTGGACAAACGCATTCAGTGCTGTTTGAAATGCTTTGTTTCACTTTTCTAGGCCTTTTGTTTAACATAGAAACATTTGTATTTTTAAACACTTGGACAACTCGGAGAGGAAATAAAAAAAAAGTGCACTGTAAAATGGGAAATCTGTCATTACACTTTGTATGGGAATCCAAGTACAGATCAGTCCCCAAGGTGATTCAGCTGTAGCACTTTGTGCATTATGCTATAACATTAAGTGAATGTTTTGGGAAATATTTTTTGTGACCAGTGTTTTGAAGTTCAGTTGTATGGACAAATCATCCAATGCTAATGCCCCTTAAATATGAGTTTTGGAAGTTGTTTTTTGGGAAAGGATCCCCTAATTCTTAGTGTCTCTTTATGCAATAATAGTCTGAGAGCAGCAGTTCTGTGGTCACAGTTACAGACACCACTGTGGTGGCAAGGCCAGATTAAGTAGTTTTTGTATGCTTTAATTGCTGCCTGCTTCGTCTTACCCTCATGAGCAGTGATTCATACCAGTTAGTGTCTCTCATGTCTGTGCTTCTTGTGGTGGTTGGTGGAGAGACTGGGAGATACCTGGGAAATGTTGAGTGGCATGAAGTAGAGAAGGCAAATTAATCATGTATCCTTCTATCTGAAACATGAAATTATTGTTAGTGTCTCTGTCAGCTTTGTCTGAGACACATCTTTGGCTGAATAACTGTTCTAGTTTTTCTTCCTTCAACAAGGATCAATTTAATTCTGGAAAATGCAGAACTAAATTATGTAAATTAACTAGGAGAGGCCTAATTACCCTGTTGCATGTTGCAGGGGGGGAATGGTTGCCTAAAGTTAATTGTAGGAGCTGTGACATACGAGGGTAAAAGTAGCAGATTTTAAACATGGCTTTTTATTGCAACTGCTTTTGGAAATAACAACAACTGTTGGATAAAACAAATGGTGTTAAAAGGTGCTTCTTGTTTCAGTGCCCTTGCTGCCAGTTCCCACCCAGCCAAGACCTGCCATAGGACCCCAGAGATTTCCTGTGAGTAGCAGCTGTTTCTTCTTCTCTGATATGGATAAGCATACATTTGCAAGGAAATATTAATATAGCAAATAAAAGCTGTTCTAGTGAAATATAATTTTAAAGATTTGTAAATATTGACAATACACTCTGCAGTTGAAAATGTTTGTTAAAAGCTTAAGGTCAATGGATTTTTGAGAGCGGAATTAATTCTGTTTAACTGTAAAATTGTTGAACCAGTCTCTCCAGTGGGAGAGGCATGAATGCATCTTGTCTTAAGGAATATGGGCTTCATTTTATTACTTGACTCTTTCTGTATAAATAGAATCCTTATTTTATTTGATATAATAAAGGGCTATTTGAAATAATCCCTAAGCTTAAAAAGCAGTAATATTATATTTACTGTAAAACTCAGCAATCATTTTTATCATTACTTTCAGGCATTTCAATATCCTCACGTTTTTTACATAAAAAGTGGAACTGGCATTGCATGACCTTGCTTTTGCTTTCTCTTATGTTTCTGACTTTGAAAACAAACAAGACACTCAGCTGCTTCGCTAGGCAAATTTCACGTCATATTTTTTTTAATTCTGTGAATGGAAGGAGTGCATGCTTCTAGAACTTTACTCATAATTTCAGTTATCCTAAATTTCTGGAGGAAATGGTTTGCAAAATATCAAAATAAGCAAACAAAAACATAGGTTGCAGTCTTGCCTTAAGTATTCTCAAATAAAGACCTATATGTGATGCTTCCCAAATATATCAAACACAAAAAAAATTATCCTCTGTTCGTGTGTGCAGTGTTGAAGGAGGAAAGTAGATGTCTGAACATCTGTGTGGTATCACACAGTAAATTGCTGGCACAGAGATCAGGTGTGTTTGAAAGAAGATTTCAGGAACCTGCTGTGACTTCTGATTGCCCTGTGCAGCCCTGGTTTTGATGCAGAATATTTTTCATAACAGGACATGTAGCTGAGGAATTGTGATGCCCATAGTTTGTACAGAAGCAGAGTTTTAAAATTGCCATGTTTCTTCTGTGAAGTCTTAAAGGTTAAGCTGTAAAATAGTTTCATTAAGTTATACTTTATCATGTTATATTTTGTTTTATTTTTTATCTTTCGTGTTATATTTTATCTTTGTTAAAATATTTTTGGAGCTTTTTTTTATTAAAAATATTGTAGTGTTCAGAGGAAATTGTTTTCTTCAGCAGCTTTTAATGTTATGTGGAGATGTCATTTCCGTTTTAAAACTAATTTTAATTGTTCTTTTATGAAAACAATGTCTCGCATTTGTTTTTCTTTGACACTAAGTTGATGAGACAATAAATGCAATTTTAGATGGAAAAGAAATTGGAGGATAAGGATTATCTCCAAAGGCATTGTAATTGGCATCTTTGAAGTGTGTTTAGATCCGTGTAGAAAAACTGAAAATTAATTTTTTTAAAATTGACTGTGAAATGAGATTTTATTTCTGTTCACTTTTGGTTTTGTAAGTTGAGAAGCACTGCAAACGTAGCTAATCTATATGCAACAATTTTAAAAGGAAATAAAGTAAATGGAACATTTTTTGGTAGGATTTGCTCCTTCAGCCTGCAGGAAAGACTCTACTGCTTGCTGCCTTTTTATTTATATACGTAGTACACCAGAAAAGAATCAGTGTAATTAATTTTTCATAAGGAGGAGGAGGGCTGGCACTGCCATTGGTTGCCCTGACTGGTTTGGGTTTTTTCTACTTGAGCTGGTAACTTTCTATATGACCCTGGGAAAGTTACTTCATCTTTCCATGGCTCGCTGAGTCACAATGTGGGTACAAAATGAACTACTTTATAAATTTTGCATAGGTTATCAGTCATATTAAGTTTAGGAATTAAGTGTCACTGTGTACATATCTCATGTTTGTTTTATTAGATGTAGTATGTTGGCTCTTGAGCTGAAGTCAAATTTACTTTCTGACTAACGTTTTATCTTGCAGAACTACTTTTTTTTCTCTCTTACCTGTCAGGTGCCTTTTGTACCATTATAATTCACTTGTTTATGTATAAATGTTGACTTATAGCAATACAGCAATTGTTAGACAACTTTGACAAGCCATTTGAAAAAGATCAAAGACTTGTTCCAGACTATAGTTTGTTCATCCTTTACTTCTTTGTATAAAGAATCTTTGGATATGTAATAACTTGAATTTGCTCTTGTTTTTGGGATTGCATAATCAAAGGATAATAATCAACTGATTTTTCTGATGACTTTTTTTCTGGAAAACTGTGTGGTTAGAATCAAATATTTACGGTCTGCTTTCCCCTTCAACTTTAAACTTGAATGGGGTTTTTTGATTGGACAGGGCAGAGGTGGAAACAGGAAAAATAGTGAAGTTCTTGGAAGGAAAAGACCAGGAGTGGCCAGTGCCATAATTGAAGCAAAAATTTTTCTCCAAGTTCCTTTCTTATCTGGGAGAGAATCCTCTCAGCACTGAGAGCTTCTTTGTGCTCCAGACATGGAATGAGCTTCAATCAGAGCTAATCAATTGCCAGTCATAAATCTATTGGAAACCAGGTGTTATTAATTTAGGACTGATGAAATGACTTGTAACCATGTAATGGTTAATTCTTACAGCCCTCTGCACAAGGATGTAATTGAAGGGTTGAACAAAGTTGTAATGAGCATGTTAACATATGGTGTGAGTTCTAAATTATGGGAAATAACGTAGTACTACATCAGGATAGTGTTGATCAAAATTGAACCTGCTTAGAGTGCAGGCTGATTAAATTAACTTAACCTTGAATCTCAGTTTTAATATTTGAGGTTAGAACTCGTTGTTCAATTATGTCTTTCTTAAAACTTAACTCATGGAATGTTTAGAGAGGAAATACTAGAAAGGGTGCAAGGAAATGAATCTGTGTTCCCTACTTGGAGTTATTTTAACATTTACAGTAATCTTGAATCAAGCAATGAAGTTGTCTCTTACTTTGTAAGAATTTGGGGTTACTTGGTGTGAATGATATTTGAGTGCTCTATTCCACTGATAGATAAATGGTGGATCAGAGAGGTGTCAGAGCTGAGAAATGTGGTGGACTTGGGGTAACTGGGACTTAGACATGACTTCTTCTTGTCTGAATTGCACAGTATGTTGCAGGTGGCTGTAGTTTGTAGTAATCCAGTCTTCAAGCTTATTTTGAACATGGAACTATGCAAGTGCCAGCTGCATGTTTTATTTAAACTGTTTAAAGAACTGATTAAGCAGACCTCTTTGGAAGAGTCCTTCTAAAGGTCTCACTTTTGTCATCTGCCTTTGCTTTAAAGTGGTTAGAATGGCTTTTTCTTGAGTTCCTGTCTCAGCATCGCAGTTGGTATTTCACAAATAACAGTCTACTTTGGAAAATGATCCATTTAAAGGCAGGTGACAGAAGACTTTGTTCACAGACTAGTTGTATGACAAAGGGAGGGTGTCAGCATTCTTCAGCCAGAAATCATGAGGTATCCCTGTGATCCAAATCTGGGGCTCCAGTTAAGCATTTGGAGAGAAGAGGAAGTTGGGGATAACTTGCCTCGATTGCTGAAGGTGGAAGAGAGGAATTCTTCATGTCTAAGGCCATTCCCCTCTCTCTGGGACCTGGACCCTCCTCTGAAACAGCAGCAGAGAGAGCAGAGCCTGTTAATTAATGCCTTTTGCCAGGAAAAGTTTCAGGAAGTTGCAATATATTCTGATTTAGCCACTGTCCTTAAGCTGCTACCCTGGGTGGGTGTGACCCAGGCAGGTGTCCATCCCACAGACACATATGATTAACTTTGGTCAACTTGAGTTTCAGAGCTGGAGTTCAGAATGAAGTGGCTCAAAGCACAAGACAAAGGGACATCAGTGTCTGCCTGACTAATCTGTGCTATTTTTAGTGCACAGAGCTTTTCTCTTTGGGTAGAACACCTTAGTGCACTGGGTGGGCGGGCACTGGTAGATTCAAATCTGAAAATGTTGAATTTTATTGCATAAATTATGTTTCAGTGTTTTTAAGACTTTATTAGAGTGACTTGTCCTCAGGCCCTTGTGAATATCCTATTTCACATGACTTTTTGGACACGATTTGTTTTTGAAACTTAAAACTCCTTTCTAAAATAATCTTTTACCTCAAAGAATACACGATTTTTTCCCCCCTTAAATCTCAAAAAACTTACTAAACTTTTTTATATTCTCATTGAACGTGTTTCCACTTGATCTTAATCAGTTGATTAGTTTTAATTAATTTTTTTTTTACCCTTTCTGGAATCTGTTTTGGTGAATTCTGAGCTTTCAAGTGTTGTTTGTGATTCAGACATTGTTTTTAAATACTTTATGATTTAATCTGTGTGAGGTTTTTAAACAAGTGACCAGTCATTACTCAAAACAGAGGTTGCTGTCGTTCATGGCACTTGCTTGAAACATTTCTTCTAAAAAGGCAACTATAAGTTCATTATGAAAGGTACATTAGAAAGCAGTTTACTTATTTTTTCCCAGGTGGTTCTTGGACTGACATGGGTCAGCCCACAACACCATTTGAGCAAATGGGGCTTGATTTAATGGTATTACACTGGATCTGGGACTGTGGCTGTGCCACCTCTTGCAGGATGTAGAGGCAGAAATTTGTGTGGCTTTTGAAAACAAAACTCCTTGCAATAGTGTTTGCTGTTGGAGTGGGAAATGCAAATAGGGAATAAAATTTTTTTCCTGGTGTTTCAAATTCCATCATGAGTTGCTACATGGAGTAAGGGCTTTTTAGCAACTGCTTTTGAGGTGGTGGCTCATGTCCTGCTGTACTCACAGTACGGACAAATTGTAAACAGTCCTGCATCTGAGCACGGTGAGTCATTTTAGACTGATACATTTGCAACAGTACATATGTAGGAGACAAACTGCTAATGGAAATAAAAAGCTACTTGTGAAAATGGTTATCCTACTTCCTCACAATTATTCTGCTTTAGCTATGGCTTCACTATAATGAGTAACAGTAAATGAAATTTTCACTCTATTGCTGTGTAGCAGTGGCAGATCACAGGTAGTGTAGAGCGTTTTGTTTTCATTTAACAGGATACATGGTATCAGGTGGTGTTGATTGACATTTCTTGGATACTGCTTTATACAGCATTTCATGCAAATCATGTTTGAATGAGGCTGCTGCATCAAATTACATTTCTTTCAGATTATAGCCCTTGCAGATGTGAGACAGAGCTTGTTCAGCAGCCAGCAAAAGGCTTTCGTTTTTAACAGGTACTGTTTTCACAACTTGACTGCAAAGCCCTATAATTACAGCACTTAAGATAGTGAAGGAATGATGGGCACTTTCTCTTATCAGATCTATAAGTAGTAGCAAGCAGATGTAGCTTGAGATCCCTCCAGCTGTCAAGTATTGTCAGGCTGGCATAGAGGGAATGCAGTTTAAAATGCAGGTGACATAATACCCAACATCCTCCATTTGCTAGTGGGCTTCTGATTAATCACGATTACCATACATTATCATACCATCAAATTTAATCATATCAATGAATTCCCATCTGCAGGAGGAGCAGCAGCAGCTAAACATGATGGTAACAGCTATTAAATAAGAGAGAAATAGATGGTTTCTAAATGCAGTAACCCTTTAACTTGTCATGCTGTCTTCAGCGTGCACATGCTCTGTAGATATTGAAATTGAGCAGAAAACTTGTGCATTTATATTTTATAGTTATTGTCACTTACCTTTCTGTAGGTGATTACTTTCTTCAGTCACAGCCAAGGAAAAAAGCAGAGTTGTAGATTTTTTTTTTCCTGTGATTTTCTTCAATCTCAGCTTTATTAATTGCTAAATACAGAATCACAGCATGGCTGAGGATGGAAGGGGACCTTTGGAAGTCCCCTGGTCCACCCCCCTGCTCAAGCAGGGCTGAATAGAGCCACTTGCCCAGGAACACGTCAGTGTGGCTTTTGAGTGTCTCCAAGGATGGGGACTCCACAAACTCTCTGAGCAACCTGTGCAAGTCCTCAAGACTGAAAAAGTTTTTATTTAGATAGATACAGGTATGTACTTTTTTTAAATGTTTTTATGAATCAAGTTTGAAGTTTCTAAAGCACTGTAAGCAAAGCACAAATTTTTATCAAGGCAAAGAGGAAAAAATTATTGTGCATGTGCTATTTTGCCCTTAAGTAGGCGCTGTTAAAGAGATACTTTGAAGAAATCAAGACTTGTAAAGAAATACAAATAAAACAAACAATTGCCTTCTGAGTAGAGTTCAGTAAAAGTAATCTAGTGCTTAAACAGTGAATAGAGAACTGAAATATATCTACTATAATGTTAGACAGTCCTAGTTGATAGAATAGTTAATGTCAGCTATTTCACTGAGCTGAGAAAATGTCCCTTTAAAAGATAATGCTGTACATTTGTGTCATCACGATAAAAAAAAGTAAATCTGTAAACTGATACTTCTTCACCTTCTGCACCTTCTGTTCTTGCCAGTTCTTTAGGATGTGTAAAGAAAAAAGCTTATTTCATTATAAAACAGTAAGTCACTACTGTTTACAATAATATAAGGTAATCTAGAGGAATATTGTGGGTTGTGACCACAGGATACCCAAAAAGGAAAAAGCTTTCAGGCCTTTTTACACAACACGTGAGTAGTACTCACAAGCACATTGGGAGCTCTGAGTATGTAAAGTTCTCACATCAATATGTTTGTAAGGTCATAGATACGTAGAACACCTCAAAAATAAGATTTCATTATGAACTAAAAATTCTGAATCAGGTGATTTGACTACTAAGTAATAAGGTCTGATTTTTCTAATACAGAGGAAAGTCCCTAGGTTAGCAGCAATTCTGATTTTTGTCTTCTATAAAGCTGGTTGTTTCTTGACTTTCTTTGTAGCAACCTGAGCATTATCTGTTGAAAGGAGAAGCAGCATCCTAAAGTCACATTGATGTTCTCAATTGTTTTTAAATTGATTGTAACCACACCTTCAAACTTGGAGTGTAATGTAGAAATCTCGGATTTGATATTCATGATCCAGTTTAATTGTTACCTCAGAGTTATTTCTAAGTGTCAGTGACTTGCAGGTCACCAAAATACACTAGGTCAATAAACACTGCCATAATATTTACATGGAGAAGTGTCTGGTAAGTCCAGTGGAGAAGTATGAATTTTCTTAGAGCTTATCTCAGTATTTCTGAGAGCAAAGGAGATCCAGAGGTTTTGGGTCCCTAATTTTTTACACATGCCTAAAACTATTAGTTTTCAGAAAAAAAAAAAGCACAGAAGGATATTATTGTCTTTAAATAAAATCGTTATGAAATTCTCTTCCTTCAGGGAGAGTTCATTGTTCTGCGTGGCACTAATGTCCCTTACACTCTGACTCTGTGCTTAATCTTAAAAGGTTAAAGAGCACCAAACAAAAGTGATCACACATTCTTCTACACCACACTCCTGAGGAGGATTGCAAACTAATGTGAACCTTCCAGATGAATTAGTGTAAGAATTGACTGTTTGAGAAGTTACTGAGGTTTGTGATCTGAGAGGTTTGGGTTTACTCTGCCTTAATGTAGTGCAGAGTGCAACAGGTTGTTGGAGTCACTCTTCCTTCATCTGTACAAAATAGGTAGATGGGGACGTGGTTTTTCTGCACATCAGCACTGTTAGGAATTTAAATCTAGAGCTGGGATTTAGTTAACAATACTTTTTCTATGTATTTCATTGAGAACTCTTTTCTCAAAATTGTTCTTGAGTGGGAACATTTGTCCTGCAGATCCTTCTAGCAAAGGTACCTTGATGGTGGAACCAGGTGGAGGTTCAAGAAACCTCTCTGTGAAACAGTTCTCCTGTGGAGAACTTGTTGCTTGTGGGCCCTTCTGCGTTGCCACTTTGCTTAGAAGCACACTGAAGTTGGGAGCATTTTTGTTTTCATTTGCAACGCGAATTATATCCCTGAAATTTGCTGAAAACAGATGCTTTTAATATGCAGTGGTTCTAATTTTTAGCTTTAGTCTCCTGAACTCTTAGGGTTTGTCTTAGTAGGGTGGGAGTATCCTCCTCTGTCTGTATTGCCTGTGTTCCTTATTTTAGCTATTTGATCATGAGTTGACTTAAATAACAGGGGATTCCATGGCTTTCTCTCCTTGCTTGTACTGGTTTTCCATGATGGCTGAATTCTGTTTTGAGACCTTAAACAGTAAAAATGGGGCACAGGTGATTCCTCTTACAGATGACCTGGACTTGTGCCTAAACCTCTCAACACTTTCTTGTCTCTTGGAGTTGTGTAGTATCAAAGAGAAGCTTATCCCAGTTGTATGGTAATATCAAAAATTACTTGCAGCTCAGCTGAAAATACCAACCCACTCCCTCAGACTCAGTCTGCCTGTAATAGCAGGGTCTGTGCAGTCCACATACTTGAACCAGCACTTGGCTGTCTCCATGCATTTTCTCCTCAGAAAATACATTCCAGAAGCTTTGAAAAGAGTCATGTATGGGTAATACATAATTGTTGTCTTGATTTCTGTGGCCACTCTGAACTTCAATTTTTGTCCTTGTTGGGCATGTATTCTTAAATAAGGTGATCTTATACTAAATCCTAGGGAGAGCCGTGGTGCTTGCTAGGCTTCATTTCACCTTGGTGGACTTACATGATTTGTCATTGGTGTCAAAGGAACACTATTGAGTCACTTAAAATGTATTTGAAGAAATACCAAAATAAATTTTACAATAAAAATTTCCATGTGTGATTTGCTTTCTGTATGCTGTGCACAGGAAATGGAAATAGTGTGAAACTTGAACATGAAGAGTCATGGTTTGTGGAATATATAGATATATATTTCTGCTTGAAAATGTTTGAAACAAATTCAGCATATATGATCAGGGTTTCTTGCACAAGAGGATTTTCAGTTCCTTGCACCAGAAGGTAGGCATTTTAGGAAAGCTTTTCAAAAAGTCTGGTAGCTGCAGAAATAAGAGGATTAACATCTTGTGACAGATGGCTATAGTTTTAATTGTCATAGGTTATAGTGGTCATTATTCTTTGCATTTAAACCATATAAGAAGAATTAACTGAGTGGCCCTGCTTAACTGTCAATGGGGTTCTGCTAGCTCTTTGCATTTTAAGTAAGATTAATAAATGAAAACATGTTGTCGAGGCAGGGTATATTTTATTGAAAGATTCATGAAGTTTCAATGACATTGTTAAGGTATTTAATTAGTCTCATGAAAAAAAGTAGTGACCCTTTTAGAGAAGCTGATAAGTCATATAATAGCCGTTAGATCCTCTTTATTCCTTGCTTTATAAGATTAACTTTGTGCTAAGCAATTTATGCTAAGTTTTCCCTTTTATTGGTAACCAAAGTTATCTGAGCTTCATGAATAGATTACCGGAGATAACATCATGTAATTAACAAGAGATGCAGAAAAGTAAAAGTACAATTTGTGTAAGAATTGTATGAGAGAAAATGTTAATTTCTTAACTAGGAAGGATATTTAAAGGGATAAAAGGAAGGCAAAATAGTGCAGTTCTTTGAAAGGATTAAAGTAACCTTATCTTGTGTTCTTTCAAAAGGTGGGATTGCCTGAGTGTGTGAAAGTCATGTTTAATGAGCTATTCACAACTCTAATGAATTGTAGACACAAGTTTGCATTGCCTTTTTTTACCCAAAGTGATTGATAAGGTGTAAGTTATGCCTTGGCTATATTGAATAATGGAAATTAGTGAAAGAGGAAATTGTACAACCTGCAGTCATTCCGAATTGTATGAAAATGTCAGTCTGAGGTGCTGTAAATTATGTGGCGTGTGGGGGGAAGAGTGGGTAAATTTTTTTTTTTGTAAGGATAACTTCACAAAATTAAAAATTTTGGACAAAATACCTGTCAGTAGCACTTCAGTGTGCTGTTACCTTCTCCTTTGAAGTATTTCTAAAACGTGGTCCCTGGAAATCTGCACAGAACTCTGACTTCCAATGTAATTTCCTTCTAGCCCGCAGTTCTTGTATTCTTACACACTGCATTTTTATGGTTTTTCAAAGGATAAATTAAATTACAGAGTTTGGAGCACTCCTTAAAAAGCAAAAGTACAGACCTAAAATTACTTCCTTTGACAGTTCAAGAAAAATCTTGATGTTCAGTACCTTGCTTTTGGTGTTTAGGCATTGCCATGTTTTGGTTTTCACAGAAGAAAAAGAATGGTCAGAGCTGTGTCCCTTTGCAGCTTACAGAGCCTTGCTGAGAGACAGTTCCAGACCCCACCAGCTTTTCAAAATGACAATTTCTCTGTCAGGTCTTTGGACTCCTTGGCACGATGAGTGTCCGCAGGTGGTTCAAAACGGCTGCAGTGGTGGCGGTTTGGGAAGGGACGTGTATGTTGGGGTGCATCTGATTCAGTTTTACCAACAGAAACATCTGCTGTTTCCTGGTTCTGTGTTCCCTGTGCAACTGCCTTTAAATCTAGCTAAAAACTCCAGTTTGGGAGCCTTTCCTTGTGATTTGGTGCATTTCTAAGTAACCATTGTGATAATGATGCTAAATAATAATAGTATATTACCCAGTAACGAGGAGAAGGGGAGAAGACCTCTCCAAAAAGTTGCCCTATGTGCTCTGCTGGGTCTTTCTCATATGCACAGTTGGCAGGTCAACCATTGTAACCATTTTCGTATGAATGTGAACCAGCCTTGTGGCATCTCACTTGAAAGGCACATAAATATTTTGTCCTTTCCCCAGTGTCAGAGTTGGCCCCAGTGTTGGACTGAAATGCAGAACTTTGTAGCCTTGGCTTATCTTAGGAATTAGCACTTTTCTTTTGTTAGGTTGAAACCTGTTAGCTTGAAAATATGTACTTTGAACACTGAAATTTAGTGAAGAGGGAAGTTTGCTAAAAGATTTAATAATGGTGAAGTAATAGTTAAAATGTTTTGTGGGGAGTGTTAGCTGGTGTGTGTACTGAATAGTTGGGAGTAATTTGAAACTGTCCGGATAGCAAAACCATGAAAAATGGGAGTAACTACTGTGCATATAAAGATTTATTATGCATCTATGTTACAGTATGCTTATTTTATCAAAAATAGACCATTATGAAACCTGTCTTTTGCACCTGCTCTTCATTAATTTTTCAAGTTAAGTAGCTCTGCATTTTTTTTCCTACCAAATACCAGAGGGCGCTTGGGGGTTATTAGCAACAAATTCTTGCTGAATGTAGAGTTTAACACTAATGGTAAAATAATACACTCCTAAAATTATAGTTTAACTACTGTTAAGCAAAAATCCAAAACAAAACCACCAAAAGCCCAACCCCAACCTCAAAAACTTTAAGTGGTGGAGAACTGTTACATTAGTTTGTACTGGTTTCAGGACAATTCACGTTTGGCATAATTAAAAGTTGAAATTGTAATATTATTGTATTCCTATTAAACGGAAAAAATAATATAATGGTATTTCAGAAAAATAGACAAACATAACGTAGAGAAATACCCATCATAGTTTACATATTTTCTTCTTAAAAGTTCATTTGTGTCTGGAAGTAGTAGCTCTGGTTGAACGCTAGAGTTTAGTTTCACATGGAGTGTGTGAAATGAATCAATCACAGAATCGAATTTGTGTTGGAGTTATCCTGAAAGCTTTTTCACAAGAAAAATCTCAGCACTAAAATTGGAAAATACAAACCTCCCCCTACCCATGTTACTATCATTTAGGGCAGAATTTTATTTCACTCTTTAGGGATATTAGAAGCAAAGCTAGTTTAAGGAAAAAGAGGAGGTCAGTCTTTTATGTGGCTGCAAGAAGGAAGAGAATTAAACTAATTTCTTGACTGGTTTTTGTAGAGGCAAATATTGGTAGTTCGTTTTTCAGCAAATAACAAATGTTTTTGCAATTAATTTTTCATGATTGGCATTTGTTTTTCAGCCAAGAAATGTGATCAGTCATATTTTAGTAGTTTTTCAAAATGTCATATACATAAAGTTAAAATCCACTCAGTGATCAAGTAAGTAGGTATTTGTTAGCGATACTCAGTTGTCTGTGTATCTTGCAGCTTTGCTGTGATATGATTTATGTCAGCCATAGTTCTGTAGTTCTGCCATTTTTGAAGCTTGTACGTTTCAAAACCCCCAACCCTGTGGGTGCACTGGAAGGGAAGGGTCATGGTTTTGGCACTAATGGATCCTGACAGTGAGGGATGGCTCATGTTCGTGGCAGGATATAAAAAGGATCTTCATGTTACTTTATAACCAAAACAGAGAAGGAGGATTGGTTTGAGGATTGGAAAATATTTGTTATCTTTACAAACTGCTCAGTGAAGTTTAACTGGAATCTCACTTAAAAAGTAATAAGTGGAGAAAAAACCCTCCAGAATTCTTAAGTGCTAAGGGTGGAAAAAAGAGAGGCCAATACAAAGAGTTCCAAACTTCAGATATTTCCTTCTTGCTCTCTGTTGGACTGTTTTGAGTTATTTTGACCCAGACTTGGGTTGTTGGATGTACTTGTATGAAATGTACTACTAATGAAACTCGAGAGAAAAAAATCTCAGTGTATCTTAGCATTTGATGGGATTTTATGACACCAGCTTTTGGATAGCAGTTGGATACCTGTAACTTAGTTTTAAAGTTGCTGAAAGTATTTAGCAGACAAGAAATTTTTACTTCCTAACCTGGATGGACACCTTTGATACTGAAGATCACCAAGAGCTTGAAATCAGCATGGCTTGTATTTCTAACAGTGAAATATCTTGCTGGTAGTTTGTGTGACTTTCTGTAAATAAATGATAGCATTAGTTTTAAATGTGTGACCTTTCTTAGATCTAAAATAACCTTGTGTTACTCAGTTCTAAAACTTAGCTCAATTTTATTTCATAAAAGTGTAAAGTTTCCTTGTGACGGGAAATACAAAGCTACTCTCAGCATGTGTAATACCAGCAGACTTCTGTGGCCTAAACCAAGATGGTCTGCTGGTTGCTGGCCTCATTTTAAATCCTTTTGGTTGAAATTTTCCAAATACTTCCATTCCACGATTGAAACTGTAGAAAAATACTATTATGCCCAAGTGAGTTATTTAGAAATGTTTTATTATTGCTCAGTTTTCAAGGAAGAAAATTGAGTTTGGCTGCACTGAGGCTGTTTCAGTCCATAAGAGCTGTGTGAAATTCAACAAGACTTTCCATGCATTTGCGATTCAGGGCTGCCTTGGCAGGAGGTAAATCTGGGTATAATAACGAGGTTGGCAGGAGAGGGAAAACTGGTACAAATAATTGTTTATTTTAAATACAAGTAGAGGATAATTTTTAACCTGTACTCTCACTGGCTCCTGCTTCTCTGTCAGGAAAAAGAGGAGAAATGGCCTGGAGTGAGAGTACAGGAAGGGAGACAAGGTCTGGGTGGGGCAAATAAGAACTTCTGATCAGCTGCCACAGGACAAACCCACCAGCTTGGAACTGGGAATCTGGGAGTCCACGCTGGGATTAGGAGCCAGCAAACAGAGTAAAAGACCTGATGGAAGTGAGAAGGTATCTGAAGAGCAAGCAGGACCAGGAGAACAAAGAGGCAAATTAGGCAAAAAACTAATACTGGGGAAGATGCTTGAGAGCAGATTACAAATGTAGGCACAGAAGCAGAGGTGCCTGCTTGTTTTGTAGCCTAAGCCTGTTGCCTTTTAGCCTTGCACTAAAACTGAAGTTTGGCAGTGAGGTGAGAGGCTTGACCAGGGCAGAATACACTGAGTTTGGAAGAAGCAGGTAGAGGAGACTGTGATCACTGCAGTGCCATTTGGTGCTTGGAACCCAGCCCAGCCAGATCATTGCTGCTGCCAGTGCTTCAGCTTGGGTGGCAGATACGTGATACTTAGGATTCATTAGCCCGGGTTTAGTAAATTTCCACGTAATTTGTTTTTCGTTGGCTATTTTAGAAATTACTAAGGGGTGTGTAGGCATGTATTGTGTCTAGGGAAAAATATGAAGACTCTGAAAGCTTCCAAGTCAAGCTCTCCAAAACCAGGAAAAAGCAAGTTGTCTGTCAAGATCATGTGCTCTCCCTAGGTGGAATGCACGCGTGTGGCTACGTGCTATAAATAAGATACAAGATAAAAACCATCTTGTGTGAATCTGCCCTGTTGAACTGGGTTCTCTCATGCCACTGTTGCAATGACCTCATGCATTATCCAGTGATAAACTAATAACTAAATAGCTGAATACCCGTTACTTTGCTGGTTGCCTCCCTCGAGGATGGCATCATGTGGGAGGGCTGTGTATTCCCAGGATGGCTCTAAGAGCAGTACTTTGAGAAAGAGGCTTTTATCACCAAGGCTTCTGAGATGAGGGAATGCATTTAACCTTAGTTTGAAAGTACCTCTGGCAGCTCCTACATGTGGTGATGCTAGAGGTGTGTTTTTGGGAGCAAAGGGTCAGGATCCTCAAGGTTTCTGTTCAGTTACTCTTTTGGCAGGCAGCCAGTGCTGTCCTGCTCAACATGAGGGAAGGGCAATGCAGTTGAACATCCTTGTTCAGCTAAACCTGGGCAGATTTTTATGGGACAAATAAATGTCACTTTTTCCATCCCACATAACTCCATCTTCCTCCAACGGCTGTTTGCAGGCAGCCTGTGAAATTCAAAGGCATTAGTGAGTTCCAAGGTGGCAAAAATATTGTGTGTTCTAACTGTTCACTTGCAGAAGTGTAGCGGCTCCTCCTACAAACTGTGTGTATGTTATGAGGACTGTCATGCTTGAGTGTAATATAAAGTCTTTCCACTAAATGAAATACCCACAGGAGATTGGCTGACTAAAAGCACTGGCAAGGGGATATAGACCCTTTAATCTCTAGGAATGATAAAAGTATTTACAGTTGATGGCTGTATAATGACATAAAATAAGTAGTCACAGTCTTGCTTCCAAATAAGAGGTCTTAGTATCTCATATATCCCCATTTAGGTGGTTTCAGGCAGGCCACAGATCTAATAATGGCTGATCCTCGGTGCCTGCCATCTACATATTTGGGCCTGGCCAATCCCAGTTGCATTGTGCTGGTACAAGGGTGTGAAGCAGCTTTGTCTTGTGCTGTTATTTAGTGAGTAGACCTCAGTTTCCAGGGCAGATACCCACTTTTGCTGTGTGAGAAATTCTTTTCCTAAAATGCCAGTGTTTGCAGTACAAGCAGGATAGAGCGAGGCTGCACATATTCTCGGTGAGGGCAGCTCAACATATAAATGATAAGTCACTGCAGTTTAGTTGTTTCGCCCTTTGCTGATGGGCATACCTCAGACTATCAGGGAGTTTTTGATCTGAAATCTGTTTCCTAAAGCTTGTCTCCAGCAATGGCAAGTTTTAAGCTTCAAGATGAGCATCACATGTAGACAGAACAGATATCACCGCTGATTTCAGACTCCTTATAAAGAGGAAAACAAGGATATTCATAGGTTATTTTCATTACTTACTTCATTTACTCACATAAGGAAATGTTTGAGAATACGGTTTATGTGAAACAAAGGTTGTTGTGTATTTTAGGGGTTGCCAACATTCTGTCAACTTTTGTTGTGCAAGTAAAAAATGATACTGTGAATTACTTGATTAAATGCGTCTTCTTCAAAGTTCTGCTTTTGGATTAAGATCTTTCCTGCACTATGCAAAAGCTCACTTTACATTAAAAAAACCAAACAAGAAAAAACCAAAAACAAACAACCCAAAACAAAACAAAAAACAGGAAACACCCCCTCCACCAACATCTTACTGGAGAAAAGGAAATTTTGTACTCTTTCTTAAAATGCTTCACATGCTAAACTGTGAATAGACAGAAATGTTACACTCCTCTTATTTCTTGTAGAAAGATGATTTCTTTAATTTCTGAATGCTGTAAATTGTCCTTCCCTGCTTTTTTTTTTTAAGTAAAGCTGCTTCATTCTGTATCTTACATTGTACTAAATTGGTGGTGAAGAATAGTACAGTTTAAGAAGATAAATGTCAGGAATGTCCTCTAAAGTAGACATTCAGATTTTTTTGGATTAATGGGAAAGAAGGTCAATAATTGCGTGGATTTCAATAAGCTTGAGAAGAAATGGTATTCCTGTGGTGCTAGTGATTATTAAAACATTGTGAATTCATTTCAAGATACTGTACTGAGGTTTAATAGATCTGCCACTGTGAAGGAATGACTCAGTAAGGACTGCCAATTTCTATAGGTGATAGGAGATAATTCGTAAAGCAGTCATATTTTTAAGAGGAAGAAGTTATAGTAGACAATACATAAATTTCTGGATGGTAATCTTAATTTTTATTCTGTCTTATTAAATAGGGCCCTCCAGATTTCCAGCAACATACACCTGGACCAGTTCCTACTAATTTCTCCCAAGCCCCAAGGCTGCCAATCCAGGACCAGTGGAGAGGACCACCACCACCACCCCCACCACTGCCTCCTCCACCTCCTCAGGACAGAGATCCTTTCTTCATAGCAGGTAAGCATTTTCATTACATTAACAGACAAAATCCACTTTCTGTAGAGTGACTCTGTAATATGTGTATCCCACACCATGAAGTGTTGGAAGAACCTGAAGGCTGGAACATCCTGTTTGATGTTGCCAGACTGATACATGCCAAAAATTCTGGACATCTGTTATCTTTTTACTTTTTTTCATATAGTTTTATGTCCTCATCTGTAACTGCCATGACTCTGGGTATTTATACAGATACAAAGTAAAAATAATATCTAAGTGATTGTTGCAATAAAGTTTTTGCACTTTGTTATCTCTTGGGTAACAAGTAGTCTCCGTACACTTGCTATTCCACCAGTAACTCTTCACATGGCCTGGAGTGTATGTGTAGTGTAAACAGTCTATCAAGGTTATCTAGAATGATACAGCCTACAAAACAAAATAGATAGTAAGTGCCTGTTTATAAAGTATGTATGTTGTGCGTGTATGGAATGTGTATGTTTACAGTGTATATGTATACAGACATTTTACGCACATACAGTATGTAAAAAATTGCTATATACCTGGTCAGAAAATGGTATCAATGTTTCATGAGTTCTTGTGTGGTTTAAACTATAATCCTTCATTGATTTTATTACAGTAGAATTTCAAAAAGGTATTGCTGATTCCAGCAAAGTACCAGTTGTGCTGTATTTCAAGGATCAATTCCTTTTATACACAACTGGCAGAAGCAAGAGAAACAACCTTGAGGGTAGCTCTTAAAATTAAAACATCTGATACAGTTGTGCATTTTGCAAATGTTAGGTTATTTTTCCAAAACAAAATAGAGCTTTGCGTTTCCAAAACGTGTGTGTGTCCCAGGGATGTTGTCATTTAATCACTCATGTGATTCCCACAGATCCAAGGTTCCCAGGCCATCCCTTGTTCGAGCAGCGAAGCCCCCCACCGCCGCCGCCCCCGCCGCTGCTGAACAGCGCCCACCCAGTCCCTGCGCAGAGCCCGATGCCGTTCAGCCAGCCGGGGCCGGCCTTCAGCCAGCAGGGACAGCAGCCTGTGTACCCCCGGGAGCGGCCCGTGCGGCCCAGCTTGCAGCCCCAGGGCCCGGTGGGCATCCTGCACTTCAACCAGCCGGGCTCGGCCAACCCTCGGCCCTTCATGCCCCCGCGGCAGCAGTTCCTGCAGGCTCCAGGACAGCCCTTCCTCTCCCCGCACACGCAGCCCGCCATGCAGGTACGGGGCAGAGTGCGGTAACCAAAGCAGGGGGAACGGGGTCGGGCTCGTGGGAGGTGGATGAGGCCCTGGCACTGCTGCTGCCGTGCCTGGAAGGTGCTGGATCTGCTCTGCGCCGCCGCCTCCCGGGATCCTGCCCTTGCCCCGCGCCGCCGCCTCCCGGGGTCCTGCCCCTGCCCTGCGCCGCCGCCTCCCAGGGTGCTGCCCCTGCCCCGCGCCGCCGCATCCCGGGATCCCGCCCGGGCAGCGTGGGCGGCAGCGCCCTCTGCCGGCACCGCCTGCCGCATTTGTAGGGCGGCTGGAAGTGGGAAACGCCTTGGGAATTTTCAGGATTCTTGCGTGGTGTCTGTGTTCTGGACGCGGGGAAGCCCTGAAATCTGCTGATGCTAAAGGGGGAAAAAATAATAAACCTCCAAGAAACAGAAAAACAGTTAAGAAGTCATTAGAAAAGGGCACAGAGGGCAGGAATTCTTGCATTTGTCTGTTTGCTCTTCAGCTGTTGGCTTACAGAGGTTTAAGTGTAGAATGATCTTGCATTGCTTCTATTAGTCTGTTGTTTACTCAGTATAATTTTGATTTAACGTGGTTCATAGCTGCTGACAGATGTTTCGAGGACTCAGGAGGCTGGAGCTACTTTTCTTCAGGAGTTCATTACCTTGGAACTAAAATAATCTTTTTGTTTGTGCGAAGGGTCCCATGCATCCTCCGTTACAGCCTCAGCCACAACCTCAGCCTCAGCAGCACCATCACCAGCAGCAACAGCAGCACCATCACCAGCAGCAGCAGCAACACCATCATCATCTCCAAGTGCCACCACAGCCCTTGATGCCCATGAACCAGCCACAGTTCAGGCCTCACATGCAGGCCACACAGCAGCAGCCAAATAGCAACAGGATGCAGTGTCAGCCAAGACAGGGTCCAATGAAGCCAAGGCATGTAAGTACCACATACATCAGTGTTGTCTTGCATGGTTCTTCCCGAGTACCAGGTATGTAAGCACAGGTTTCAGAACTTGCCAGTGTGTTTTTTCTGTCCCGTATATTCTCTTTTTGCTCTGTCTCCTTCTTTCATCATTACTTGCTCTTTTTCTGCCGTGATCATTTTATAATACATTGCAAAATACCACATCTATCTTTCCCTTTTTCTTTTCTCCTCTGGTCTCCAGAGTTCTTTTTCATCTGGCTCCAATAGGAGGTGTTGCAGTTGCCCAAAAACTAGTAATAAAGGGTTTTTGAAGTATAGGTTTGCTTAATAAGGCTTTACAAGTTTTGGTAGCCTGTGACTGTGTGGGAGCCCAGTTCTTTGACACTGTCTTTCAGCTTGAAGGCCTCTCTATATACTACTACTAGTCAGCTTTCTAATTCAGATAGTGCCGTTCATATCTTGTGAATTTGATCCCATGCAGCATCTTCTGTTGCTTGGTGGGTTGGGGTAGCACAACAGTCTGTGTAGTGTTCAAGACAATGTGACTGTAGTTCAGAATAATTACTTTGATTCAGAAAGTAAATCACATAGTGAAGCCAATTTCTGAGAATGGTGTTTAGAAGGTAAGGTTGTTTTGCTTTTAATTAGAAAAAAAGGTTATTAAAATGGTCTCATTTCTTCTACCATTGAAAATACTGTGCCTCTTCAAGCAGCTTGTTTCCCCAAACTTAACTAAATCAGGAAAATGTGAAACTGAAAACACTTTGGCCTGGTTTGTAGTGGGAGTCTGCAGAATTTTTTTTTCTTTTCTGCTTTTCAGAATACACCGTCTCAGAGCATTGTCAAGCGTTCAAATCAGCAGCTACAGTCAACTGCTCCAAGAAACAGTAACTTGCGCGAGTTGCCGATAGCACCATCCCACGCGATGGAAATGAGCAACAACAGGCGAAACTCCACCCCAGCTGCTCAGGTCAAACCCATTACCAGCACCATGTCTGCCACCAAGTCTGTGGGTGGTGGTGGGAACTCCCAGGGAAGGCCTGAGATGAAAGCTAAAGCAATCACACCGGTGGGCCAGGCAAAGTCAGAAGGAAAATCTGAACCAGAGGTAAGGGATTTTGTTGTTGCTGTTAAACAAAAGAAAAAAACCCAAACAATCAAGAAACAAAGCTCCCACCTTTTAAAAACTTTTCTAGTCTGACTTAGGAATCGTAAGCACACTTAATGTGTTGTTCACCAAATATTTTTTGGTGCCACTAGAGGCCTCCCTTCTGAATGGCTCTTCTGTTTTAGTGCAGTAGAAGAAATAGTCTCCATTGACAAAAAAAAAAAGATTGAAAGGTTGGCAAGGCTGTGGTGACTGTATTGCAGGAGTTCTCATTTCTCCTGTGAAAAAGCAGAGTTTGAGTAAAGGTCATCAGTGATACAAGCCTCTGAACTACTGGTTTCACCCATTTTTATCGTACAGAATTGTGATTTTTTTTTTCTAAATTGTCATATTCTAAGTCAGAAGGCCTCTTTTCTCTCATTTTGTATGTTGTATGGCTCTAAAGAAAAAAAAAAGACTATTTGGAGAGTTATTTTCCTCATGCTGGTTTCCCTTAGGCTATGTAGTCTCTACTAGGGCCTTGGGCATCCATGCAGGAGATCATGGAGCTTCTTGCTCTTCAAGAAGAAAATCTCTTTTATGTAGCCTTGTCACATGAGGGAAAATGGGAGATACTTTAAAGCTTTCCATTTTAGAGAACATTATGCTATTTGCTCTGCTTTTACTCTGCACAGCCAAAAAAATGATGTGCCAGTGTTTTCAGCTCTGCTGGATTATGTAGTGTGAACAGATGATCATTTCCCTGGAAGCCAGAGAAGACCCTTCATGAGCACTGTTACTTTTAGAGAGTGGGTAGGATTGCACTGATGGTGCTTTTAATCCCAAGCCTGATGGTTGAGTGCACCCTGTGTATTTTTCAGGTTATTCTGTGAAGAACTGTAAATCATTATAGTTAACCATGAATCTTGTCTCATGAACCAGGTTTTCTTCACCAACTGTTGAAAGCTTTAGTTGTGCTAATACTGTCCTCCTTTTAAGCTGCTTATGATTACCTTTTCATCTTGTTCTTGAATTAGGGATGATTGTAACTAATTTCCACAAATGAGGCACAAAAGAAACCCTTAGCTAGCAGTGTTTGACCTCCTGTGCACTTGCTTTTCAATGGAAAAGAAAAACCCTTTTTTCAGCTTTTAATTTTCACCTTTTTTTTAAAAATTATTTAAGTAATCTCCTTCCTCTCAATTCAGTCTCATGGAATAATCTTAGTCACAGAAAATGCAGTGCCTCATAGAGAAACCACTACCTTTTAGGTCATTAGTAAGATGAGTCTTGAGGCAAATCAGCTGCAGACCTCCACATTTAAAATGTCTTGAATTTATTCTGTGGTGTAGCCATATGAAAATTAAGGCATTAGTTCTGAAATATCTCTGGCAATGTTAAAAATAGGTACAATATTTTTTAATTCTTCTTAATCAAATGAACTAAAAAAACGCAACCAAACAAAAAACCCAAAGCAGTTATATTCTCTCTGTTTTACATTTTAAATGTATTCTAGCAAACCTGTAGTTACCAAACCAGCTAATCTTACTTTTGTGAATGCTTGGGGTATTACAAATCAAGCTTTTTTTTTGTTTCTGTGTCAAAGCTATCTTGGAAAAACAGTTTGATACCTCTTTTATACAAGTTTTTACAAATCAAGAGTTGTCTTGGAAAAAAATATGTCTCCTGGTGTTTCTTATTATTAGCTGTAGAGGTATGTACTTGGCAAAAATTAGGAAAGTGTGTGAATGTGTACACAGGCAAAGTCCTCCTCCTTCCAGAGCAGGCCTGGAATAGAGCCTTGTGCAGCAAACAGTGTAGTAGCAGTTGTGTTGTCCCTTTTTAGCTGTGCCACTGCAGAGGTCTCGTTCACGGATGCTGCTCATTGTCACTCCTACGGACAGGGTTGGTGCACTAATAATGTTCATTTCCTAGCATTTAGCCATATTCTTCACTGTTCTTGTATTGTAGGTTATTACATTTCTCTCCTTAAGCAAATTGTAATGTTTTCCAGTCTTTTTTGTGTGTTTTTCTTGTAAGTGCCTGACTTCACCCTGTTCTTTTGTTTCTATGAAGATGTGAAAGAGTTAAGTTCTGTCATCTTTTCCAGCTGTATTGCTCATAACTGAATTGGGCAGGTTATTTTGCAAGTGTCTTCAACTGGAAAATTATTAATATTTTCCTTGCATTTTTCTTCCTAAAGAAGCAGTGGCCATATTTATGAGTGCCCTATCATTCAGGAAGCACAAAAAAAGAAACAGCAGTATTGGCTATTAGAGGTTTTGGTCACCTTACATATAGACATTTAAAAGGTTTGCAATGAGAGTGACTAGAAAATTAAAAACTGTATTTCTGCTTTACTAAGGAAACACTTGTGTTCCAGTGAGGCTGCAAAATACTGATCTTAAATGCCTGTTTAGAGTAGCTGTTACTCTCCAGGTTTTAAACTTGTATATCCTCAGACTGAAAAATCATTTTGTCAGTGGAATTGGGAGGTCTGGATGATGTGGACCTAATTCTGTATGTGTTGAGATCAGCTTAGGAGAAGAGGAATGGAGGCTGTTTTAAGCATTTTTGAGTTCAAAGAAGGGGAAAATGGAGAAAGGTCATTTTATAATGGTGCCTCCTGTCTTGTGCTTAGAAGATTCTTATAACAGTTTTTTCCATTTGGAAGCTGGCAAGAGAGCAGTATGTTGCTTCAAGTAACTTCTAACCTTGTTCTTCACTCTCTTCCTGTTCGTTCATGATGTGTTTTGTAGGGTGTCTCATATCTTCCTCGGGTTCACGCCATGATGATTATGCATAGGTGCTCAGCCACACTCTGGGGGAAGCACCTTTTTCTGATACTCACCCTAAACCTCCTGTGACACAACTTCAGGCCATTCTCTCAGGTCCTGTCACTGATCACCACAGAGAAGAGATCAGTGCCTGCCCCTCCTCTTTATGAGGAAACTGTAACTGCAATAAGGTCTGCCCTCAGTCTCCTCCAGGCTGAATAGACCAAGTGTGCTCAGCTGCTCCTCATGTGGCTTCCCCTCAAGGTTCATACATTTTGGATCTGGCTGTACCTTTTACAAAGAGTTGGCGTGAATCTTTTGACAAAATAATTCAAGCCTCTTATGTTTTTATTGTTACAACTGAAAAAAAATTAAAGGCAAATCTGCTTGAATAAATTTGTGTTTATGCCATGGATCTAATAATTTTGACCACTCTGTTCTTGCACTCATTCTACTGAGGGACACAGATGAGCCTGATTTCATGATTCCATTTTGTTCCTTGATAGCAAACCAGAATACTTAGTGTCCGGTTCTTAAAACCGAGCATTTAGTTCCGTTAACTAGTAACAAATCCTGCACATCTCTGAAAAAGACATGGTTTGATTTTTTCTTTAGTATTTTTTTGTTATTGTTTCTCTGTTTGTTTTAATTCAGTACATGAAAAGCAAGCTGCTGATACTAGGACTTAAGTTTAATCCCTTGTTCTAGAGCATGTCTTTGCTCAGTCAACAATACCACTCTAGGTGCGCCTAGAGAAGGGTGTAGGACTCTTGCTTTTCTTATGGTACTCTTCAGCTTGATTCAGAAAAGCAGCCTGTAACATTTTCTTTAAGCACTTTCCATCAAAGCTGCCCTGGCCTTAAGGCAGAAGAAAAACCTTCAGCTAAGGCTCAGTCTTCTCTTTAGACCTCAGTGAAATGCATTGTGTTCAAGAGCTCTTCAAAGATGGATGAGAAGTTCCACTTAAAAAATAAAAAAGCAAACCCACACCAGATAAAACCAAAACTCAAAACCTGGCAGAAAAAACCTTACTTTCAGGAAACTGAGGGAACTGATGTGCATCTCTGGCCTTCTGTAAAAGGAGGAGCCACATACAATGTAACATTTCTTCATATTGTGGAGTTTTCTGCACAAAATGTGTGAAGCATTAATAGTTTATCCCAGAAAAAGGCTGTTCTATGTTTTTCTGCTTCTTCACCTACAGATAATATTCCTTCCAAAAGCAGGATGTGCAAATTAAAATGGTTTAAACTTAAAAGAATGTTTACTTTCTCCCAGTTGATTCTATAGGCAAAGTGCTTGCCTTACCGTTTTCTTTATTTCCTTGAGTGTTTGTTGCACAAATCGGTACTAGGTTTATTAAACTAGTGGGATGAAAATCACTAGCAGTAGGCACTCTGTGCTGTCTTCATCTTGACCCAAAATGCTGTCTTGCCTGCTCTGTGTGCTGAAGCTCCTTACTACATACTGTAGGTCATTTAGATATGCTATAGGTCATGTATATACTTCCACTCTCTGGTATTATGTATATAATAAGTTCAAGCTGAGCAGGAGAGGATTTAACTGCCCCTGTTTTCATCCTGGAAAGGAGTTTGCTGCCCTTCTCGGTCTGTACTGTTGGATCATTGAACAAGTAATTTCAGTTAAACCCAACTTGTGCAAATCTTTTGTTTATCATCACAGGGCCTTTGTATTGTTTCGTTTTCCTCTCGCTGCAAGGAAATTTTATTGGGAAATTAACAGTAGTAGTAACTTGCTTATGAAGGTGAAGGATTTAGGTCTACCTGGAGCCTGTTAACAGACTAATCTGCAGTTGTCATAAAACCTCAGGGCTCTTGGCCCTGGATTTTGAATCTTACTCCTTAAGAAGGGATTGATTTCATAGGATTATTCATTTCCTAAGTTGAGTTTCTGAAAGGAAGATTTTGGTTCCTATTTGAGATCAAGTTGCCTGAATAGTCTACTAAGCATTCTTCTAACTTCATATGTGTTGGTAATACAGTTTGTCAGTTTCTTCTGTGTTTAAAGTTGATGTAGTTAAAATCTGTGTATCTGTCCAAGGGCTGTTACAGGGACATATTAGTCGGAGTCCCTCAGGAGGTTCATTCCTTGTCTGCTGGCAAGACTCATTTTAGTGCTGTTAACCTTTGAGTTAGTGTTCTGAACTTAGCACATCTTAATCTGCATCTCCCAAGGCCTTCAGAACTTGTTAGGTGATAAAACGAGCAAGCAAAAGTCCCTCATAATAAAGGGCAGCTGGTAGAAGTGCAGGTCTCATGCAGGCTCGTGTTGGTATTGACCACCTCAGTTGAGCATGAGGGATAAAAAAGATAACACTGTTCCAAAGGTAAACCTGAAACTGGATGATGGTATTCATAAAACTTGCTAAGTAAATTGTAGGATATTCTGATCTAAAATCAAGTGAATAAACTAATTCATTCAGTGAAACAGATTTTCCCTTTGAACAGTTCCAGTAACTGTGATATTTAGTGCCTCTGAAAATGACTGAAAACTATTAATTGCATCAGGATCTGCATAACAGCACATCCTTTTCCTGCCTGGAGCTTATCTGTGTTTGCTCATCCTGTGCATCCTATTTTCAAGGCTCTTAACATTTCACTGTATTTCATAAGGGTCAGATTCTATTTTTTTGCTGTAATCAGCATCTTCAGTTGTCAATATAAGATGAAATACTTAGGTTTCCTCCTGTAGAAGTATATTCTGTTACCATCTGTCCCTGTAATCTAGTTTTCACAGTGATTAGACATTAATTGCTGCCTTCATAATCCAAAAAGTATGGAGGAAGATCAGAATTTATTGTATAAGAAGCATTCTCATGCAAAGGACTGTTAGACCTCATCTCTGAGCTACAGCCCATATTTAGAAATTAAATACAAATTTTTAAAATCTAGTTTTGTTGGAGTCTTTCTTACTTAGCCATTTTTTTAGGCATCTGATTAAATTTCTAATTAGAAGCTTCTAATGTGAGACATGGAACTGGTTTTTAGTAACTGTGGGAGTAATCCCTATCAAAACTTGCTCAGGGAAGAAGCAGTTGCAGCTGAAGGAAACAGCGTTCAGGATTTGTGCATCTATAAGTGCAAATATGACTCAACTGGGCTTGCTGCCTCTGTGAACCAACTTTGAGGTTGAATCCGTTCTACTGTTTTTTCCCTTGAGAGGATTCTGGGGTGCACCTCGATTAAAAGCACTCAAATATTGATAGAAAACCAAAACCAAAACACAACAGTCACAAGTTTGGGTCCCAAATGTACAAAAAATGGCAGTTTTGTTGACAACAATTTGTGCCCAGTACCTGCAATATGCATTAAGGTTCATCACAGATTCCCAAGTTCTGAGAAATATTTTATCATTCTTTATGTGTTAATTTACCAACATGCAAAGAGAGCATACTTTGAGAGCCTGTTTTTACTAGGGTTTATTAATATATCTTGAGTAAAATGTCATCATTACCATTTGTAAGCAGCCTCTACAAGTCTAACTTAGTATTTCAAATGGTTGAAAAGAAAAAGAAGTAATATAATGAAAACATAATGCTTCCTAGTTTTGAAAAATGCTTGTGATATTATTGCAAGAGCCATTTGATTTCTTTTCCAGGTTGATGAGAATCTGCATTTGCTTGACAGTTGTCCATTTTTATTGAGCTTTTCATAAGAACACATTTTTCCAGAGTTGAAGTATCTTTAGAAAGGTTATTTGATGATGTGTAGTACTTTCAGAGGGGCCCAGGGCTGGAATATTAAAGCCATTCTCTATATACCATTAATATTCCAACACTGCATTTGGCAACATTTTGATTCTGAACAGAGTGCATGAGTTCAAGGTCAGAGAGATTGACTTGTGCTGTTCATTATAACCAATTATTGTGTGACAAATGAGTTTGAGATCAGGCTGAAAATTCTGAGAGAAAAATCAATAGTTCTAATCAGGGCCTTTCAGGTCATTTACCACTCTACCTTTTGTTACTTTGTCAGAAAAGAGCAAGATAAAACCTGTGTGACAGTGGGTTGCCTCTGTATTGTTACCTTCTATTTGAAACATATTTTGATATCTTGAATTATATTAATAGTTTAATTGGTTTTGGAAACTTTTAAATTAGTTCCAATTTGTAAAACTTTTTTGTGTTTTCTTTTTTTTAGTATTCTGATCAGATTTGTCAAGTGGTATTAAAGCTTTTCTGTCTAGGAAGTGGTATATCTAAGTCCTCAACCAGATTTGAGCTGTTTGTCTGTAATGAATAGCAAATAAACCTTAGCAGCAGATACACTCCACTGATAGCCTTGGTTTGGTATCCGGGGTAGTTTAAAAAGCTCTTTAGAGTTACAGCTTTACAGCATTTGAAGCAACAATTAATGTTGTTTTGACCAAGCTGGGCATCTGTTTAGAATTCTATAAATTCATTTTTATTTTCCTTTGTAGTATCCAGACGAAGATGAAGAAACTCGGTTGTATCGTTTGAAGATAGAAGAGCAGAAGCGTCTAAGAGAAGAAATTCTGAAGCAGAAGGAGCTGAGACGGCAGCAGCAGGCTGGTGCCAGAAAGAGGGAGTTGCTGGAAAGACTTGCCCAGCAGCAGCAGCAGCCTCCCACACAGCAGCCCTACGTGCAGCACGAGGATGACTCCTCTGAGTTCCCCACCAACGGCAGCCCTTACATACCCCACTCTGGCTTGCACACCAGGCACAACGTGAAAAACAGACTCCTTGTTAGAAAGCAAGAGGCAGTAGTTCCAAATGTCCAACTCAAACCCACAGAATTCCTGCAGAGCGGAGGGGAAATGCAGTATCAAGGACAGCAGCTGAGGCCAGTGAAGCAGCTGAGGCAGACTAGAACAGTTCCTCCGAGTCAGCCTCAGACGCCACAGAAAGTGTTGCAGACAAAACCTGCTGCGGCGTCGCTGCCCACGACACAGACAGCTCGAGTGGCTTCAGTACCAGCAAGGCCCCAGGAGCAGAAACCGGGTGTGAAAAGGACTGTGATGCAGCGGACAAACAGTGGTAGTGATGGGCCTCATGTCGGCAGCAAAGTCAGGGTGATTAAGTTGTCAGGAGGGGTAAGTTTCCAAGGCTCGTCTCATACGTGTGTCTCGTCATGGTTTGGTTTTGTGTGTTTGACTCTATGTAATCCCAAAATAAAAAATGGGCCTAAGCTGATGGGGGAAGTAACAGGTTTAGCATACCTAATAGTCCATATATTATATTTTCAGAACTGTAATTTGTTAGCAGTTATTAAAAAATTAATGTTTCCTGTAACTCTTTACTGCCAGGCAGTTAGCACTGAAATCCCATTGAAATAATTCTCTTTTAAGTTGTAACTTAAGTCTGAAAGACTGCTCAACTGAGCTCCTTTTGCTTAAGGTTGATAGGTCTGATAATTGCTCAGAGAAAAGGATTTGGGTGGCTGCATTTAATTAAGGTTTGGTTAAAAAGCTAGGACCTGCTTATTTGGTAGGTTAAGCCACCTAAATTAGTTGTGTGCAGGTATTGGTGTTATTCTGGTTAATGTACCCAAGGGAAGATTGTTGTTATTTTTTGGGGAAGAGTGTTGTGAAACTAATTTAAGCTGTATGTTGGTGGGGGATGTTTTCTGTTAGAGGTTGAGTTTAAAACGTTACCATTTCACTTCTGCATCTAAATGAGATTTCCTTATCTTTTGATGAGGGGTCTATTATCTGCAGTGTGTCCCTGGAGCACTGGTGACATGGAAGACTCACAATGCTGGTCTTGAGGGCAGTGTGCATGTTTGAGATCGGGTTAGAAAGTCCTCTCGACCAAATTTCTTCTGTCTTAATGAAAAGACAAGTTAATTTGTTAGGGCTGTACAGAAACTATGATGAGGGGACATAGCGAGAGCATATTGTCAGAGTGTGAGGTCTGTCCTTGGGTTTGTGCTGAGGAGGAAAGAAGGATATGATGTAGCACACTGGAGGTGTTTTTTTTTCTGGAAGAATGTTTCTTATTAAATTATTCAGAGCATTAATTAGGCAAACTTGCAGAACTGCTGTAATCTGTAACAAAGCAAGCAGTGTGTTAACAGGGACTGAACAAGGCCTTGGAGGCTAAGGCTTTACATTTAGAAATGAAAAGGAAGTTGAAATGCTAAAGTCTTAACTACTTTTTGTAAACGTTTCTCTACAGCTCATAAAACTTAAATACATGTAAAATTGTGAATTGCGTAATGACTGTGCGATCTCACAAAATACTAACAAAGAGGACCTTACTGACTACAGAGACATCCTGCACGTCAGGTTGTCAGCTCTAATTCCTCAGACGTGGTAACTTAAGTACAGAGGAATAAAGTACAAGAAGCTGAAAGAAATTGATTCTGTTGAGCTAAAAATATTTTTATACAAGTATGTCTGCAGAAATCCCACTGGCCTGTAAGAGGTATGACAGCTTTGTGTTTCATGAATAATTAAATAAAGCAGTCATGCACGATTTCTTTCACTATGTGATGAAACAAAACAATGGAAGTCACAACTGTATACAGCTCTTCATAACAAATGGTTATCAGTGTCCACAGCAGCATTCACAATGAAATAGTTTTTATCACAATGTTCTGTTTCAGAAGACAGTAAATGTTTCAGATAACTCTTAGGTGAGCAAGAGCAATTAGCTTCATTAAATGCATGTGTAACCCCTCCATGCATCAGAAGCAGATTTGCTCTGTCCATCTTAACTTTCAGTATTGAGGTTTTAGCAAGGTGAACCAGGTTCTTTACATGTAGCCTTTGTTACTATTTTCATATTGCCAGGGACATTTTAAGTTTTCTTCCAACTGTGTGAGAATAAGAGCTAGCAGTGCAATTAGGTATTGACACTGATCAAGATAGTTGATTAAATTTTAATCAGTTAGTGACAAGTGTAATTGTGACTTTGTTTCTTTGACCACACAATGACAAAAAGGTAAATTGAGCAGCGGGGCAGCCAATCTTCTTGTCCATTTTTGATGGGATTTAAAAGAAGAGTTAAAAGCAGCTTGGACTCTGAATACTATCAAGATCACAGATCATACTTAGTTTCCACTGCTAATGTTTAGTCCTGCCACATGCTTTATTTATTTTCACAACTTTTGCCTGAGTGCTAAATACAAAGCAAAGGCCAAACCCTCATTTTTCCTGGCCATTCTCCTTAGCATGTAATAGTGCTGTGTCTAATTCCCTGCCTCCAGCCACAGCAGTGGCTGATGTCTCTCAACCTCAATCCTGCAGCTCAGCAGCCCTGCCCTTGCGCTCCATCTAATCCCTGTTTTCTTTCTTGAGCTATTTTGTGCAGAAATGTTTTGAATACCCTTGTACAAGTGAGGTGGCTCATGACTGGACAGAATGCATGTTCCCTTTTGAATCTCATTGGATTTATTTTGGTAGAGACTTGGCAAGTCCCTTCTCAGCCAGCCGGCCACGTAAGGCACTGCACGAGAGTTCTCAGTTAAAGAGGCTGATCGAGTCCAGACCTGCACAACTCTGTGGCCTAAACCAAAAAGTGGTAGCAGGGACTGTTATTAATTTAGTGGAACCATCTGTAGAACCAGCATTAAATGGTTTCATGTTGCTGGTGATGTTTTTTGTTTAACAGTTGAGAAGGGTGGTATATTGGTGAGAGCTGTGGTATACAGATACTGTCTGGAGAGAATGGTTTCTCTTCTTGAGGGCAGTGGCTTAGCAGGCTGAGTTTTTGTTTGTGTTGTTGCTGTTGTGTACTGTGGAGATCTCTGACCTTCTGGTAGAAATATCCCTCAGTCCTTAGGGGGTAAAATGGCCTTTCATCTGTTTCCACAATATTCTCTTGTGAGAGAATTTTATTTTTGGAATTGTAAGAATTACTAATTAAATTCCAAGAATATTTTAACTTGTCTGGTTTACCACATACATAAGATACCTTAATTCATGCTTCTTATACTTTAGGGAAAAAAGTAGAAAATGATTCAGTATTTCCTGTATGTCAGACTAAGTCTGTGTATCAAGGTGACACATGTTTGGTACTGTCAGTAATGATTTTGTCTGTTGATGCTATTTTTTTTTAATTTAAAAAAGCCCACCCTTTACTTTGCCCCCCCACATACTGATTTGCCCATCCCTTTTTAATACTCATGTAATTTATGCAGGAATGGCAGTACAATGAATAGTTTTTCATTTTAATTACTCCTTTAAATGTTACTTTCCTGGGAAGTGAGGAAGTGTTTAGCACATGAACTTTGGGTTTTGTTTTGGTTTGGGGTTTTTTTTTATGTTCCCCCCTTCAGTGGAGGCCCAAATATCTTTTGATAGATCCAATATGCTTTATGTTGTGTGGCATTTTCTCAGAGGTTTCCATTTCAGATATGAAGTTCAGGGTATTTGCCGAGTATTCATACTAGTATATTTTACTGCTAAAGCATCTGAGATTTGCTTGGTTTACTGAGAAACCTGGGTTCACTCCTAAAGAATCACAAAACCAGTTAGGTTGGAAAAGACCTCTGAGGTGAGCAAGTCCAACCTGTGACCCAGCACCACCATGTCAACTAGACCATGGCACTGAGTGTCAAATCCAGTCTTTTCTTAAAACAGCTCCAGGGACAGTGACTCCACTGCCTCCCTGGGCAGCCCATTCCAATGTCTAATCACACCTTCTGTAAAGAAATTTCTCCTGATGTCCAACCTGAATCTCCTCTGGCACAGCTTAAGACCATTCTCTCGTCCTGCCACTGGTTGCCTGGGAGAAGAGACCAACCCCCACCTGGCTACAGCCTCCTCTCAGGGAGTTGTGGAGAGCTACAAGGTCTCCCCTGAGCCTCCTTTTCTCCAGGCTAAACACTCCCAGCTCCCTCAGCTGTTCCTCATATGACATGCAGTCCAGACCCTTCGCTGACTTCTCTGTCCTTCTCTGGACCTGCTCCAGCACCTCAATGTCTTTTGTTAAGTGAGGGGCCTGGAACTTGAGCTGTGGCCTCCCCAGGGCTGAGCAGAGGAGGGAATCCCTTCCCTAGTCTTGCTGGCCACAGAGTTTCTGATACAGGCCACTTGCAGGATGCACCTAAGAGTAAGTTCAGTGAGATGGTGGAGTGTAGGAAAGAAACACTCTAATCACTTCAAAATGTGTTCATAAAAGTACAGAAAATAAGGGTGAAAGGGCTGTAGAAATAATTTATGCTCTTGGAGGGGTGGATGAACTGTAGTATTCCTGACAGATTTGTCCAACTGTTTTCTGAGATCTCATTATTGGGTATTTCTTAGGCCATCTATTCCAGTATCAAACCTGTACATTTTCCTAGTGACAAAACCACATTTTCTTGCTGCAATTTTGAATCTATGCCTGCTTGTATTATGCTTCAGGAGGGATGGGAAAGAATTTATCTCTTTTTGTGTCTGTCTCTCTTTTTAAAAGATCTTGTAACTGTTTCTGAGCACTAATATCCCTCACTCTCTCTTGGTGAGTCAGCCTTTCTGACACCTTGGTGGTTTGTGGTGGTCTTTGGGCTCTCTGTGATCAGTCTGTTGGTAAATAGTTCTAGTACCAAATGCAATTGAATTCTTTAAGCTGATGTATTTGGAGTGGTTTTAGTCCTGGAAGAACAGGTATGTACCAGCTGCAACCTTATATATCTTAAAATCATATGAATTATGTGCTGAGAGTTTTTTCATTTAGTTAGAGGTTCTGTGGGAAATTTTAGTATCTTAAAATCTCTGTATCATTTGGTCATCTTATGTTGTTGTTGGATGATTTCTCTCTAGCCAGAAAATTAGCTGCCATGCTCAGAGAGATGTGTCCCAAAGGCCTGAAAATGCTGGGTTTAAGCTGCACCAAGAACACACCAATCTTTGTCTCTGTGGAAGGCTGCACAATGAATATTTTGTCATAAATACATACATAGATATAAATACATAAAGATCTCAATGTTTCCTGTTGCATTAGAAGCAGTGTCTTATTAGTGATCCTAATCCCTGAAAATCTGAAATGCTTCATATGAAAAGCTTGAAGAAAGAGTTGCCAAGTTCTTCTGTTTGAAAAGCCTGTCACAAAAATATCGGATTGCAAAAGTGAAATGGAAGATGGACAACTTTGTTCGTATTTCAAGTAACTGAGAAGTGTGAGACGAATATGGAGTTCTAAATATGGAAAAAGAGATGATTCTTGTTTGATAATGTAACCTTGTCAATCAAGTTTGCTTTATGTTTGTACTTGTTTCCACTTGCATGTGTATGTTCAAGTTTAATTAAAAATATTTGACTTGAAAGATCTATAGCGCCTTTCATCTAAATATGTCAGGAATTGCAAACACAAAGAATTTTGGCATTTGCTTGAGAACTTCTTGAGGGAGCCCTTTACCCAGCCCTTGATACAGGAGCTCTTGCTCTGTATGATCCATAATCTTTTAAGAAGCAGGAGAATAGCACTGTGGTTTATTCATATCCCACTATTTGAAGGAGGCATGGATAATGGCAGTGGAATGAGGGAGCTGCAGAATCATGGTATCAAAATGGGCAATACCTTTGAACAGTGCTAATCTAAGTGCTGTTGAAAAAGGACTCTGCCTGCCACAACCTGCAAGATTTCACTCTGGAAATATTTCACAAATGGCCATTAATTTCTTAATTGTAAGAAAGTGTTGGAGCAAGTCCAGAGGAGGCCATGATGTTGATAAGGGGGCTTAGAACCTCCCCTGTGAAAACAGTCTGGGAACGTTGGGGCTGTTCAGTGTGGGGAAGAGAAGACTCTAGGGACACCTTAGAGCACCTTCCAGTACCTAAAGGGAGGCTAAAGAGACCTGAAGAGTGACTTTGGACAAGGGTATGGAGTGATAGGATGAAGGGTAATGGCTTCAAACTGAGGAAGGGTGGATTTATATTAGATACTAGGAAGAAAGTTTTTCTTGTGGGAGTGATAAGGCACTGAAACGGGTTATCCAGAGAAGCTTTGGATGCCTTATCCCTGGAAGTATTCAAGGCCAGGTTGGACCAGGCTTTGAGCACCCTGGTGCAGTGGAAGGTTGTAGGGATGGGGTAATGCCTTGCAAGATGGATGCAGTGGGGTTGGCTGGGAGTTGCAGTTTATGCAAAAGCCCAGGAAAAGGAGACCTATTGGCTGGGATACCACGTGTCCATGCCCTCGTAACCACCCCTTCCCCAGGGTTTATAAGCATTTGTTTGGCTGTTAGTAAACCAATTCACTTCTATGTCTCCCATGGAGACGTGGGTCCGTGTGTCTCAGCTGTCACAGATGTCCGTGCCTGTAGCAGGGGGGTTAGTATTTTGGCTGTGGAAAAGATGTAGTATTTTCACAGAAAAATTGCTTGTTTGAAAACAACCCTGTCCTCCCAGACCTCCAGTGAGGATGGTCCTTATAGACGGACTATTTCATGGTTTGGAGATCAGAAGGTGGGCTGTGCTGGACTGTTTGGGGCATGTTTGGTTACGGGGGAAATGAAATAGAAGGGCACATGTGCACACACCTAGCAACTAGAGGGACAAGGTGACAACCAAACCAGATGCAGATAATACTTTCTATGGGTTTCTAATAAAGTCCTCAAAAGGAGGAAGAGATATCTACTTAAATTGAACTTAATTTAGCTGTGGATAACTTGTATCGAAAGTGCAATAAAGTATTGCCTCTTGTAGACTGCAGAGCAGGTTTCTCCTTTTCCTCAGGAGACTTTTAAATTCTACGTTGAAGAAGAATGCTGCTTCCTCCTGAACACCCCGAAAGCACAGTTTGATGTTGCTTGTCACTCTTGTTAAATCTCAAAGGAGAGTTTTTCTGCCATCATAAATGTTACAGTGCAAAATTCATATTGATATGGTGTTGGTGTTGCAGAGTCTCTTGTAGCTCAGTTTCCTGCTAAAGACACCGCTAAAGTGCATTACAAAGAGAAAGAGCCAGTTTTCATGTGAAAATGCAAGCTCTTGGGAGGTAAGTTTGCAGATTTGTGCAATTTAATATTTTGATAAGTCACAAACCCCTTTGTTAAAAGATATTTCAGGTTGGACCTCTTAGAATAGACCTTTAGTACAGAGATTTGTCACTGAGTCAGGAGACTCTTGACACTGTGTTTGGGGGGGGGGGGGGGGGGAGGT